>JANFOE010000279.1:162500-350660 GCA_025667525.1 Glebionis coronaria | reverse complement strand
TCGATTCGGCTTGGTTTGTCGATTTGGTTTGCCCAGCCCTACACCAATGTTTGTCAGGTTATCTGCACTTATTATATTTAAAGGTTTTTGTATTAGCCATATAGAATTCGATTAAATTACTTTTAAACCTCTATTCTGTTTAGCACTTGAAAATTGTGTATGATTCGTCATGCAAAAATAGTGGTCATTCCAAAAATAATTTCATCTTCGTGTATAAGAAATCTTGTTATAACTTAAAATATACTTCATTTCTTGAAAAACAAAATGCAAAACAGAAACCTATATGTAAAAGTGAAAACCCAACAGAAAATGACCGGTTCGGATCGATTCGGCTCGGTTTGTCGATTTGGTTTGCCCAGCCCTACAGCAATGTTTGTAGGGTTATCTGCACTTATTATATTTAAAGGTTTTTGTATTAGCCATATAGAATTCGATTAAATTACTTTTAAACCTCTATTCTGTTTAGCACTTGAAAATTGTGTATGATTTGTCATGCAAAAATAGTGGTCATTCCAAAAGTAATTTCATCTTCGTGTATAAGCAATCTTGTTATAACTTAAAATATACTTCATTTTTAAAAAAAAAAATACACATAAACTCTTATCAATATTACACGACTTCAGAACTTTACTTATAAAGTTAAAGCTTTCAAATCATAGCGATTGTGCCTTAAAACAGGTTAAATTTTTTGATGGTATTATTTGATCACAAAAAGCTAAGGAAATCAGAATAAGTGTACGAAATGACTATACCTTCTTGCCACCTCTAAGTACAATTTCAGAAACTTTGTTAAAAATCAAGTATGTAATTTGCACATCGAAAAAACTTCGATGGTTAAACTTCATATGCTTTTGAATCATTTAGTAAGTGTGCATAACCTTAACTATAATGTAGTCAAAGTATCCTAAAAATATGGTGGCCCTCCTTAGAAAGACATCTAAAAAGACAATGTTTATACACATATTAACTACTCTGTAGCATCGAGTTTATAGTGCAAAATATATGAAATCTTAAGAGGATCACCAACTATAAGAAAAAAAAAATAAGAAAAGCATAAACATGTTGATTTAGATAGTGCCATGTGACGCGCATCCCAGTTCTAGCTACAGTTCTATTTTATCTAAAGAATATTTAAAGAATAAATTAAGTAACGATTAATCGGTTATGACGTGTAACATATTTATTTAGTGCGATGAAAACGAAAGAAAATAATAGTTATCTAATAAAGGAAAATAAAAGCTAATAAATGTTTTTAGTTCGAATTCTTAATAGTGTACACAACATTCGTTGTTGGTTTCGGTGTAAATAATTACAAAGAATGGAAATATATCATTATTAAATTAAGTACTTATACCAAAAGATGTGACTCGTAAAAGAGCTGATGAAACATATGCTTCATGAGTCATTTAGGGCTATTATTAGACAATGGGTAAAAAACTATTGAAAAAATATTATAAATAGTATTTCAACCACTACTATTAGAGGTGTGATTTGGATTGACTCAGTCAAGTTCGGGTTAACTTAGATCAAGTCAATTTGGGTTAAAGCTAAAAAATATTATACTCGAATTCGAGCCTAAGGACCCGAGTTCTCGTCAATTCGGATCGAGACAATTTTGGTTCGGATCAAGCCGAGTATAAGTAAAATGTCTAAAAAAGTCGCTTATTTAAGTATATTTACATCTTAAAAAGTATTATTCGAGTCGTTCAAGTCGGGTTCAAATCAAGTCAGATTGGTTCAATTCGGGTCAAGTCAGGTCGGGTCAATTCGGGTCAAGGCTAAGAAAATATAAACTCGATCCTGACCTATTTAAAAATCGGGTCAACCCGAATTGACCTGAATAAGTTTTAGACCCGAGTGACCCGACCAGAATAGACTTATTCGAGTTCGGGTCGGGTTCAAGTCGAGTCAACTATTTCGACACCCCTAACTACTATCGATCCCCAACGGTTTGCAAAATCTATTACATGAACTTAGAGGCATAGAGCTACTTGTATAAATGTCATCAAATAAACAAATTATAAACGTTGTGATAAGCGTCTCAAAGAGAAAATATAACACGAAAACAACATTATTAAAATATGAATTCACATTTCTGCAACAAAAAAAATATGAATTCACATTTGAAAAGTGTTAGTGGGAGGCTGGTTGTTAAAAATCTCCCTTAATTTCCTAACGGACTAAATATCCCGTTCATTATCCCTTTTGTTTGATGAAAGATATATCTCTTGTTTATGACTACACATGGAAATGGGTTGGATGATTACATTTACTGAAACTAAACCAAAAGAGCATCATAATTTACTAACAGAAGCTTCAGTTCATCATTGAAACCAAAAGTATATCATGAAGCCAATGCTTTACAAAAAGTTATTAGAGACATATATCCGTCTTAAGCAAAGCCTCTCAATTGACATTATCTCCTCATAATTCCGCTCATCTGTCCGTATCTTTTTTGCCTTCGCTTTACATCGACATAATTGTTTATACGTCTTAAAATACGTACGCTAAGATTTGGCCAAAATGTTGTACCTGGGCAGTTTTGGTTCCACCTAGATTCTAAGAGGTAGCTTAGCTTTCAACGTGAACCGCGATCTTTAAAGGAGCCTCGTAAAAAGCAATACCATGAAGCTGCGACGTCAATGAATCTTGACTAAGGGACTTCGGGACGCCCTCACTTGAGTAGTCAACAGTTGGAGGCATAATGTGATGCCTAAGTAGTTTTTTTTCAAATTGTGTCCTATTTTTCTAATCAAAAGGCTTAGAATCAAATAAAGAGTCACTCTAAATGCCGCCTATTCGTTGAGTTTCTTTTACACAAAGTCGTATATAGATTTCACCGTTTGCCATCACCTGAAAAAGAAGTTTTACCTGCAAGTAATCATCTTTTTACGGCATGCCTTTGCACGAAAGACATAGATATGTTCCTTTCTTTTATGAATGTAAATCATAGTAAAAAAACGTAAGAATGAGATAACACAACTGAAAATGATTTACCGAAAAGCGCAAAGTATATAAGAACTTACGATTGAGACCTCTCTTTATGGGCCCGTGTATGCACAGCATTCCATAGCGACAAAATCTTGAAGAACGAAGAGTATAGTCATCTGCAAAAAACAGAAAGATTAAAGATTCAGACAATCTACACTTACAACATTAGAACGATACAACATAACTGAATACAATCTTCATGTTTCTAAGCATAAATAAAAAAGAACACATATAGAAATTATTTGTTAATATCTTTATCATTTTTTGTAACGTGCTCTTGGTATGATTAATTGATCATATTACTTAATTACATGTGTGCTGCAATAAGCCACAAAATTAGAGAACCATGATCCAACTTTCTCTGCTAATTACTAATTACGGAAGAATATTACCTGAAGACACCGTACTTCTCTTTGTATATCCTAAATCATTAGCTAATGGTACTTCCAATGCTTTTGCAAACTGACGTGCTGAAGCAACAAACCTGCAACATAAATTAGAACTATTGATTCTGCCAAACAGATTTACTAAACACCTTAATTACTAATTATCAAAAGACGTATATAGTAAATATCTTAAAAGGTTATTTTAGTTGTCGTTTGTAACTAAAAAGCCAAAATACACGATGGGTCTACTGGTTGTATAGAATACACAATGTGAGCATATCCATGTTTCCACCCATGTTCGAGCCTTCCAATAGGTTTTTTAACTATAAAACAGAACATTATAGGTGAGATTTAATTCATAATCTTAAGGTGACATAAAGGGAAAACCTCAAAAAGATGCTTTATCGGGTGTCAGAAGGTGAAGGTGAAGTTGAAGTTGGTGGTGGTGATGCACGTGAAGCAACCTTGTACACTGTCATGGCCTCCACTACATGGATTTGCCACTATATACTACTATAATACTGTATTCACCAAGTTTGATCTAAACAACAGCAAAGTGACGAAAGACATCCCCTAAAGCACTTGTTATATCCAAAAGCAACTATAATATTTTGTTTCCCATGTTTGTTTTGGGATACCAAAGTTATTAAAGCCTGAAAATTTGTAGCTCTTAACAATTGTACACTATTGTAGCTGGCAACTCCATATAAGAATAAATGGACAACTTAAATCGTCTTCTATAATCATATTGAAATATTGAATATTAGAATGTGCAACTACAAAAATGGATCACCTGTTTCTATGTCATCTATATCACCAAATCATAATCGTCGTGTCTCTCGGTGTTATCAACTTCCATCTTCTTGTAAATCATCACCGTCACCCTATTCATTGTAATACCTACGTCTTCTAAATCAACACCATCGATCTTTCCACCAAGACACCCTGACTATCAGAGTTGTAAAATGTTAACCATCGTTAGCATAAGAAATTTTGCTCAAACCAACTGATATGTACAAATGTAAAGATAATGAACTTACATTTAATAGTGTGAACTAAAGTTTGTACTTGCGCACACGAATAGCAAAAGGAGTAGCTAATTAGTGTTCCACGGATCTACAGGTAACCACAACAGTAACACAAATAGTAAGGTAATTAATTTATGCTAAATTGAAGAAAAGATAAAATCTCATACGCAAAAAATATATAACGCATTCTTGGTGGCACTGGCAATTACATAGACATGTAACAACTAAGCTCAAGTCTAAGAGCCTCACTGAGAGTTCTTTAATGTGTTGCTCATAAAATATTCTTTAGCTGCTATCTACCGAAGGTTTCACCATATTATTTGTTAGATCACATTTTCATATTAACTTGTCCCAAATGAGAAAATTGCATTTGCAGGATCTATATACAACCGAATACATGGAGTGTGACACACTTTTGTTGGGGTGTACCGATTCCTGATCATTGTCAGAAACTTGAAATTAAAGCATTTATTGGATGTGTAAATCCGTATCTAGCAATTGCTGCTACCCTTGGCATCATGTTAAGAAAAGCAACAAATAGGGATTACACTACATACTAATACCAAATAGAACACAAATAATATATCAGAAGAATAGTTGAAATACTGAGATTAAGATATACCTATTTAATCAATCTTGGAAATTCTAAATTCGACAATAACTCGTCCAAAATCTAACAAAAACCGCATCTAAATATGTGATTAACGTGAGGAAGGGATAGCAAGAGCTTGGGCTAATTTTTTTTTATTCGGATCCTCCACCTATGTATCGAATAAATCTTTACAACTATAATGTACCTTGACAATACCATTTCCAACTGTAGGAACTGGCACTGCCTATTAAAATTCCCCAAGCACTGGCTATAAAGGGCTTGTCCACTTAGGCGCCTCATGAAAAGGTCTCTTCTACTTAGACACCGCCTAAAAAAGGGTTTGTCTACTCAAGCATCTCCGGAATAGGTTTCATTCACTCAAGTACCACCTGAAAAGCAATCGTCTCCTCTGGCACTGCCTAAAAAGGGTGTGTCTGCTCGGGCACTGCCTATAAAGGACCCGTCTGATCAGGCACCGCCTAGATTGTCTATCAGGCATGTCTATATTTTGTCTAATGAATAAAATCTCACCACTACAAACTCGGATACTGCAGGATTCGCCTTGTTCTTTGGAAACACCAAATGATGTAGCCATTTTTGGATGACTGCTTTAAGGGGGTGTTTTGTTGTTGCCAGGAGTTGTTTAGATGGCTGCTAAAGGGGTTGTTCTGATGTTGTCAGGGGGTGTTTGGTTGGCTGATGTAAGGGTTTGTTTTAATGGCTGCTGTAAGGGGGTCTTTGGTTGTTACCCTTTAGCTAACGGCTAACGTATTTAACCTGGTAGATACTTCACATAAAACCCAAACGACCTATTCAAAAGTAACCAATGCATGAACAACCTAAAAATGAACTGTAGAGATATAGTATATCCTAGAATAAATTAGAAGGACTTACCCAACTAAACCTCTGGCTCCAGATTACGTGATTTACAGACACGTCAAAATATCATCTTCGGACTTTTTAATGCTAACACTGCTCAATTTGCTATTTTCCTTAGCGGTCGGCTCCTAATTTTATTAATACTTCTTTTACCTAAACTAAATAAGGGAAAGATAAGCAAGTATCCAGTTGACTCAGTATTCTCTTTCGGCCAATCACAGTAGTGAAGATCTTGATAAAGCTGAATTATAGTAACATAAGAATAACTAACGGAATACAAGATTATACCAGCAAGATCCTCATTAAAATGAAACTAACGGAATACAAGATTACCTTTCATCTACCTTACCTGATTAAATTATCTATCTATTTTCAGTTAGATGAAATTGATAGCAAATTCAAATACTAACATGATAGTAAAATCATGTTAGTAGCAGTTCCATATTGCTAACACGATAGTTCCGTATCTATTAAATTGTGCAATTGATAAGGATTAGTCAATAAGCACAATCAGTTGCTGCAACTACTCATGTTGTTGAGAAGTAGATTGCTAAATATGAGGCATGTTCATATTTTAATTTTCGTTTATAAATTAAACGTCAAAATTAAGGATACAATACAACAAAAGCGTAAATTAACAGGGCACGTTATTTGAATACTTTTAATACCAGCATATGATTTGTTAGATACTCACAGTAGAGATTAAAAGCAATAAGAATCTTAAATCCATGATATAAGTAAGGCTATATAAACTACCTGATCAATCATAGGCATTAGTCCAATAGCACGTGCAAGAAGGAACATGCCTGGAAATACATGAAAGTAAGGATTATTTCCGAGTATAAGATGTAAATTAAATAGACAATAGTAATACATGAAAGTGGTAGTTGACACAGGTCCAATTATCCCTCTGATAAACATGTCTTTATTGAACTTAACCAAAAAAAGGTAACTTGTGATGCATTGTAATTCTAATCATGGAGCAATTCACCAAAGATGGGAATATTGCGGATGGGAAAAATTGATGTATGCAATATAGAATTCATCTTGACGATCTGACATGTCTCCATACCTACATGATTCGGGCCCTTGCTTTTTCAGTGGGATGAGGAAACTCAAGATTGAACTGTCCAGAACGCCTGAGGCGTTGGGACTAATATATCTGTCCGATTCTATTTGATTAGCAATAATTAAACAAATCAATTTATAATAAAATCAAACGACACGTAATCACAAATAGTTTCGATTGTGATGGAGGTGAATTATTATAATGAAACTGAAAAGTGATTAGGGTTTTGATCTGAGAAGCTGTGAATGATGATATATTGTAGGCAGGCGTTTAGAATTTGAATCAGGAAAGTAGGAAACCAATAAGAGAAAGAGGTAATGTTTATGTAACTTGGTTTGCTATTGTTAATCACAAATTCTGGGTTGTTCCATTGGTTAAGCTCTTTCTATGTACACGTCAAGACCCGAGTTCGAATCTTGGTTGGGCAAAAATTAAAAACCAAAACTTTTTAAATAGTTCGGAATCTTGTGTTATGGAACAAAAATTATAAAATAAAATAATGATGACATGGCATTATGAGGTGCTTATGTGGCATATCCATCCTCTTATATATAATGTAAAGATATGTATATATATATATATATATATATATATATATATATATATATATATATATATATATATAATATAAATGTATATATATATATATATATATAAACATATATATATATATATATATATATATATATATATATATATATATATATATATATATATATATATATATATATATATATATATATATATATATATATATATATATATATATATAAACATACTAAATGTGTAAATATTAGCATCAACACATACATGATGAACACATGTAAATATAATGTCACTAGATCTTAGAATATGATAATAACCACATTAATAAAATGAAACGAGAATGACATACCGGTTGCCGTCGCGGATGTTGACATGATGTGAGCAACCCTTTGAACACGACTAGTTTCTCTCCCTTAACCCAACTTAAGTGTAGAGAGCTTTGATGGATAGCTATGTTATACTACTTGTGTGTGTTTTGGGTAGGGAGGGGACTAGTGTATATATAGGTCTTTAACATTAGTATATCCATCAATACTAAATGTAACAATCAAGATTTAATGTTATCATCAAATGATATTTACCATGCTATTATAATAATAGTAACATATGATTTAAACATATGTAACATAAAATTGATTCCTGGGACATAATGGCATATTTTTTACATTCTCCCACTTGGCATGATGTTTCATTACATCACTTAATGATTTACATAAGGCTAGCAAATTAAATCTTATTAACCGTTTGACATCATAAGTATCTAAACACAATAAACCTCATAATGTTGTGATATATGGCATATATATATATATATATATATATATATATATATATATATATATATATATATATATATATATATATATATATATATATACATACATACATACATACATACATACATACATACATACATACATACATACATACATACATACATACATACATACATACATACATACATACATACATACATACATACATACATACATACATACATACATACATACATACATACATACATACATACATACATACATACATACATACATACATACATACATACATACATACATACATACATACATACATACATACATACATACATACATACATACATACATACATACATACATACATACATACATACATACATACATACATACATACATACATACATACATACATACATACATACATACATACATACATACATACATACATATATATATATATATATATATATATATATATATATATATATATATATATATATATATATATATATATATATATATACATACATATATATACATACATATATATATATATACATATATATATATATATATATATATATATATATATATATATATATATATATATATATATATATATATATATATATATATATATATATATATATATATATATATATATATATATATATATATATATATATATATATATATATATATATATATATATATATATATATATATATATATATATATATATATATATATATATATATATATATATATATATATATATATATATATATATATATATATATATATATATATATATATATATATATATATATATATATATATATATATATATATATATATATATATATATATATATTATTTGAGATATGAAATTGAAAATCATCTTTTTGACTCATCGAAATCTTGTATTTCACTTCAAACAAAAAAGTAACTCAACTCCATGATTCAATTAGCCGTTGGGATAGAGTAAAAAAAGTTGTTATAAAAAAACATTGAGTCGCTTATCAGAATTTATGATGACAATACATGTGCATACACCCATCCAACTGATAAAAGCTGCAGAATTTCGACAAGAAAAATACACATTCATTAAACCTGCAAATGAGATCTAAACAAAATTATAAAACATACAAACTGCATATGTATTTTGATGATTATACTATATAAGATCAAAATCAAAAGATTCGAGTAACCAAATAAATAGATTTCAGTCAACCATCAAAGAAATTAAATTAAGGATTTCACAAACAAATATAAATAAGATGACTGATGAACGTTTTTAAATGTTCATTAAGAAAAAAAACCATTGATATTGAATACGAGAACCAAATTCATAAAGGACGAAAAACATTAAACATTGAACAATTAAATAGAAAGAAAAAATATTAAAAAAGTTACCTTTGACCAAACAATATATGCGAACGGAAATCATTCGATTCGGATTCGAAGAAAATGACGGCATGTTGAAGAATGGTTTCTTATTTTAAAATTAAAATGATGCATATAAACCTTTGAAGATAGTGGGACGGTTAATCTTTTTGGTTAACATTAAATTTCATTTTTGCCCTTATAAACTATCTTTTAACAAATACTTAATTACAAAAATGCCACTAATTAATTTAGCCATTGATCAAATATTTAATGGCTGAGATTGGTTCTCGACTTTTTTTTAGTTTTGAAAATAACCTTACACTATATATATGTATATATATATATATATATATTTACATTATATATAAGAGGAAGGACATGCCACATAAGCATGTTTTTAATCCACATCATTATTTTTTATTTTAAGTATTATTATTATTTTATAATTTTCGGATTTTTATGGGTAAACCCAGCTTTAGTCTTTCCTCAACTCTTAGCCCATAAACCCGTCCAAGAAAACACACAGTTGCATCCAAAAACCCTATTTTTTCTCTAATCTTTCGAGGAAGTCTTATATTTAATTTGTTCGCTAGGTTACTTGGTCAATTTTTATGTATCGTAATTTACAGATTAACTTTGTTTGCAATTATGAATTTTAATTATTGATTTTAATTGAATTTTAATTATTGAGTTAGGGCTTCAGAATCATCTTCAGCGATGAAGAAGTCTAACTAAACACCACAAAAAGACGAGGATAATTAAGGTTTTAACTCAAGTTATGAATAAAGGTAATGATAATTCAGGTTATGTTTTTTACTGTTTGGTTTACTGGTATGGGTGTACAATATGGATTTTAGTTATGTATTTGCATTCATAATTGGATCTGACAGCGCGGTTAAAAATATTTGCTAATGTATGGATCCCTAATTTTAGTTATCATTGATGTTCAAACAGTCATTCTTTTAGAGTTAGCAGACGGTAGTTGTGATTATTTAACTATCATATTGTGTTATTTCCTTATTGTAATTAATTATTAATAGACAAAATCTTATCAATTCTTAGAATGGTGTACAACTACATCGTATGAGGTTTTTTCAGTGGAGTAAAATTGGGTTTCGATCTCTTAAAGTTTTATTTTTTTGTAGATTATGAGACGGTGATAAACGGTTTATCAAGAAAATTTAGTCCATCGAACGGTAAACGGTAGAGTTGAACAAGTTTCAAAAGTGTTATGCATGCGTGTGAATTATTATTGTTTGGCATTACTGCCATCGTTGGTTGTAATTTGGTTCTTGCAACCTGTTTTATTTTTGGTTTTTATGTCAACCTCTTTTATTTATTTGTTTTATTTGTCTTTTAATCATTCAGGACATGAAATCAACACCTCCTGTGAGCAGCTAGATCCCACGGCTTCCAGCCAAATTCTTACCATGCTCAAGTAAGCTGTTGCTAAATTGGCATACCAACATACACAAACACACATGCAAAACCGGTAGAGAAAAAGGTAACACCTCATGTACAAGGGTTTGGAATCATCCAACATCCGTAAACCCCATAATTTCGTCTTTCTCATTGGGATATCAAAATATTGTTTGTGAGACATTACAAAACCTGTTTTCAGATGTGAAGAAGACCAGCGAAACAATATCACGAACAGAAGCAGATTCTTGGTTTCCGGAGAAAGACCCGCAAACTGAACTAAGATTCCATGGCTAAGAAGTGGCTGGTCATACAATGAAGGAAACGTTGAAAGCAACGATTGGTTTATCTAAAGCAATGTGGGAGATGAGGCATGAAATGTTCTTATATGAATTCAGAGTCTCTCACCTAAGAAGTGATCACACTCAATGTTCACGAGCTACAATTTATACTCAGATATGTTAAATGGATCAAATGAGGTAAACATTACTATTTAAAAATAATACCAAAACATAGTGAAGGTTGCCTCACAGTCTCTGATCTATAGATCCCATGAAGAGCTTACACAAATCCTCTCCATTGGTGTCCACCTTAACGGATACAAAACCGCATATAATTTACTTCATCGATTTGTAAGACCTGCTACTTTAGTTTCTCTTTTTAATTATATTCCAATACAGATACTATTTATAACAAAACTAATTCATAACATAGAAATTTTGCAGTGGTTTTCAATCAAAAAAAGGGGAGCACTCTGAGATGATATCCATGACAGATAGTTTTCCCAAAGAAGATTATAGTGACAATTTAAGTCTCATCTGTTGTCAAAGTTACTTTGTGATCCTCCGACAGGTGGCTATATTTTTCATTCCAAAAATAAATTTCTTTCACCTAGAATGGCAGGGTGGTCTTCTTGGATTTTTCGACTGAGACTTAAAAGAGTGGGACGTGGTGATTGTGTTTTGTCAACACAACCTGTAAGAAAGGTGAAAGTCCCTAATCAATGCAAGAAACCCTAATCTTAACTAATCAACACAAGGTATTACTTTTCAAACGTAATCTTATTATTGTATAATAAAGAATTACAAGTGTTATGGATAACACCGTTTGATGAAAATGTGTTGTGCACACTTTGAACAACTATAAACCCTAACTTATGAATACAGTCGCAGCTGTTTGATTCTATAAGTTCTATGCAATAATGTTATGAATATCTCAAAGTGTTGAACATTAATGCATGGATACACATCCTATTTATAGTGTTACGAGATTGACCTAAATAGTACTTGATGGTGACTACACAAGCTTTCACAAGTTCCCACATCAGTCACATGATGTTCTTCTATTCTTGGTAGTCTTCCATTATGCTTTAAGGAAACAGTTGTCAAAACAGTTTCCTTTTTCTTCATAGTCTCGAATACACAAATGGCATGTCCAAAGTGTGCTGAGTGTTAACAGGGTATTGCCACCCCTGTTAACCCTCAACCCCTCAGAGTCCCTGATACATCTTGGTTGTTATCCACCACAGCCAATGAGTATGTCTTCAAGTAATCTTTGACTTCCTTGACAATGTCTCTGACATGGACTCCTCTAAGGTTGCTCACAGAGACTTGAATCTCTGTAAGTCTTGCGATACTTGCCTGCCTCCTAGGCACAGGCAAGGGACTATCTAACAGCCTAATTATGTTTAAATCTATGATCAGGGAATCTAACAAGTTTAGATTCCCAACAATCTCCCCCTATTTAAACATAAATATTGTTAGATATAACTAAGTTAAGGTAAGTGAGTTAACAGCTTCTTCTTACACATAACAGATCTAAACAAACATACCTCATGATTTTATTAATACTTAAAGAAAATTACAAGTACATTACATAAGTAAAATAAAAGGTGAAGGTAAAATCAGGCTGTGAACATCTTCAATAGTCATCATTTTTAATCCTTTCTTCAGCTTCAGCCAAGTCCAATCTGTTATCTAGTTCTTCCTGCAAAGTCTTTGCAAACTTCTTGGAATACTCTGTGTTGATCTTGAGTGACTTCTTGTGACAAAGTAGCTGAATTGTTGAAGCTAAGCACAACTCATCTTCTCTTCGAAATGCATACTGGCAAGCCCTGTTCATGATTGCCATTCCTCTTTTAGGCTCTGTGTATGTCTGACCATCAACAGGGCCAACTATACCATTGGGTAGGATCAAATCCATGTGCATGCCATCCACTTGAACATCATATATAACAAAAGTTTCTTTAACAAGTTGAGAAACTCTTCTTCTTTTGTTGTCAGTCTTTGGGGGTTCTTGTTCAAAAAGCTATGATGGGGGATTAATCTTGAGTTTGGCAGCTGTTTCTTTGATCCAGGTAAACTTGGCCTTAATAGTATTAAGCAGAAGAAAATTAGCCTGTCCAGTTCTTTTGGCAGCTAAGGCTTCAAGTTCAAACCATTCAGATAACCCAAGTGTCTTTAGCCTGAAGTTGTCAAACACATTCATATTTCCCTGTTGGTTGTCCCTCCATAAGATCATCTGTGGGGTGTTTGTGGATTTATGAATGGTGTATTTGAACTTGGTTATCTTGCCAAGTGCATATATGTTGTTAACGCAGGCATCATAGTCAGCTTTGACTTTCCTTAGTGCCTCAGCGTGTTTTGCTTCCATTTCCCTCAACCTTTGTTTTTGCTTTTCTCTTTCAGGTGGAGTCATCTTCCTTAGAGTAGCTTCATTTAATTCTTTGGCTGTCTTGAGTTCATTTAATCTTTTGAATTCCTCAGCCTGTTTCTCTATTTCTTCAAGGGTTAAAGGAATCTCATTGGAAGGTGTAAAAGTTGAAAATTGGGAAAGGTCTGTGGTGGATCCTCCTGTCTCTAGCATCGCAGCTATCTTCTTGAGTTTGGTGTCCGTGTCAACCAAAACTATCTCCTTTCCTTTCTTCGAGACAGAGGACTCCACACTTATGTTTTTCAAAACATCAGCTCTTCTGATAAATGCTGTCTGAGCCTAAGTTTGTATTGCTTTGGGAAGGGAGCTAACAGTGAACTTTAGCTTCTTGGCAGCTGGTTCATCATCATCCCCAGGCTCGCTGATGTTAACCAAAGCCAGGGACTTTGCTGAGTCAGCTCCATCTTTATTCTGTTGCTCCCCCTGAGTGTTATCCTCATCATCAGGTATGTTGATAGGTGTGATGACTTGGAGTGGAACAGGTGTAATGGTGTTGTCAGCTGATGATGAGCCTTGTTTAGCAGATGCAAGGTTAAGTGTTGTTTCTTTCTCCCCCTCACGTTCATCCTGGCTACGCAGACGTTTGGATGAACGTGTCTGAAAATGCCTTGCAATCTGTTCAACAGAGGCAGCCATAGCACGTTGCCTTTTCCTTGAAGCCCTGGCAATCTTCAGCAGAAGGTTGCCATTTGCATTAGTATTGGCCTGAACTCGACTGACAACGAAGTTTGCATGACGGTATTACCTGTTGCGAATAGCATCAAATTGCCTGTGCATAGTTAGCTCATGTTCATGAAGTAAGGCAGGGACCTATGAGTCAATGGCATCCTTCATTCTTGTGGAAAGGTGACTAAGTCCTTGAGCTACACCTTTTCTTGTACCTTCCTTGATGGGTTCAGTAACCGCCTCAGCCACAGCCTTTTGTATGATGCCTGGAAATGTGACAGTGAAGTTGTGCATTTCAGACTTGATCACATCCAGTTTCCTTGATAAGCGTTAATGTCAGATTGATGATGAACAGGCTGAAGATTATGGATGTTGGGGCTTTGTTGAGCATAATCATCCCCCTTGGTAAAAGATCAAAGTAAGTTTGGGCAGGATGATCAAACATTAGAAACTCCGTTGTTGGATCATAGGCTGGGCGATTGAAGACTGTTGTTGTTGAGGTAGCAGAGTTTGGAGTAACAACAACATCCTTGGGAGGAGGAGTATTATTTCCAGCTGGTGTGGACACAGCTATATCCTTGGGAGGAGAGACAGATTGCTGATCTTCCTCATCTTCTTCATCCTCCTCCTCAAACATCCCTTCAGGGATTTCATCTTCAGGCATTGACTCAAGATCAGAGACATCATCCTATAATGACAACATTTCTTCATCAGTATTTAGCAGAGGCTCATCGTCATTAGGTTGGTCTTGAGTAATTGTATCATCCTCCTTCTCTTGTTGTACCTAGGATTCAGTGACTGGCTGTACAATTTCAGCCTGCAAATTGTTATAATTAGTAACAGGGAAAAAGATAAGGGGAATGGTCGCCATTTCGCTGTCCCAGAGAGGCTGAGGGTGATTACTCAGCCACTCCAAAGGATAAATCCTTGGGATTCTTTTAAGTGTGAAAAATATATGGTTAATGATCGACATTCGCTGTCCCTAGGAAAGCTGAGTGTGATTATTCAGCCCCCCCCAAAAGGTTAAAACCTTTGGGACTCTTTTAATTGTGAAACATATGTTGTTTATGGATCGCCATTCGCTGCCTCTAGGAAAGCTGAGGGCGATCATTCAGCCCCCCCAAAAGGTTAAGAAACCTTTGGGACTCTTTTAAGAGTGAAACATATGTGGTTTAAGGTCGCCTGTTACGCTGCCCCTAGGAAAGCTGAGGGTGATGATTCAGCTCCCCCTGAAAAGGATAAATCCTTTGGGATTCTTTTAAGGAGGGAACCAAGAGGCTGTGTGAAGTACAGCTGCTCAAGGTTGAGACATAAGTTTATTCAGGTTGTTGTTAGCCTGAATACTGTCTAGAGGGTGCAGGGTCATCGGGGTGCTTTATAAACACAAATGAATCATTCCCTGGTGCAAAGACAGAGTGTACAGAAGTCTTAAAGAGTTCTAAGTGCATAGACAGACTTCTATGGGTCGAGGATTACCCTAACTTCACCACTCTCTCCTACAGACAATTGAGAGTGGCTGCTTGTGAACCTCTAAAAATGTACACTGATTACCTGTGAGATATCAGCTGGATTAGGTTGGTTTCCTGTTATCTCAGCTGACTTTGAGACACTAGACCCCTGTTGTTGGTCAGCAGAAGTATCTGATTCCATAAGAGTATCTGGAACAGAGGAGGTGTCAGTCTTCTTTCCCTTGGCCTTAGTAACAGTTTTGGTGTGGGAAGAAGAGGGGATTTTCTTCTTCTTAGGCTGTTGGCCAGAAGAAGCCTTGGACTTCGTAGTGTGCTGCCCAGAGGTCAAAGACTTAGACTTGCCAGGCACACTAGAAGTATTCACCTTCTCAGAGGAAGGGAGCAAGGACTTCTCAGCTGTTGGTTGTTTGTTGGCCACGTTCATCATATGAGAGGTGACAGGTACATCTTCAGCTCCTATTTCTTTGTAGATGGCACCTGTGATGCGGTAGGGCTTCAGAGCAGTCAACTCAGAGTTGTGGTAGTTGTCTCCCAACAGACTTTCAAAGATCAACGACAAGAAGCGAACATAGCATATATTCTTTTCCCTGACGTGATTTCTTCCCTTCGGCTGTTCTACAAGGTTGGAGAAGAGAATGATTCCAACATCAACATCAGCTCCCCAGATCAGCCCATATGCTATAGCTTGATGGTTAAAGGACATCTGATCTTGGGAACCCTGCATTCCTCCCAGGGATTTAACAATGTGGGTGAAGAGGACACGCCACATAGGTGTAAAATACTTAATCTTCAAAGGAGATTTTGAGAGGACCTCCGCGGGTGTAAGGGCAGGGTTTACATCATGGCAGGGTTTGAGTGTGGCCAGGGCATCTTTAACAGCCTTTTTATCAACAATCTTAAGGCATTCATCTCCATGTTTCAATCCAGCCACACTCGAGAAATCTTTAAGGGAGAAAGCAAATGGGTGTTCATTGCATGAAAGGCTAAAGGTTATAGTGTCATCTACCACTTCAGCAGAGTACCAGAATTCCCTAAGGTATTCTTGGTAGAAGGTGGTTGGGGATTTGGTGAAGGCTTCACTTAGGTCACAATTTTGCATGAAGTTAACCAGATCTGAGTAAGTGTCATTAAGAGCCTTTATCCATCCAATGGCGTTGTTGGAGGCGAGGATGCTTTCGTTGATCTCGAAGTTAACGTTTGCTGCTTTGGGAACGGAAAACGCCATTGATTCAAGGTTGAAGGTGAAAGAAAATAGAGGATGGGTTAAGAGAGAGAAGCACTTAGAGAGAGAAAAAGATTTGAGAAATGAGAATGGTGGTGGTTGAGAAGAGAAAAGAGACAATATATATATTCAAACTAAGTAAACAGTTATTCAACCGCATTAAATGCAAAGTGAGAAAATGACTGCTCAAGTGGGTCCCTTGACCTTTCAAAACTTATTTGTCTCCTCGTTATTCGAAAAATAAATGATTAAATATTTGAGAATGTTTTTTGCATTTACTTGGAAAGTAACTACCTAGTTTCATGTGAAAAACATTTAATATAGAATCAATCATTTGATGAACACATTTAATATCAAGCCACAGGCTTTGAGATATTTAGCATCCCTAGCTCAGCAACTAGCTTGTTGAACGAAGGTTCAGCCAAAGGCTTTTTGAAGATATCAGCTAGTTGCAGCTCTGTGGGAACAAAATGCAGCTCAATATCTCCCTTCATTATATGATCCCTGATAAAGTGATACCTGATATCAATGTGTTTGGTACGAGAGTGAAGAGCAGGGTTGTTGGATATGGCAATGGCGATGGTGTTGTCACAAAAGATTGGAACTTTGTCATATAAAATTTCATAGTCAGCCAATTGACTTTTCATCCAGAGCACCTGAGCACAACAGCTGGCTGTAGCGACATATTTTGCTTCAGCTGAAGACATTGCCATAGAGTTTTGCTTCTTAGCACTCCATCCAACCAATTTTCCTCCTAGGATTTGACAGCTGCCTGAAGTGCTTTTCCTGTCAATACAGCATCCAGCATAATCTGAATCTGAATAGGCCTTGAGATCAAAGCCTGATTCCTTTGGATACCAGAGACCTAGGGATGGTGTTCCTTTGAGATACCTGAAAATTTTCTTAACAGCCACTAGATGGGATTCTTTTGAAGCTTGGTACCTTGCACAGAGACATGTGGAGAATTGGATATCAGGACGACTAGCTGTTAGATACATGAGTGACCCAATCATGCCTCTATATAAAGTCTCATTAACAAAGACCCTTGACTCATCAGGGCCCAAGTTGTTGGGTGGAAGCATAGGGCATTTCACTGATGCACAATCAGCTAAGTCATATTTTTTAAGTAAATCCTTAACATACTTTTCTTGACAAATTGAAATTCCCTTAGGACATTGTTTAATTTGAAAACCCAAAAAGTAAGTTAATTCACCCATCATACTCATCTCATATTTCTTGGTCATTAATTTAGCAAAACGTTTACTAAGATTGACATTTGTTGACCCAAAGATGATATCATCCACATAAATCTACACAATGATGAAATCACTCTTATCCTTGAAGGTAAAGAGTGTTTTATCAATAGAACCCCTGACAAATTTATTTTCAGTTAAGAAATTAGAAAGAGTTTCATACCATGCTCTTGGAGCTTGTTTTAGCCCATACATGGCTTTGTGTAGTCTGTACACATGGTTGGGAAACTCGCTGTTCTCAAATCCTTCAGGTTGTGCAACATACACTTCCTCAGCCAAATCACCATTGAGGAATGCACTCTTTACATCCATCTGATACACAGTGAAGTTCATATAGGCAGCATAAGCAAGGAAGATTCTGATGGCTTCAAGTCTTGCAACTGGAGCAAATGTTTCATCATAATCAATTCCTTCAATCTGAGAAAAACCCTGTGCCACCAGCCTGGCCTTGTTTCTGATGATGTTCCCAATTTCATCCATCTTATTTCTATAGATCCACCTAGTGCCTGTGATATTCTTTCCAGGTGGAGCTGGCACTAATGTCCATACTTTATTCCTTTTGAACTGATTGATTTCTTCTTGCATAGCAGCTACCCAACCTTCTTCTACCAGAGCCTCAGCTACTCTTTTAGGTTCAATTTGTGAGAGAAACTCAGCAAAAAGACATTCATTGGCTGATGCAGACTCTGAGTCATGGATTCGCTGTCTAGTTGTGACCCTTGCATTAGGTTCCCCAATAATGTTAACAAGAAGAATGTGTTGATCTCTTGACCACTTATTTTGAGGAGCTGGGGACTCAAGGACAGGAACACTTGTGGGCACAGTTGGTACAATTTGAGTTTCATCCTGCTGACTAGGAGGGCTTTCTTCAAAGACCACTTCAGTGTCTGAGTCTTCTTCAGCCATATCAAGAGGTACAACTTCATTATCAGCAGGAGATTCTTCAGGGATTTGAAGAATTGGTGAGTCATCAATAGCATTAGAAGAAGAATGACTACTAGAGGATTGTGGTTCTTCTTCATCAAGTTCCTGAGAGGTAGGAACTTCTATGTTGTGAGTAGACAGAGGGTCAAAGGCAGGAACATAAGGAGTGAGAGTGTTGGAGTGATGATGGAGATGACTGGTATGTCTTGGTTCTGAGAACTCATCACTTGGGAAAGATACATTTTCATTAAAATCAATTTCATCACCCTCTGTTCCTGTTCTCTGTAAGACTCCATCATCTTCATTGAATTTGACATGAAAGATTTCTTCTACTTCTTGTCTTCTGATGTTGAATACTCTGAAGGCTTTGGCTGTTGGAGAGTATCCCAAGAAGAAACCATCATCAGCCTTTTCATCAAACTTTCCAAGTTTATCCCTGTAGTTGTAAATGAACACAGGACATCCAAACACATGAAAATAGCTGACATCTAGAGATCTTTTCCTGAAAACTTCATAGGAAGTTTTACCATGTCTTCTGACAATGATTGATCTGTTTTGTGTGTAGCAGGCAATGTGAACAGCTTCTCCCCAAAATTGCTTTGGTAAGGCTGCTCCATTCAACATAGTTCTGGCTGCTTCAATCAAAGTCCTGTTTCTTCTTTCAGCCACACCATTTTGTTCAGGAGTGCCAGCTGAAGAGAAGTTCCTGTGAAATCCCTTTTTCATCACAAAAAGATTCAAGTTGATGATTCTTGAATTAAGTACCATTATCACTTCTTAGAGCTTTGACTCTAACATCATTCATATTTTCAACCTGTCTGATGAAGGACATGATGGTATCATGCATCACTTTTCCTTCTGAGGAAGAACACCCAAGTATATCTTGAAAATTCATCAACTATAACTAAGGTGTATTTGTTGTGATTAATGGTCTGAGGTTTGACAGGCCCAAACAAATTCATGTGAAGGAGATGTAAGCACTTGTCAATAGAGAATGATTGCCTAGTCTTGAATGAAGACCTGTGATGCTTTCCTTTAACACAGGCAGAACAAGTCTTGTCTTTAGAAAACATCACAGATGGTAGACCAGCAACCAAGTTTTGAGTGGCTATCTTGTTGATGTTCTTGAAGTTGAGATGAGACAGTCTTTTGTGCCACAGCCAATTGACACTTTCAGAGGCTTTAGCAAGAAAACAATTTGAGCTGTCTTCAGAGCACACAGCCATGTTGATGACATAAACATCTCTCCTTCTGGGTGCAATAAGCACAACATCATTGTTTTTGTTGAATATGGTTCCCTGAGTCTTAGTAAACAAGACCTGATAGTCAGCATCACACAATTGACTGATGCTAATAAGATTGTGTTTAAGACCATTCACATATGCAACCCTGGTAAATGTAATCCCATTGCAATTCACCGAGCCATATCCTTCTGTGTCACCTGAAGAGTTATCTCCAAACACCACTTTAGGACCTGGCTCTTTTGAGTATCTGTGCAGGTATTGTTGAATCCCTGTCATGTGTCTAGAACAGCCACTGTCTAAATACCATACCGATTCCTTGAGATATTTCTGCACAGATACATAGAAACAGTTTAGTTCCTATGGTGAACCCACTTTCCAGTGGGTTCCCTGAATTGTTTATTAACAACTCTTGTGTTCCTGAAGAACTTTTGGCGTTGGGAGGGACAATTCACTGTTTCATGGGTATAACTTCCACAGATATCACACCCAGGGAAGTCACCACACTCGTCTGAGTGATGGTCTGTGAATCCACAGAATTTACAGGGAGGATAAGGTCTGTAGTTTCCCTGTTGTCTTTTGGAACCCTGTGGTCTATCCCTAGAGGGTGTCTGAGCTCTTTTAGCTGCCATGTGTCTGTCATGATCTAAAGTCATGTGGTGAGAGTTTTTACATTCATTGCAATAAGGTTTGATTAACCTTTTCCCTTTGGGTTCACCTAGGACTGACTTAGGTTCATGAGAAGTAGAGCATTCGGCGGAAGGCTTAATGTGTTGTTTCAAGAGTTCTACTTCTTTCATTAGAGACAACAGGCGATCTTCAGTGGTGGGGTCAACCTTATTCACAACTTTAGTATCAACAGGCCTAAAAGCTACTTGTTTACCAGTTTGTTTAGCAGGCACATGAAAAACTTTAGCTGTAGGTTTCTCAATATCAGTTCTAAGTTCACCCTTAGCAGCTCGAGAGGAACTGCTAGGTTCAACTCCAGAGAGTTTGGTCAAAGGTGGTAACTCAGCCACATCTTCAGAGACAGGGTCATTAGTCAAAGAGGTATGTGACATATGAATAGTCTCTGTCGATTTGAAGACAATGTCTTTTGGTTTGGTGAGAATTCTCTGCTTATTTTTCTTAGCAGATATATCCCTTTTAATGTCAGCAGGCACTTCATCATTAAGTAATTGATCTATAGTGAACCTAGCACACGACCATTTTTCAATAACCTTGTTTAATTCAGAGACTTGATCATTTAAAGCAATGTTTTTCAAGGTTAACCTAGCTACTTCAATTTGCAGGGATATTTTCTCTAAATTAACCCGCCTAAGACTTTCACATTCAGATTTAGCATTTAGCAATTCAGTCTTAACAGAGTGAAACTTGTCAAGTAGGTTCTTTCTTTGTTCCTCAACAAAGTGCAAATCAACAATGGTGTAATCAAGGATATGCTTACGTTCATCACTATCAGACATAGATAAAAGCCTGTGTACCTTTTTCATTGTGATGTCAACCCATTGTCCTGATATTGCATCACCTTTTCCAACAGCTGGTTCATCCTCAGCTATAGCAATGAAAGTCCTGACTCTTGTAGTATCTTCCTCATCTGAAGTCAGCGGTTCATCATTCCAATCATAAGCTTCAACTACCAACCCTTTCTCTGTCTTTTTATCACCACCCTTCTTCTTAGACAGAGCTTCAAGCTTCAAATTCATCTGTTCTAACTCAGCTTTTAGTGCCTTGTACTTGTTTTTGTAATCCTTATTTTCAGTGTCTGATGAATTGGATTGGTGAGATGAATTGTGTTGTTTGAACTTGTAAGGTTTTGAAGATGATGATGCATAGGAGGGTGAGGATGTTTTGGTGGAAGGACAGTCTTTTTGGAAGTGTCCAAGCTTTCCACAGGCAAAGCAAGTTTCTTTAGACCTGTCAGTTGGTTTACTAGCTGATCCTATTCTCCCTGGTCTTTTGAAGAATCTTCTTTGGTTGGCTAGCAAGGCTCTTTCATGAAACTCTGCATTAAGGTCTGTCAAGAACTCTTGGCTGTTGCGGGTGTCTTCTTCAACATCAGAGTCGCTGTCATGAGGATGTGTTGTAGAGATCAAGGCTTTGGAAGATGCTCCTTGGACTACAAATCTTTCAGTCTCTGACTTGTAAATAGTATCGATCAGCCCTTCTTCATAATTATACTTTCTATAAAGCTGAGCAAGAGTGTCATTCTTGATTGAGTTGTTAGCTCTCTGAGTCTGATTCATACTCAGCCACTTTCTTGGAAGGCTGTTGACAAATGTGGCATTGATCTCAGCTTGACCAATAGTGACATCATTCATTGTTAGGTCATTGAGAAGAATCTTCAGCCTTGTATAGGTTTGCTGAACCTTTTCACCTTCTAGTGACTTGAAGGCATTGAACTGAAGTCTGAGTGCCTGAATCTTTGTCTCTCTTGTTTCAGAGGGTCCTTCATGGCTAAGGATGAGGTCTGTCCACATTTGTTTGGCTGTGGGACACTGAATGACAGACTTCATGATGTGTTTGGGAAGACAGGATATGATGATGCTTTTGAGACGTTTATCTTGGTTTGCCAATTTTCTATCAGCTGGAGTCCATTGTTTGAGAGGTTTGGGAAGAGGGTTTTCTTCAGTGGATGTAAGCGCCATAGGAATATAAGGACCATTTTCTAAAATTTCTAGAAGAAAAAGTTCAAGTCCATCGAGATACACAAGAAATTGACTCTTCCAACTGGCAAAATCTTCTTCATCAAAGACTGGTACACTTGTGACATGTGATCCACCTCTTGAGTCAAGAAGTTGGGGTAGATCATCGTCATTGGCAGGAGGGTTGAGTCTTGGTGAAGATGGTGTTGTGGAAGGTGATTGTGGTGGGTTAGAAGTTTCTGGCATGGTGGATCTTGATTATAAAACTGAGAACGATGTTTCTTGAAGGTTTTAATATCAAACACAGCTCTGATACCAATTGAAAGTCCCTAATCAATGCAAGAAACCCTAATCTTAACTAATCAACACAAGGTATTACTTTTCAAACGTAATCTTATTATTGTATAATAAAGAATTACAAGTGTTATGGATAACACCGTTTGATGACAATGTGTTGTGCACACTTTGAACAACTATAAACCCTAACTTATGAATACAGTCGCAGCTGTTTGATTCTATAAGTTCTATGCAATAATGTTATGAATATCTCAAAGTGTTGAACATTAATGCATGGATACACATCCTATTTATAGTGTTATGAGATTGACCTAAATAGTACTTGATGGTGACTACACAAGCTTTCATAAGTTCCCACATCAGTCACATGATGTTCTTCTATTCTTGGTAGTCTTCCATTATGCTTTAAGGAAACAGTTGTCAAAATAGTTTCCTTTTTCTTCATAGTCTCGAACACACAAGTGGCATGTCTAAAGTGTGCTGAGTGTTAACAGGGTATTGCCACCCCTGTTAACCCTTAACCCCTCAGAGTCCCTGATACATCTTGGCTGTTATCCATCACAGCCAATGAGTATGTCTTCAAGTAATCTTTGACTTCCTTGACAATGTCTCTGACATGGACTCCTCTAAGGTTGCTCATGAATGATGATTTCTAACTTAATTAAGTTTTAGAGATTTTCACTAAATATTGACATTGAAATTAAAAAAGACAGGTTTTACTTTGACTTCTCAATAGTGTATGTTCAGGTATGGATCATATGGCCATACATTATAAGCATATAATTGTTGCTTGGGGAAATACTTTCATGTGGAATCATGTGGCCTATCATCGAGACCAAAAAAGGTGATTACTATCACTCTAATCTCAAACCCACCAACTTCCATGGTCTCCAAAGTTTCAATGTATATTGTTTTTATACAAATCCTTTGTCGTATAGGCTCGGTCTTTTTAAAAAAAATTGTTGATGAATCTTTTATAGATTTTATGTGTGCTGTAAATGTAAATGATAATTTTCTTTCTGGTGTGATGCATAGCGGAAACACGAGCCATGCTAAATTTGTAGCTTTTGACTTGAAAGAAGTTTTGGTGGCTGCTGGAGTTCTGTTTTGGTGGTTGTAGCTTTTGAACCTGAGGAGCTAGAAGAACTTGATAATAGTACAAGTCGAGATAAGTCGTTAAAAGGAAACGGCATGGAATTTTTATGTAATAAGGAACTAGCTAATTTTGTAACAGCTACCAATAATATTGGCACCTCTTTTGGTGTGTAGTTGAATGGGAGTTTAGAAGAGATGGATGTTACCTACACCTGCCTGTATGCCACCTCTTATTGTATCTTTGTTCTATTTCGTTTCTCGATTACCATCTTGCATTACAAACACCTTCACAGGTCAGATCTTAAATCTTTATAACTCTATTCCGATCAGATTAAGAACATAAAAAGGATGGCATGTAATCGCGCTCTTATAAATGACGTGTACTCCTTTAATGATCTCTTCAGATTCTGACCAAAGTATTGTAATAGTTATCTAAACTAGGCCGGATGCATTCATATTCGGTTGAGGGTATTTGCTAGCTTAACTGATAATAGAAACTTGATGTATATTTTATAGTTATGAATATATTACTCCTCAACTCTCACTGTAAAAATTGTCATTGTCATATCTATATTTTGGCCCTTGTCATATTCAGGTTGTCTCCAACGATGTTCTAGATGATGCGGTAGTCGACATAAAGAGGATGGTAGGCGTTTCTTTCTTTTTTTCCGCGTTTGGTGTAGAATTCTACTGTCCCGCTGTAGGAGCTTTGGCAAGAAAATCAGTACCTTTTTACGACTTGGCAGCTTTAGTTTCAGGTACAAAAAGTTGTGCTTTGTTTTATTTAATCTTTCAGAGTTGTAGCCTTTTAACTTTTCTTGAAAATAAATTAACATCATTATGTACAATTTGAAACACAAACTTTTCATAAATTAGCTCATAGATATCTGGGCAGTAAGTGTTTCTGTTCGACCTAAACTGGGTTGTTTTGACTGTCCACTTTTTCGCTCGGGAGCTAACAGTCTCTTTTATGCATATTTCATTTCTACCTTGGCATATTTTACAACGATTGTCATCTCCTACATAAATTTTCAGCTGACCACGGTTCATGTCAAGGCTGGGATGGAAGTTCTCAAAGGATATTACACCCGAAAAACTTAACAGATGTTTATCAAAATCCAAATAATTAACATGACCATCAATATGGATATTACACCCGAAAAACTTAACTCGCTTTTGTATCTCTGACTTTCAGAAACTTTTTTTCTTGTTGCTCCTAAATCCTGAAGGCAGAGTTGAAAATATATCTAATTTATCTGAAAAACTTAAAGATGATGTTCATTGTTATATCATTATTTAGCTACTCAAGTTCTCTCAGAAAATATTAAAGAAAGTTTTGGCTGTAGAATCTAGAAACATAACAATTGCTTGAGATAAGAGGGGACACCTTCTGTGTATTTGTCACTATTTTGAACTTTCTAACCACGTCTTTTATATTCTTTAATTGATTTTGCTAATCATTTTCATTGTTTGATATTATGTTTTATTTACTTCCTACTTAACACCATTGGTTTCTGAATGAGTGAATGGTCTCCCATAGCTGGACAGATTCTGATAGATGGAATTGACAAATCGACAATTGGACTTCTGATCTTCATTCGAGATTGAGTATAGTTCCAAAAGATCCACCATGTTTAAAGTAACTATATATAGCAATATCGATCCTCTTGAAGAGTGTACAGATGACAACATTTGGGAGGTAGGTAATTAACTTTATATCGATTTCATGAATGTTGTCAAATGTCATTTGGCGCGCTTACTTTTCTTATTTACTTACTCCCTCCGTCTCATATCAATAGTTCATCGACCAAAAACACGCATATTAATAAAACATCACTTTTTCAGCTTTCTCTCTTACTTTTTACACAATGACAATTTTGTCCTTAACCATTTAATTTACAACTTCTTAATTGTTTGTAATAATACCCTCAAGTGAGGGTAATATGATAAACTTAATCTACATTTTTTATCTATTTTTGGACTGGACTATTAATTTGGGACGTCCCAAAATAGTAATATGGACTATTAATATGGGATGGAGGTAGTATAAATTATGTAAAGCAGATACACAATTTTATGTGAATAGTCAAAAGGGGTCATCTTCTTAGAAAATGAGCAGCTTAGCTCTCTTTAATAACCAGTCCCAAACACCTTTAAAGCACCATCAAACGCATTCAAAACTGTGTCTTTATGACCAAAAGGTATAATATTATACTTTAAAATAAGTACAATTTAGGACATATGCTGAAAAAATGGTTGGGGGAGCTTTTAACCCTCTTGACCCGTTTCTCTTTGGCGGGTATTTATGGTATTGTTACAATATTGTCTTAGCCACATAATTTTTACATAAAAACATCCACACAATTATGTGTTATAAAATGATTTGTCACAAAATAAAAAGTTAGTGGAGGAAGAAGTTAATAATTGGTACAAATCGTTTGTCACAAAGTTTTTATGTAAACATTATGTGGTTATAGTATTTCTCTTGTCTTTTAGCATGCTATGGATGTTTTCCATTTTAAATCATACTAGCATCCTATTTGCTCAATGAGACTACAAATATTCAGTGATTATTTTTATGCAATAAAATTAAAGGATGCGAAATATAAAAAAATAGAATCAAGAAAAAAATAAACATACTAAAAATAAAATAAAATAAAATAAAATAAAATAAATTCGTAAAAATATATCAAAATAAACGTTGAATTAAAAAATACAAAATTTTGAAAAATATTACGAAATTAGATGATAGAAAACAAATAGATTAACAATATATCAAATTAAAAACTAAAATTTGTTTTATAATAAGTTGTTACAGAAAATATGAATTATCAAAATTGCAATTCTTTATTCTAAATAAAAATATCTAGATTTACTCTGTTAATTTCAATTTTCGATTTAGAGTTAAGATGTGAATATACACTATATCGGTGTTATCGGGTCGGTTATCGGGTGTATCGGGACGGGTTGAATCGGGTTTTCGATTATGAGAAAATGTCTCGCAACCCGACCCGATAAGTAATCAGGTTATCGGGTTCAGGTTGTTATCTGGTTGGATTATTCGGGTCAACTTATTCGGGTTCAATCGGGTGCAAGTTTTCGTTACTCGTAAAATTAGGTACAGCCTAAAGTATATCACGAGTTAACTATGATTTCGTCTTTGAGTTTTGATAGCGCAATATAATGGGAATTTTTAGCTGTTGGGAGACAATAGTAGCTGAATATATCAGTTTATACAATAATGAATTTATTCTACAAGATTTTACACGCATAATAAGAGTAAAATAAGACAATGAAACAAGATGCTATGGTAGTGTAATACTGTAATTTACACCAAAAATGATTTTCCATAAGATCATTTGATGATGCTATGCTAAAGTAATCACTTTGTTGCGTACAAATAAATATTTTCTAAAAAACAAGGAAAACAGAAAACGTGTTCAAATCATCCTTTTCTAGAAATATTTTTTACAAAATGCAAAATTCCTGTTTTAATCTTTTGCACACAAAACAAAAAAAACTCATTTTTTTTGTTTTCTAAGTTTTCCTTTAGACATAGAAAATTCATTTCCTCATTTGTTTCCTTTATTGTTTTGGAAAATGAAAAACACAAATTTCTCCAATTAAACGCGTTTTCTAAATTTTTAAGTGTTTTGTGGAAAAAGAAATCCTTTTTCTTTTTCTACAAAATAGAAAATAAAAAATGATAGAAAATATTTTCCAACTAAACACACCTTATGGGAGCCTTTAGTTGGAAAACATTTTCCATCATTTTCTATTTTCTATTTTGTAGAAAAAGAAAAAGGATTTCTTTTTCCACAAAACACTTAAAATTTAGAAAACGTGTTTAGTTGGAGAAATTTGTGTTTTCCATTTTCCAAAGTTATAAAGGAAACAAAGGGAAAATGAATTTTCTATGTCTAAAGGAAAACTTAGAAAACAAAAAAAAGAATTTTTTTATTTTGTGTGCAAAAGGGTAAAACAGGGATTTTGCATTTTCTAGAGAATATTTCTAGAATACGATGATTTGAACGCCTTTTCTGTTTTCCTTGTTTTCTAGAAAACATTTTGTAAAAAACAGGGTGTTTTCCATCAAACTAAACGCACCTATATGTTTGCGATTAAAGAAAATGTCATGCAGCATAATTATAAAAAGTAGTGGCCATTAAGACTTTTGCAATATTCAAAAAATATATTTCGGGTCTTATCGGGTTGACCCGATAACTCGATAGTAAATTTTTTTTAACCCTAATCCGATCCAATAATACTATCGGATTATCGGGTTCGAGTCATGTGAGAACTCATATTTTTCTCGGTAAATAAATTATTTTTTTATTCGTACTTCTCGATATTACAATGTTTTACTTGTTCCTCTTTACCTTTTTCATACGTAAATCCTGAGATCTCGAGAATTTTAATTAAATTATATTTTAATTATTTTTCTGATTATTGATAATATTTTATTCAGAATATTATAAAACTTCTATTTTTATTTTTCTAAATTTTTTTACTATATTAACCCGAACTTTAAAATTAATATTTAGACCGAGTTCTAATACTCTTTCAAATATTCGGATCAATATTAATTAATCGACTTCTATTTATCATCTTTGTTTTTATAAAAAAAAAAAAAGTTGAATTCTCGATTAACCGCAAGGTTAGGACTTTAACGCATAAAAAAGTGCCTTTTGTTATTTATCGGCAAAGTATACGTCCGTCATCAACCGTAAATATTCTCGTTATTACATAAAAATATTTTTCTTGTCATTATTTTAATTGTTCGTTTAACTGACGTTGTTCCTAAATTTATGATGAACTTTTAAGTGTCATTCGTTTATATGACCCGTTAGCGTTTATTAAATAATTAGCCCTTATTTATATATCGAAATATAAATATTCTCCAAATGTCGAAGTTTTTATTTTATATTGAGCGTTTATTTTTCGTTTTCAACGCTTATATTTCAAGTCGTGTAACTTTTAAAATATCGAGTTTCGATAATACCCGATTTAGAAAATTATGGAACAAAGTTAAATTAATAAACTTCAGCCTACATACTCACTCATACACACGACACCAAGAGGATCGTGTGTCCTCATTTCACTAAAATGTTAAAACACGTGTATGTTACCTTTCACATGATCTTTAATCTAGACTAATATCATATCTATTTCAGTTATCAACTCATGACCATTTTAACTCCTTATACTTGCCGACTAACTCTTATCTAAAAAAAAAAACTTTCATCACGTTAATTTGTCTAGCCCATTTTGATGGTTTTTGTTGATAAAGATTGAAGGTCCTTTACTATACTTCTTGCCTTTAGATTATTTCTTTAATAAATATCATCATCATCAGTATGGAGGCTAATTGGGGTTGAGATTGAGGATTTTTCAAAAGTTTTGATAACTTGGTAAATCAATAATTCCATAGCTTAGATGGTGATTTTTCAAGCAAGAGTTTGTAAGGTTCACTTTGTCTTTGTCTTTTTTTATTTTATTTTTTAATATAATTTGTGTAGTATTTTTGTATATAATAATCATTTTGCTCCTAATATGACGATTTAATAATATTGGACATTGTATATAGTGGTTGAATAATTTAAACATTTATAAACATGATTTCTAGCTAAACTTTTAGAACCATGAAGTATTTATAATGACTATTAGGCCATTATTGTGCCTGAGGTTAAAACTAATATATGAGATCAAATCTGATCTAAAAATGGGTTTATGATACTTAAACACTTTATGGACCATTATTGAGCTAGTAATGGGATTTGTTTATCAAAATTGAATAACATTTTATAAATGTTGGATTTTTGTTAAAAGTAGAGTATATAATGTCCAAACTTACTAAGTGAAATATTTACATGATATGATTTATTATTTCGAGCCTAAGATGGGTCTCGTCATTATTAGGTCTCGCTCAGTCATATGTCAACCGTTTGGTGTTTCGTTCTCGACCAACGAGTAATTGGTATCTCGTGAAGTCGTTTATCGACTATTTGACGTTTGTTCCTTGATCTACGTGTTATATCTATATAAGGTGAGTTCATAGCCCCTTTTTACTACTTATACATTGTTTCTAAACGTTGGGTGAGATTTTACATGGTGAAACACATTCATTTAAAACTGTATGCTATCCAGAACTTGTATGATATCCATAACTTGTATGCTATCCAGAACTTGTATGCTTTCCAGAACTTGATGATTTCCAACAGATTTTCATTATTATTATTGCTTTTAGTTATAGCCCTTAAGTTTCCTCTCTTGATCATGAACCGTTAATTTACTTGTGTTACTATGCGCGAATGTTGTGGGTGGATCCATCGGGATTGACAATCCCCGTCCCATGTTGCGGTTGTTTAACCATGACGCATTTCATTTGTTTATACTTGAGTATTTAGGCTGAATATTCACTAGAGGAACTTACATTGAGTTAAGCTTCGGTTCATGAACTAAATAGCAATAATAATGGTTTCGGACTATGGTTATCGTACGTAACCATTTTCCCTATTACTTGTTTTACAAATGAATGCTTGTGTTCCACACCTTTACTGCTAAACCTATGAATATCACTCAACTTTATGTTGACGATTTTACATGTTTAATCTCAGGTATTATTACTTAGCTTTGCTTGGATGGGAGCCCGCAGGATATTATCGCAGCTTGGAGATTTCTGTGTTACTTTTTAAAGTTTAGTTTTGGTAAAAACTGTCAGAAGTTTATCCTATATTTTTGGTAACAACATGTTACAAAACCATGTTTAAATAATAGATTTTTCGCTTATAAAACTCTGGGACCTTTGTTTAAAAACTCTGATCTTTTTTTGATGTAATGTATAAGTTTTTATTACGTCAACTTTATGTCAACAGTATTTCATTGTTTCTTGTACCATGACGTGGAACCCCTTTGCTGCCTACGTGTTTCCTTGCCTGATTTTGGGGGTCTCACAGATTGGTATCAGAGCGATGGTTATAGGGAACTAAGTCGTTTTTCAAAACTTAGTCTATAACCGAAAGTTCAAATATTTCATGTTTAAAGTGTCAAACACAGAATCTGCCATTGTTGTACGATATCTGCGCGGGTAACTCTCTAATCCTTATTATTTATTTTCAATTATCATCATAGTATTTCTTCTCCTGATTACATGTTAAAATATTACATTACCCTAATGACGATAATTACTATGTCTTTTCAAAACCTTTGTGCTTCCTGAATTATGATTGGATATTACTTGATTACATATGCTCTTGCTGCATATCTTGAATTCTTGTTTTTGTGAATTGATCTTGTTACAATGATTTTATATTGTTATGACATTACATACTTTAATTCGGAGCGAGTATGCTGCCAACTTTTCATACTCACTTTACTGAGTACTATTGCTATCTTGTTTATGCGTGATACGACTGACCTCATATACTCGTTCTTTTTGAACCGCTTATTTTTCTTGACTCACTGTTACATGTTATGTGTATTCTCGCGATACCATTGTTTGAGATTAAGTAAGTGTTGATTTCAATGAAACTTCTGATTTTCATTCTACTACCGTGCGTGTTACTTTCATTGTTAAACCTCTTAAAGCTATCTATTTAGATATCCAAATTGTTTTCCGACCATTCGTAATTGAATGTTTAGTCTATAGACCATTGTGTAGCTTAATGTGTCTCCGAAAAAGACTAAAGGACATCGTGTGAGTCACACATCCATTCGTTGAATCTGTGTTAAATAATATCAAGGGTTTTCATAACCTTGATTTACCTTTACGTCGCCGTTTTACACGACACTCATATAACGATTAAATATTGTTTCATTGACCATTCTACGTTTCGATTTCGAATTACAACATTCGTTTGTATCTTGAAAGCATCATCGCTATCTTGTAATTCATCCTCTATTATGCGACTATTGTTTGGAACACGATTGTACTTCTATAAACTTGTATCCTCCCTTTTCATTTAACCTCCTCGCTCCAGGAGTGTGACCCGTTAATTTTCCAATTCTTTCTCGATATGTCTTGTGATTTTGAAAAAAATCACACTGCCAAGAGACCTTCCTGCATTGCATCTCGAAATCTAAGACACGGATGTCATGCGTCGTTTTTGAATTCTTAGTTTATCATTGGCATTCTTGAACCATTTCTATAATGTGTTTTCTTTACATGATTAATTACGGAATTTATTCTTTTTCGTATTTGTGGAATCCACAAGTCTTGTGTGTACATTAAGTCGGGGTTATTATGAAATCTGGATTTAATTTCAAACTGTGTCGAAAAATATACTTTGTACAGAAACTTTACAGGAAATTTATCAGTGTCGAGAAAATATTTTTATAACTTTAGACATAAAAATATATATTTCTACTAGTTGAGACGTCCTTTAGGACATAATATTTTACCAGTAAACATTAAAAAAAACAAGCTAGTTACGCTCATTTGTGATTGTAAAATTTAAGAACTTATTTCTGCGTAGTTCTAAAATATCATTTTGTTGACAGATTTAAATGCAAGGGCATTTTCGTCCATTTTTTTATCCGTTTCAAGTCTCTAGTAAAACTAGAAAGTTGTTCAAAACATTGTTTTACATCGAATTGCATTAGACTTCGAGTCTTAGAATATCATTTAGTGAATCAATTTGTTTGGTCAATCCCAAAAGGTCAAAGTTGACTAAAAAGTCAAAGCTGGTAGAAATTTTGAAATAGGTTTTTAGGCGTTTTTGAGTTCGTGTGAGCTCGTAAAACTTTAACTAATGATATTTTACAACCATGAAACAATGGTTGCGATTGAAAACGTTAAAAAGTGCATATTTATGTCAAATAAATAATGATGTGCACACATATGGATTCCTCTATCTTTCTTTTATATATGACTTAATTGTCATTCTAAGTTGTCGTTCTTTGCTTCTATCGTACCACTGATTTGGACCGAGGTTGAAGTTCTTATTTTCATCATTCGTTATCACCTTGACACGTGTCTCATGGCGATTCCAACTAAACCTTTTGAAACTTTATTACCTTGTAACCATTTCATTGATTGTCTTGAACTACTATTCATTACCCTCATGTGACCCACTCGCTATTTTACAAGTTACCATATACACCCAAACTGGTATTGTTCGTGAATCATTTTATAAAATGTTCCACTTGGACTTTGTTAAAATACAGGAATGTTATCTTATAAAATTAATTTATATTAATTTTACCATGTATTTTCGCAAATTGTTCTACAGTGGTTCTATAAAGAAATCTTGTAACATTAAAAATGTTGAATTAAATATCTAGCCAGTAACTTATTGGCAAAGAGTTTCATAAATTATTTTGATTCCTGTTTTTACAAATGATATTATATACATATTTTAAATAATATGACCTGTAATACTGGTTTGACGAAACTGAGCATCGCATTGCTAGTCCTAAATTATGCATGACCTGATCACCTATGCTTAATTTAGAAGGAGCCATGCGAGGCCAAATAGTAGTCACTTTAAATATTTTACCAAAAATCAACTTTTTAATTATGTTCCTTAAAAAGTTAGATAAAATAAAGTTTTAAAAACTTTTACATCTTATGCGAGTAGCACCAGTTCGCGGCATGCACATATGATCCCTTATCTTTCTTTGAACGAAGTACATACCTTAAGCACATGATTCCTTACTCAACGACATTTGTTTTACTTGTTACCTCATCTTCCTTCATGATGTAATTCTCGTTGCTTCTTGTCTAAATTCTTACCATTGATACAAGACTTGAAAGTTTCAACGTTGTTATGCTTCTACATCGATCGACCTTCTCTATCTATTTTGGTAGACCTCTGAAACGTCTTTAGACACGTATAATAATTTATGACTGGACGTGAACAATGATTTCGTGTACTTGTCACGATGTGTGTTAGACTACATCGTCTTGAAATTTATTTGTGTGAACCACGTATTGATTTAACCTCTCATTGCTAATGTTGTTCATCTTACTGAAATTACTTTCAAGTGACTTCTTAAGGATTTTCTTTGATTCGAAAATTTGTTGTGTGGCTTTTCTGTTTCGATCGTGTATCGATCACCGAGAACCTAATAAGCCATTATTGGTGACACCAACCACACTCCAGATAATTACCTGCCATTCATTTGTTTCTTATTATCCTTATCATCGATGTGTCTATTCTATCATGTTCATTAAGAATTGATACGAATTATGTTTTAACCCCTCGTGCTATTTCTCGCATACTAGTTATTGATTATTATTCGTTTCGTACTCGTTTCCTATCGTGTCACCTTTTGAAAATCCGAACATGTCCCATGTTTACCATTCGATGCATTATGTACCTTTATGAATTTCTATAAATTATCATAAATTGTTACAATTTTTTGTTCATATTTTACCAAGCGTTTGAATTACCAAAATAACTATTTCAAGTTAAATACTATATCTATACACTTTGGTAGATTTACAACTAGTGTCCAAAAAGGATATAAAGCTTATCTTTTAAAGTATTTGATTCTATCATACTTTACTTTCAATCTAATAAAATTATCAATTTAATTATAATTTCTAACAATGATTCTAAATAATTTAGAAATTTAATTTTCTTTAAACGGTAACAATAAACTTGAGTCTTTAACAATAATTCCAAACAGTCATCGAAAAGTTCTTAAGCCGATCAAGATAACTATTCTGAACTGTTCTAGTTTTTGGCTTTGAAACCCTGATCAAGATAAAGATTTAGCAGCTGCTTACCTACTATATATATAGTTTGATTTTAAATCACTAAACCTTGTAAAGTTTTCTTTTAATCAAAACAATACTTAAGCTAAATTTAAAAGTAATACAAAATCCTAGACAGGTAATTGTAACAACTTGTATTTTAAATGTTCATATGTAATTCATATTTCCCCTTTATTTTTCTAATAAGTAAATTGTCATGTTTTACAGTTGCGTGAATTGCGATTCCTTGTTGATTAACAATCTTGATTCATTTTAGTGCACCTTGTCTGTTTAAGCAATTCTTATGTTCATTCCATCTCTTGATATTTCTCTGTACTGAAAGGTCATTATTCTAAACCAAGTTTGAAAATTTATTCGAAAAAGAGTTAAGAAACTGAAGCATAGTAAATTCTAATTGTTAAGGTACACCGTGGTGCGGAAATTACCTGGGAAGCAATGAATCAGTTCTACACTTTGTATCTCCATTTGTTTGAATTTTCTTCCATCTCTAGTGGAACTCTGGGGACCAGAGTTCCTTTAGGGGGGGCGATTGTGAGAACTCATATTTTTCTCGTTAAATAAATTATTTTTTATTCGTACTTCTCGATTTTATAATGTTTTACTTGTTTCTCTTTACTTTTTTCATACGTAAATCTTGAGATCTCGAGAATTTTAATTAAATTATATTTTAATTATTTTTCTGATTATTGATAATATTTTATTCAGAATATTATAAAACTTCTATTTTTATTTTTCTAAATTTATTTACTATAGTAACCCGAACTTTAAAATTAACGTTTAGACCGAGTTCTAATAGTGTTTCAAATATTCGGATCAATATTAATTAATCGACTTCTATTTATCATCTTTGTTTTTATAAAAATTGAATAACATTTTATAAATGTTGGCTTTTTGTTAAAAGTAGAGTATATAATGTCCAAACTTACTAAGTGAAATATTTACATGATATGATTTATTGTTTCGAGCCAAAGATGCGTCTCGTCATTATTAGGTCTCGCTCGGTCATATGTCAACCGTTTGGTGTTTCGTTCTCGACCAACGAGTAATTGGTATCTCGTGAAGTCGTTTATCGACTATTTGACGTTTGTTCCTTGATCTACGTGTTATATCTATATAAGGTGAGTTCATAGCCCCTTTTTACTACTTATACATTGTTTCTAAACGTTGGGTGAGATTTTACATGGTGGAACACATTCATTTAAAACTGTATGCTATCCAGAACTTGTATGCTATCTAGAACTTGTATGCTATCCAGAACTTGTATGCTTTCCAGAACTTGATGATTTCCAAAAAAAATTTCATTATTATTATTGCTTTTAGTTATAGCCCTTAAGTTTCCTCTTCTGATCATGAACCGTTAATTTACTTGTGTTACTAAGCGCGAATGTTGTGGGTGGATCCATCGGGATTGACAATCCCCGTCCCATGTTACGGTTGTTTAACTATGACGCATTTCATTTGTTTATTCTTGAGTATTTAGGCTGAATACTCACTAGAGGAACTTACATTGAGTTAAGCTTCGGTTCATGAACTAAATAGCAATAATAATGGTTTCGGACTATTGTTATCGTACGTAACCATTTTTCCTATTACTTGTTTTACAAATGAATGCTTGTGTTTCACACCTTTACTGCTAAACCTATGAATATCACTCAACTTTATGTTGACGATTTTACATGTTTAATCTCAGGTATTATTACTTAGCTTTGCTTGGATGGGAGCCCGCAGGATATTATCGCAGCTTGGAGATTTCTGTGTTACTTTTTAAAGTTTGGTTTTGGTAAAAGCTGTCAGAAGTTTATCCTATATTTTTGGTAACAACATGTTACAAAACCATGTTTAAATAATAGATTTTCCGCTTATAAAACTCTGGGACCTTTGTTTAAAAACTCTGATCTTTTTGTGATGTAATGTATAAGTTTTTATTACGTCAACTTTATGTCAACAGTATTTCATTGTTTCTTGTACCATGACGTGGAACCCCTTTGCTGCCTACGTGTTTCCTTGCCTGATTTTGGGGGTCTCACAAGTCATACATCTTGATAAGAAATTTTAAGTTGATTTAACCTGACTTGATAAGCCTTAACGAGTTCGGGTGCGGGTCAATCCAATGCTACTGACACTCCTAACCATATGTATGTAGTACATATTAATCACTTATCTGTGTATATTAGTGTCTTCAAAAGATTAGGGATTGAGTTCGTTTGCTTCTTTTAACTTTTATGCAACTTCATTATGTAGTTTGTGTACACCAGAAAGGTGCTAGTCAAATGGAAGAAACTTGATGATTTTACATCAAGAGGACATTCGAATGCGTAAAATCAAGTCTCGTGACAAATCTTCTACGATTACATGACCAATCAATGACCTCAGTAAGTTGATTCAAACTAAACTAATGAATATATTGTTGCGGTCAATTTCTCGATAAAATTATCGACCATTTAAAGGTATTGAATTAAATTATGTGTACCATTACTATAAGATCTCCCGTAATTTATTTCATAGAATAGAGAAAAAAGGGTTGGTTTTAAAAATAGTCGGCATATTGAGTTTTTAAAAAAAAAAAAAAAATTTCTCTTATCAAATTAATAATAAGTTCTTTTTGTTCTTTACATACTCTATAAATATTATACGATGTTTGTAATTCATTAATTATTACTTAATTCATTCTTTGGATACTCACAAGGCTCGCCCGCCAATTGGACATGTATGAAAGTATTAGGTAACAATGATAAACATTAGTGTATTGATTATACTTCTACAAGTATTATAATACACCTTCAATTATTTAAAACTTATAAATAACATCTTTTTATATACTGTATAAGTTAATCTTAAAAAACTATAAAAAAATTATAATTCAACAAGATTTAAATAAATAAATGATAAATTCAATTTTTGTTACTTAATGTCCAACTCTTTTAATTTTATCACGTACAATTTTTAATAAGGTTAATAAAAACCATAAGATATATTTAATAATATAATAAACACAAATATTTTGATTATCATTAATAGTATACTTAAAAAATCTTGGTATAATATACGACTTTGTAACAACAATATTTAGCGAAACAAAAAAAATATAAACAATAACTACAAGTTATGCCCACCCACCGAACAAACAATCACAAGTCATACTCGACAAATAATAGAAGTTAAACAACAATTGAAGTCAGGCCCGTCAACGGAACATTACAAACAAATATTTACCAATTAAAAAAGGTTAAATGACAATCGAAAGACATACCTACCCATCGGGCGAATTTTGCAACTATTACTAATTCAAGATAATAAAATCACATATTGTCATAGCTTATAAACGACTATACGTAACAGAATTATTTACGAACATACAAAATGTAAACGCTAATCACAAGTCATACCCCCCATCGAGCGGGTTTTGCAACTAGTATATATATATATATAAATATAAATATATATATATATATATATATATATATATATATATATATATATATATATATATATATATATATATATATATATATATATATATATATATATATATATATATATATATATGAGTGAATTACATAAATCGTCCCTGTGGTTTATCGAATCCTGCAAGATTAGTCCCTCAGTTTTTTTCCATCATGATTAGTCCTCGTGGTTTCTTTTTCATACATATTCAGTACACCCATCAATATTTATAATTAATTACCCAAAAATATGAGGGGTATTTTGGTCTTTTTCAAAAAATATTTTTTGAAAAACTTTTTAGAACTTTTTTTTCCCAAAATTTGTTTTTATATTTCGAAAATCTTTTTTCGAAAATCTTTTTTTTTACTTCGAAAATCTTTTTTTTTATAAAAATTTGAAAATTCTTTTTTTTTAATTCGAAAATCTTTTTTTAATTCGAAAGTTTTTTTTTGAATTTTATAAAAAAAAAGATTTTCGAACTAAAAAAAAAGATTTTCGAATTTTTATTTTTCGAATTAAAAAAAAATATTTTCAAATTTTTATAAAAAAAAGATTTTCGAATTAAAAAAAAAGATTTTCGAATTAAAAAAAAAGATTTTCGAATTTTTATTTTTCGAATTAAAAAAAAAAGATTTCCGAATTTTTATGAAAAATTTTTTTCGAATTTTTATAAAAAAAGATTTTCGAATAACAAAAAGATTTTCGAATTAAAAAAAAACGTTTTCGAATTTTTATAAAAAAAAGATTTTAGAATTAAAAAAAAAGATTTTCGAATTTAAAAAAAAAGATTTTCGAATTAAAAAAAAGATTTTCGAATTTTTATAAAAAAAGATTTTCGAATTAAAAAAAGATTTTCTAATTTTATAAAAAAAAGATTTTTGAATTTTTATTTTTCGAATTAAAAAAATTCAAATTAAAATTTTCGAATATTTATTTTTCGAAAATCTTTTTTTTATAAAATTCGAAATATAAAAATTTTCGAATTAAAAAAAAAGATTTTCGAATTTTTATAAAAAAATAGATTTTCGAATTAAAAAAAAAATTTCGAATTTTATAAAAAAAAAAATATTTTCGAAATATAAAAAACAAATTCTGCAAAATAAAAAGTTCGAAAAAGTTTTTCAAAAAATATTTTTTGAAAAAGACCAAAATACCCTTCATATTTTCGGGTAATTAATTATAAATATTGATGGGTGTACTGAATATGTATGAAAAAGAAATCACGAGGACTAATCATGATGGAAAAAAACTTAGGGACTAATCTTGTAGGATTCGACAAACCACAGGGACGATTTATGTAATTCACTATATATATATATATATATATATATATATATATATATATATATATATATATATATATATATATATATATATATATATATATATATATATATATATATATATATATATATATATATATATATATATATATATATATATATATATATATATATATATATATATATATATATATATATATATATATATATATATATATATATATATATATATATATATATATATATATATAGGGGAGAGTTAAAATAAAAATATTTTTTTTTGTGAGAAGGATAAGAAGGATTTTCAGCCATTGATTTAAAATCAATGGATGAAATCAATCCATATTTCTAACTAAGTAACTAACTAACTAACCATATAAACATGATTTTAAAAAAGTTCTCGAAAAGTTCTGAAAAAATTCCATAATATCGGATATGTTGGTGCATAAAAAAGTTGTGAAGAAAGTTTTCTTAATTTTGAGTTTTTTGAGTTTTTTTAATGCACAAAAAACGAAATTTGATGCACAAAAAGATGAAATTTTGTGTACAAATTTTTTTCATGCACAAAATTTTCAAGTTGTTTTAGTTTGATGCGGCATCAAATTTTAAAGCAACAAGTCAAAAGAAGTTGGGTATAAAAATGAATTCTTAATGCATAAAAAACGTAAAAAGCCTAAAAATTATCGTCTTTGTGCATCAAAATTTCGTTTTTGTGCATTAAAAAAACGTAAAAATCTTTGAATTAAAAAAACTTTTTTCACAAAAGTTTTTTCCACCAAGATACCCGATCTACTCGAATTTTTTCAGAATTTTTGAAAATTTTTTAAAAATCATATTTAAATGGTTAGTTAGTTAGTTGGTTAGTTAGTTAGGATTATGGTTTAATCTCATCCATTGATTTTAAAATCAATGACTGAAAATCCTTCTTATCCTTCTCACCAAAAAAAGTCTTTTTATTTGATCTCTTCCCTATATATATATATATATATATATATATATATATATATATATATATATATATATATATATATATATATATATATATATATATATATATATATATATATATATATATATATATATATATATAATATATATATATATATATATATATATATATATATATATATCTTTATATATTATATAGGTATAATTATGATTTGATACCACACCTCTAATCCCAGTCATATGTGACATGGCAGTTATTAGCCAATAGTATTTCAGAAATACCTAAAAGATCTCAAATTTCCACATTTTAATGGTTTGAAATCGTAGAATTTTGAAAATTGCGTTTTGGAAACGTAGTTTTGAAAACTGCGTTTTGGAGGTCCAAATTATATTTAGACCAGTCCGGTTCAAGTCTGGACCGAGCAGGGTCTGATCTGAACCATCTGGTTCAAATTACGAACGAACCGGGTCTAATCTCAACCGGTCTGGTTCAATTCTGGATGGAACCGGATCTTATCTGAATCAGTCTGGTTCAGGCCTGGACTGAACCGGGTCTTATCTGAACCGGTTTGGTTAAGTTCTGGACCGAACTCGGTTTGGTCTGAGTCGGGTCACCATATTGAACTGGGTCAGGAATTATATGGACGGGTCATGTTGATCTGAACCGGGTCAGGATTCTTTTGGACTGAGTTAAACATGAGCCGGATCAAATCTGTTAATGTCAAAAAAATGCCACCTACCAGATTCGAACCCGGGTCTGCTGCTTCAAAACTTTGCATCATTCAACTTACCAAGTGGGCTAAGCAAACTTTTAGTAATAAATATGTAAACCCATATATTTAAGGATAGTTTAAATGGGCTTGTGTTGGACTTATATATTATATAGACTTGTCCGGTTTATAAAAGATGCATCGAACTACCCTAATAAGAAATGAAAGTACATTTGGAATCGTAATCTCGTGCTCTTTCCAATGATGTGACCGTGGATAAATATAAACCCCGTTTTCATCTTAAAAAACGTGTAAACGTCGACAAAATACATCTGAAAATCATCGTTTTTTAATTCCTTTTATCTTCTTTGTATCTCCAAGACTCAATAAAGTATAAAAAAACATACTTTCATTTGTATTTAACATGTTTTAGTTTATTCAGTATATTTAGAGGGTATTATGGTGAAATTTTTATGTGAAATTTGACATATATCGTTACAAAATCATACACAAATTCAAAAAAGAACTATATATTCATTCAATAAAACGCATTCAATCACAAAACAACATAAGAAATAAAAAAAGAGTTACACATTTTAAACTATATATAAAACCTATTATAGCGTAAAGTATAACAAAATTATACTAAATATTAAATTACAAAAAAAAAAATTACAATTGCCACACTGTCGTCAGTAGGGTAAAACCACCATTTTCTATTTCTTTTCCCAAGCAAAAATAAAACATGTTCACATATCTATTTCTAACCGTATTTTACGTTTTTGTCACTTTAATAACGTTTTTTTATTTTTACGTTTCGACAGTTTTTCACGTTTTTGTCAGTTTTCTTTATGTTTCTTCATTTTCACGTTTTCGCCATTTTTTTACGTTTTGTCACTTTTTTATGTCTTTGTCAGTTATTTTTACGTTTTGTTTAGTCTTTCACGTTCTTGACAGTTGTTTACGTTCGTCAATAATTTTACGTTTTCATCAGTATATTTACATTTTTGTTAGTATTTTTAAATTTCTTTTTTTGATTTAGTTTGTTTTTGTTAGTATTTTTACGTTTTCATCAGTAATTTTACATTTTCGTTAGTATTTTTATGTTTTCGTCCGAATTTTTACGTTTTCGACAGTATTTTTATGTTTTCGTCAGAATATTAACATTTTCGTCCGAACTTTTTTACTTTTTCTTCCAATTTTTTTACGTTTTCGTCAGTGTTTTTACGTTTTTGTCTGATATTTACTTTATCGTTCGATTTTTTACGCCTTAGTCTAATTTTTTACGTTTTCGTCAGCGCTTTTACGTTTTTCATCAGTATTTTACGTTTTCATCGGTAATTTTACTTTTTTATCTGTATTTTTAAATTTTCATCAGTAATTTTATGTTTTCATCAGTATTTTTACGTTTTCGTCAGTAATTTTACGTTTTCATCTGTATTTTTTAGTTTTCGTTAGTGTTTTTATACTTTCATCCGAAATGTGCAAAATATTCTGAGCAAAACATAAAACACAGAAGAAAACGTAAAAAACGGACGAAATGTAAAAATACAGACCAAGTATAGTAAGAAAACGTAAAAAAACGTAAAAAAAATCACGTTTTGCTACTATTAAACTTGCGTGATTCAAGTATAGTATAGGAAAATAACATAACGTTGTTTTTGTGAAATTTTTCTAGTCTTTTTAAGGTTTAACTAAGTGAAAGGGTTTTGTTTTCATTAATGCGTGTTTGTAAGGTTTACACATGAAATGTTTTTAATAATTCTCTCTCTATATATATTTTAAATTCAAAATGAATTTTAAATCGTTTAAAAATATCTACTTTTAACATAAATTTAAAAATCATATTATATCAATATATCAGGTTACGGTTTCACCATCGCGCAAACTCGTCGATCATTGTCAACCCGATTGAGTCACCGGGTCACGGGTTCATCGTCAATGGTTTGTTCATATTAAGAAAGAAACAGTCTCACCCATTGACCACAAATAAACGTTACTTAAGCATAACCTATAAATAACTAATGGTCAAATTACAAATTCAAGAAACTAAAAACGCACAACCACAAACCCTCAGGAACAGGAAAAAACAACGACCCCCGCCCGTTGGGCGGGTTACGACGCTAGTATATATATATATATAGATATATATATATATATATATATATATATATATATATATATATATATATATATATATATATATATATATATATATATATATATATATATATATATATATATATATATATATATATATATATATATATATATATATATATATATATATATATATATATATATATATATATATATATATATATATATATATATATATATATATATATATATATATATATATATATATATATATATATATATATATATATATATATATATATATATATATATATATATATATACTAGCGTCGTAACCCGCCCAACGGGCGGGGTCGTTTCGTAAATCTTTTTTTAAAGTAGGTTTGGGCTTAGTTGTATCTTTTTGAAGTGTGACTCATTTTTGTTCAAGTAAAACTAATAAGAAACTACTCTTTGATATTTTTAGGCCTTGGCTCAAACAAAAGACGTGTTTTGTCCCATTTTAATCTTTAGTTGTACAAATATAAACGGGTGGGTTTTGGTTTAAGACGCATAGTGCTGGTCCTGATTGAATAGATAATAGAGTAAAGAAGGCTCCGTTTAAGAATTAGACTCAATTGAGCATATCTGCTTGGTGGCTTATAAGTAATTAATTAGCACACCTGAAACGTGTATGTCATTAACTTTTATTCTTCTTTCCATAAGTCTAGAATCCATGCTATTTATTTTATGGATTTCTTACGATATATTTGTGCTCTACCTCCAGCCAGATCATGTAACTAATTATGGTTAAAAATATTAGAAACTAAATCATTTGCTTGTTTGAATCACATCCACTTCGTTAACCATTAGAGTTTACAATTCCCGAGGATGGATTCTTTGTTAGAAGCTTGATAACTACATTTATGGCTAGTGAAGTTGTTTCAAAGCTTGGAAATACCCATACAAACATCAAGTCTAGATAATCATTAAGAAAAACATCTGTTGTAGGCTAAAGTTATCCTGGTGAGATCATGATTTTTTATGTCATATCGTGTTGTTAATACTATGTGTTCTTAGCCGAAGCCAGTTAGACGGTATCATAGCTTTTTTATGACATGTGTTGCGTTATATTTACAACTTATGTTACATAATTACTCTTAGGATGTTACTGGGAGCAAGTACGTAGTGAATAGTGAGGCGAATAGTGAGGCGTTGAAGTAATAATCACAAATATTTATGTGAAACTTTGATAAATTAGATTTCTAACTTGATTTTGATTAAAATATGATAGGTAGGAAACTATTACGTTCAAGACATGCAATTATTTATGCAACCATTTTTGAATTGTGATTATGCGTTTTTTCGGTTAACTTTTTGTAGAATAATGATAATCTTTAATCTAATCAAGAGGGTTGTTGTTTTTATAGAGAGAGAAACTAGAGAGAGAAAGAAAGAAAACTTGTATTAATGTAGAAACGAAGTAAACAACCAACACCCCTTTCCATGGTGGAAAGGGGTTTATATACCAAGTCCCTTAGTGGACTTGGGCTTCCAACCCATGAACATGCTCATGGGTCGGTCTAATGTAAATAATAAGTAAACTTATACTAAGAGCCTATAACTATATTGTTGGAGTGACCGATACTTTCTTAATACGAAAAACGTATTTCCAACAATCTCCCCCAAAGGAAGGTCACTCCAAATTTACAAAGTCCTAATCTAGCATGTTAGATCTTCGTTCTTGAGCTCGTAGTCCACTTTCTCTTTTCTTCTTTAACTTTTCTTATTTTTGCGAATATGTGTTGAATAACATCAGGCTTTTGTGAATACGTGCAATCTTTGTCTTCTTGTGATATTCGCCTCTTCGTGACTTCATGTCCCACATACCTATCTTTTGTTGAATTCTTGAAAGTTTCAGAGTCGATACAGCGGAAGACTTTTAGGTCAGACTTTCTTGAATTTGCTGAAATATTTGATGCAGAAGGGATAAGTATGTGAGGACGGCTTCAACTGGTACACCGCAACGCCACCGTCTTCAAATGTATCAACATAATAAGACACGAATAAAATGGAATTGACATTTTATTCTGATTCGGTAGCATTTTACCTCCGGTCGGTGAAGACCGTTGGACGATAATAAATATCGTAATTGTGACAAGTAGCTCTAATTAAAGATCTCCTTGACAAGATTTCGCGGGTAAACCCGTTCTCTTTATTCGACCGTCCAAAGCTGACTACGAACATAAAAAGTGAATCACTTGGATATTAAATATCCTTATGATTGAAGCCGTTAATTCATGAATCCTGGAACAAGCGAATTTCAATTAAGATTTTCACCATCGTTGCTTTCCAGTTGTCACGAGCTTGATTCAAATAGAATCTTGCTTGTCACCTACCGCAGTGCTGTTTGATGTTGACACTGGAAGGATTTCCACTCTTCATTGTGAACACTAAAGAGTGCTACTCTAAGTGTTCTGGCAAGATCACTTGGATAATGCGTAGAGGCCGTGGAACAAGTTTAATCTCAATTAAGAGTTAAACCATGGTTTCTTTCCAGTTATCACAAGATTAGTTCTTAAAGAACCGCACGTGTCACTTACCATGAGCTTGTTTGATGTTGGCTCAAGCAGGATTTCCATCTTCATTGTAATACTTTCGTATTACTCAGATGTTTTGGAAATATTACAAGAATATTGCGTAGGACTCATAAAAATATTTCTTGTTTTTAAAATTGTGTCCTAATGAGACTTTTGATGATCTCGTGGCTCTAGACTCAATAGTGCATTTTTGTTTTGGTGAGCGGAGGCTAGAGAGGATTGCCACCTTTTCAATGTCAATTTATTCGGAGTGAATAAACCGATAGATAACATGTTGAACTCCGTGACATTAAAAAAAATATCTTTTGAGAGATATTTGAGTTGGCTGGGAGGGGTTGTGCATCGCATCACTGGGTCCATGATACTTTGTCTTCAAGATGAGTTGACCCGATTTCTTCCTAAGTTGTAAGGAGGGCTTCTTTCTTTACACCCTTTATCTTTACATTTCTTTTTCATTCTTCAACCCCTTCAATGCTTACCAATACATCATCACTAGCACCTTGTTGTGATTGTTCCAGTGCTAGCATCAATACTTGGTCGGCATTCAGCTACGTTCACAGTCCATTCTCCATCTTTCCTAAGGACTTCTATTTTCTAACTATGGAATTATCCTTGGGAAGATTCCTCCGGTTCTTGGAAGAATCATTGGACTAGCACCTAATCCTACCACCCTTTTGTCACCACATCCGTCATGAATTAAGTGTGTTTTGGGTAAGTACTTGTCACCATGAAAAATCCTTTAAAACTCACTTAAGATACTTGTGATATAAATATCAAAGTTTTGCATCTTTAAGTGTTTTTGTTCATAAAAAATGCTCCCCCTTAACATGTGCAACACACATATTAAGTTGATTTAAACTTTAAGTCTTTTTCATGTTTAGCCAAATATATCATCAAGTCTCCTTAATCCCATTTTCTCCCCTTATCCAAACTGTTAACCATTAATATTTTGGATATAAATGGATTAATCGGTCTTTGGTTAACAAAATGAAATCAGTTTCTGGCCAAAGAACATATTAATGCTCCCCCTCAAATTAACGAGGGTTAGTTGTAGTGCTTGAGTATGATAGATTTTGAAAGATTTAGAATCTCGTGAGAAATTCTTGAAACATTATCATACTTTCACACTACAGCATGCTACAAAAGCACAATATTCACAGTATTTACATATTCACAAGAGATATATGGAGTGAACCTGATATAGTACGACCCATTTTAAATGGATCGTTCCATGAACTTGTGGTGCGCTCCATATGGTCTTCCACCAACGAATCGTTCTAGACTTCTTATAAGACGTCGTTCCCTCAGCTTTTCATCAATCTTCTTGATCGTATAGGTAGCACTTTGTTGAAAGACCATGTGCCAGTCTACAGTGACTTCTGGAAGAGTCTTGTACTTGTTGAGATGCACCAACTTGTCCCGAATATGGGTGAGAGTCCCGTCACTGAATTTTTTGATCTCTGGAATTCTCATGAACTTCATAAGACCACGACCATTCAGGTAGAAAATGCTGGGCATCGGGTCAGTGGTGCTGGTGTAAGGAGATTTGTCTGTATTCCTCTGGAAGACTTTAGTACGTGGTTTTGAAAGATTGAGCTTCCTTTGATAACTTTCTACTCCAAGTTGCAGATCCTCAACTCTTTTCTTGATGACAACTCGACGTGTGTACATTCGAAGAGCTAAATTCAGGGCAATTAGTTCTTATTCAGACTTCAAGTGTCTGAGGGTGTTGTGAGTTAGCAAAAGCAGCATGTCCTCAATGTCCTCGAGACAAAGAAGTGGAAAATCTCCTTCCTGGATAGTGTAGAATTTTTCATCTTCTCTAATGAGTCTGATCTCTGTCAAATGTTGATAGCCTGTTTTGGGTTCAATCCTAACTCCTTGGATGCTTTTGATTCGAATTAGAGATAAGACTTGAGAACCTCAGTTGTGCAGACATGCATAGTTGTAGGCGCGTCGCACACGCTCATCCCAATGCGAAGCACCCAATTCGGCATATCGATCATATTCAGGATATTTTTGTCGAACCCAGAGACGATTAACTTTTTCTTCTAACCAAGGTATCAAATCCCAAGTTGTAGCCTTTACCAATGTTAAGGAAGTTGCATACTTGTTTGCTCCCTTGACCAAGTACTCGAGATCCTCACTGACAAAGAATTCAAGTGCAATTTGATCATCATCTGCAGCTGTAATAGGAGGAGGTTTTTCAGGTGCATGAAGACCGTCCCTTTGAGTAGTTCTCAACGCTTTCAGAAGCTCATTTGCGTTGTACTCATATTCCGTACTGCTGAGCTTGGATTTAACACGAAGGTTAGGACTTTTGATTCCTCGCACAACCATTGCTTGAGTTATGTTAGACCCATAGGCGTACTCCAAGAATCTTGAAAAATCTATTGGATTGCTTAGGAATTGGGAGAAGTCAGCTTCATCAGCCTTTGTCAGTGGACGAAGTGCAACAGCGTTGGACACCCACGGTTGTACGGGTGCATTTTCATCTTCCTCGAGTGTATCCACCCATGCTGGTTCACTTGACTCTGGAACATCATGAACTATAGTAGAGGCAGGAACATCAACAACAGGTACGGCTACTGCTTCAGTGTCTGGTATGTCTTGGACTGGATCAGAGACTTGAAAATCCGGTACAGGTTGATCGGGTTCCGTCTGTTGTTGTTGCACTAAAGGTGTAGTAACTGAAGAAATTGGGGCAGATGTGATAGGAACAGATGTGGTTACCGGAGCGAATGTGGTTGGGGTATGTGATGAGGCTGTATTAGCATCTACATCATGAAACTTCTTGGTGCGTTTGCCTTGGTGAGGTGGAGGTTTTGAAGTTGATTTACCCTTGGTAATATCATCTTTGTGAGATTTGTCACCTTTTGACTTGTCTTACTTATCTCCATCCTTTTTCCCTGTATCATCGCCCCCTTTTTCTTGATCATCATCATTTTTGCCGTCACCATCACCATTATCATCACCATCACTGTGTTTATCACTTCCTTCTTCGTCATTAGTACCTTCTTCGTCACCAGTACCTCATTCTTCATCACTCCCTCCTTCGTCATCACTACCTTTGTCTTCATCACTCCCTCCTTCTTCATCACTACCTTTGTCTTCATCACTCCCTCCTTCGTCATCACTACCTTTGTCGTCATCACCCTTGTCATCATCATCATTGTCATCATCAACATCATCGTCATCATTGTCGGATTCATCTTCTTCATCATCTAAGATATTATAGGGAACTACAGTACCATGTTTCTCGAATATCTTAGTATCTTCCTATATAGCCGTTTTAAGAGCTTTATGAAGGATCTTTTGAGCTTTGGTTTTGTTGTAGGACCCGACATGAATCATCCGAGCATGTAAGAGTTTCTTTAACTCATAATCCGTGAACCTTTGAGCAATGAGAAAATCTGACTTTTTAGCTTCAGAAGACTTGATCATGACTTTGCTTGCGGAAATTTGTTTCAACTCGTCTCGCAGATTGTCAATAGATTCCTTAAACTTTTCATCAAGTGATTGAACAATTGATTTGTTAGCTACGGCAAGAATCTCTTTCTCAGCTCGGTACTTCTTTTTGAGTTCTCGAAGACGTATGAACGTTGCTTCGTTTTTGGCGGTTTCATTTGCTTTGACGTGAGCTAGTTCTTCTGCATGTAGTTTGCGAGATAATTCTAACTCTTATTGGAATTTAGCAATTGCGTCTTCTTGAGCTTTTCTTGTGGATTCTTCACTTTGCTTTCTACGAGCTAACTCCTCTTTAATTCGACTCATCTCTTCTTGTTGAGCTGTCATGAGTTGTTCCATTTGAATCATGAATATTGCTGGTAATGATGGAATCAATGATATCGGTGCTGCTGGGGTTTGTTGTGTAGGAGCAATGGTCATGGCAGTGCTTGAAACTGAAGCGGAGAGAGGTCGACTTGGTAGAGTTAGAGGAAGTTGAATTGACGCTGGTGGGGTCACTGTAATAACTTGTGGAGGTACTGTTGAAACTGGTGGAGGCACTGTAGAAACTGGTGGAGGCATTGTAGAAACTGGTGGAGACACTGTAGAAACTGGTGGAGGCACTATAGAAATTGGTAGAGGCACTGTAGAAACTGGTAGAGGCACTGTAGAAACTGGTGGAGGCACAATAGAAACTGTTAGAGGTACTGTAGAAACTGGTAGAGACACTATAGTACTTAAGGCTTTGGTAGTCTCAACAAATGCTGTCGTATCAGTAGACCCGGTAATGTCCATGTCCTTCAATCCGTCATGAGGTTGTTGTTCATCATGAATATCGACATCGTCATCAACTTGGGCAGATTTCTCACGAAGAGGTATGTAGTCATCCGACTTCCCAAATTCAGCAATATCATGAGGTAGTAAATTTTCTTTTGCCTTCATTCCTGAACCACTACCCCCTGTGTCTTTCTTACTTTGCATGATTGCTTTCTTGACATTTCGTCTTTTAGTTTTGCGAAGCAGTTCTTCTTCATTTATATCTTCATCTTCATCCTAAAGCATTAGCTCCTTCCCACTAGACTTGGCAACACTTTTCTTCTTTTTGGGCTTAGGTGAAGCTGTTTCATCTGATGGTTCACTTTGTTTGCGTTTGCCTTTGCCTTTGGGTTTTGGTGAAGAGAAATCTCCTAATGAAACTCTTTCCTTTTGAAGTTCCATTTCATCCAACAATTGCTTGTATGCATCACTTGCTTTGAGTTCATCAGTCAACATATGATTAGGAATAGCGGTTGGAATACCTGAGTAAACACCGGTGTGTCCATCATGTTTTAAATCCGCAAGAGTAGCATCGTCATCGGGATTATGATGAGGACTTTCTTCACGCTTATCGATTGAGACACCTAATTGCATGAAGTGATGAATAATAAGCTTTATAAAACATGGGAAAGGAAAGATCCCAGTCTTCTTCTTGGTATTGTGGAAGAGTTGATATTGAAATTCCTCCCATAGTAACACTACATAATTCACATTCTTACCCTTATAGATGCCCCAAAAGATACAAGCAATTGACAGACACAAAGAGTCATATCTAGTTGATTTAGCAGTAAAACACCGAATGAGTATCCCAAAAAAGGCTTTCCAAGGTTGACCCAAGTTAGCTATAGTAAACTGAGACACCACTCGTAACTCAGGATCACCATATCCAAGAGAATGATACATCTTCACAATTTCATTCTTGTCAGGGTCGACTGTAAACCTTTGGTCTGTAGGTGGCATTGGTAATCCGAATATTTGCCGAAAGATAGGAATTGAGAGAGTATATTCCTTTTGGTTGATGGTGAATGTGAGCTTTCTGTCTGATAGCCGTTTCTTTGAAGCCTAAAATTCATATATATAATCGGTTGGAACCGAAGCCGTACCCCATAAAGCCTTTTTATTGGAGTTCGATCAAGAATGTCTGTGGCTACTTTGAAAGCATAGGGAGCTGAGGCTTAATCTTCTTTATCTTCTTTCAGTCGAAAGTTGTTTGGTATAAACTTTAGAGCTTTGGCGGCGACAAGTGCCTGATCAGCTTTGATTTGCTGCTCGGTAGGTTGAGACATGTTTTCTGCTTAAGACGAACAAACAGACAAAATTGATATACCCAAATATATATATCATGATGTATCTATACCTAAGCAAATCAAAAATATACCATAGACAATAAACAATACACTATCTTCGGATAAATCCACAATCTTCGGATAAAAGCAACATCTTCGAAAAAAATAACATTTCTTCGGATAAGTACCATTTTTTCGGATAAATACAAATTTTTCGGATAACACAATCTTTTTCGAAAAAAAATGAACATTTTCGGATAAACTGACTTTTTCAGATAAAACAACCTTTTCGGAGAAAATGAACATTTTCGGATAAAAGACATTTCTTCGGAAAAACGCAGTATCTTCGGAAAAATCATTAATCTTCGGATAAATGACATTTCTTCGGATAACTCAGTATCTTCGGATAAATGATATTTTTTCGGATAATTCAATATCTTCGGAAAAATCATATATCTTCGGATAAATGATATTTTTTCGGATATTTCAATATCTTCGGAAAAATCATATATCTTCGGATAAATGATATTTTTCGGATAATTCAATATATTCGGAAAAATCATGTATCTTCGGATAAATGATATTTTTTCGGATAATTCAACATCTTCGGAAAAATCATATATCTTCGGATAAATGATATATATTTTCGGATATTTCACTATCTTCGGAAAAATCATATATCTTCGGATAAATGATATTTTTTTCGGATAACTCAATATCTTCGGAAAAATCATGTATTTTCGTATAAATGATATTTTTTCGGATAAAGTGATTTCTTCCGATTAATTGATATTCTTCGGTAAAATGCAAGTTTTTTCGGATAAAAACAAATTCTTCGGATAACTGCATGTTTTTCAGATAAGATCACTTTTTCGGAAACACTGATTTTTCGGAAAAGCGGCTTTGTGGTTTCATGATCATCCTCAAACTCAAACTGTTATGATTCTTAGGGCAAAAGTGATTGAATCTAATGCATCCTAAACAAAGCATATATATTCTAAATCTTATGGCATACAAAACCCCTTTATCAATTAACCTATGATATCCATAAACCTTAATTTTAGATTTAATGATTGATTAATTAAGCAAAGAAACAGAGGAATCATACGCAAAATTAGATTAAACATAAATACCTTAGATGTTTATTAGTAGATTAGATCAAATAAGTGAGGTCTTGGATGGAAACAGGAATGGCGGCAATGGTTGGTTTGTGTTTGTTTTAAAAAGAGAAAATAGAAACGAAAGAGAATGGACAGAAGGGGGCGGTTTTAATTTATTTGACTTAGGTCAAATCTAAGCATTTTACCTTTTTGCATTTTTAGTCCTCCTATTTCCGTCTGTTTACTTTTGGTGACTATCCTATTTAAACACATACAATCCAAGCAACGTAATTGACCTCCTATGCCGTAACACATTAATCACGAAAAAAAAACCTAATACCGAGGCACATGAATTACAAAAAAACACGAAGAATGATTCACCATTTAACCAATTAATTTTTCTGAACTACTTTTGAAGATCAATTTTGTGATGAAAATAATTTGACATTTTCTCCCCCTTAAATACAGACCCGTTTTCTATTTAAAGAGCTGTAGCCTTTATATTTAAAAGTAGTGATGAAAGACTTTTTCGTTTAAGATGATATTAGAACAATTCGTGGTGGCAATAAGATTTCTCTTATTTTTACAAAATAAGTGCACTGAAACGTACACAAATTTGTGTTAGACCAAGTTATAAGGTAAACTTGATCCCTTGTATGGTTTTAAAGTAAACCATACCCGAGAAAAATGAATTCCCGTTGTGAGCCAACGTTTTCATAAGAAATACATGACTTTAATGCGAAAAGCAGGTTGCAGTCAGAAATAAATGGGCATGTTTTAAAATATGTACAACTTTTATACGGACTCTATTTATGACGCCGTGTCAATTTTAATCGACATTTCTAAGGCCGTAAATATTACCATACTAAAAGACATGCCCGATTAAAATGAAAAATATTTTTGGATTTTCTTGATTTTATATTTTTTATGGTTTTTGTATGTTTTATATTTTTGTATTTTTCTTTTGGTGGTTTAAATATACAAGATCACGAGAAAAGGATACTCTAGAATAGTTTACCACCACTATTCTGCAGATTCTTCTGCCAACTCCTTAAGTGTCGCTGGTGAGAATGATTTTATGCCTAGCTTTTCGATCAAAAACTCGATACGTCCTTGATCTAAGGCCTTTGTGAATATATCCACCAGTTGATACTCAGTGTTGACAAAATACAGTTCGATCACTCCATTTTTCACTTGCTCTTTGATGAAATGGTAGCGAATGTCAATGTGCTTTGTCCGAGAGTGTTGAACGTAGTTGCAACATAGAGCAATGGCGCTTTTATTGTCACAGTACATCGGAATTTTGTTGAATCCAAGACCGTAGTCAGTTAATTGTGATCTCATCCAAAGAACTTGAGCACAACAAATGGACATAGCAATGTATTCAGCCTCTGTACTTGATATAGCAGCGCTTTTCTGCCTTTTGGATGCCTAACTAACCAGTCTATCTCCAAGAAGTTGTACACTGCCAGAAGTGCTACGTCTAGTATCTTGACACCCAGCATAATCCGCATCTACAAATGATATTAGTGCAATAGAGGAATCCTTCGGACCACAGACCACGATGAAGTGTTCCTTTAAGTTACCGGGAGATCCTTTTCACAACATGTAATTGCTTTTCGGTAGGCCTAGCCTGATATCGGGCACACATACATATAGCAAATTGCAAATCAGGCCTGCTAGCAGTCAGATAGAGAAGGGTACCGATCATTCCACGGTAAATTTTAGGATCGACAGCTATCCCTTCCCTACCTCATCTAACTTGGATCTCTCCACAATTGGAGTATCCACAGGGTCACATTTTTCAAAATGATACTTCTTTAATGATTCAAGAGCAAATTTTGATTGATTAATGAAGAAGCCTCTAGGATTTTGAGAAATTTGCAACCTTAAGAAAAATGAAAAATTTCCCATCATCGACATCTTAAAACGTGTGGACATGATTTTCTCAAAATGTTCAGACAGTCTTTGATTAGTGGTAGCAAATATTATATCATCAACATAAATTTGTACCAGTATCATGTCATTGTCCTCCTTGAGAATAAATAATGTTGGGTCCACTTTGCCTTTGGAGAAGCCTTTCGAGATGAGATAAGACGATAGGAGATCGTACCACGCGCGTGGAGCTTGTTTCAACCCATAAAGAGCCGTCTTGAGCTTTTACACGTGATTAGGATACTCCGAGTTGACGAATCTATTCAGCTGGCTTACGTAGACATCTTCCCTTAATTCACCATTAAAAAATGCCATCTTAACATCCATTTGGTAGACGATCATGTTCATGTAAGCAACATAGGCAAGGAATAGTCTAATCGCCTCCAATCGTGCAACAGGAGCAAAGGATTCTTCAAAGTCAATACCCAAAGCTTGTTTGTAACCTCTAGCAACCAATCTAGCTTTGTTCTTTAACACACCACCCAACTCATCGAGTTTAACCTTATATACCCACAACAATGTAAGGATTTCAACGTTTTTGGGTAAAGGAAATAATTCCCACACTTCAAGACGTTGACATTCATTAAGTTCCTCTTGCATGGCTTCAATACAAGATGATTGTGTCATAGCTTGTTGCCAATTTTTAGGTTCAATGTCGGAAAGAAATGCATCAAAGTAGCAATATAATGCATGTTCTTGGAGTTGGTGGCGTGTTAAGACTATTCGATCGATGTCACCAATAATATTTCGGATTGGGTGATCCTTTGTCCATTTGGTGTTTTGAGTTTCAATCCGTGGTGGTCGGGATTGAAAGATTGCAGGAGCTTCCTTTGAGGTAGACGCACCGTTAGGGTTTTCGGGTATTTGTGAACCAAAGAATGGAAGCTCTTGTAAGTGAGCAATTTCCAAATCGTGATCATAGTAATCCTCTTCAACATCATTAGGAACGCGTGGGGGTGATGATTCAGGTGTAGTTTGTGAATTGGTGGGGATGGGACATCTGGTTCAATAGTGACAGTAGATGCCTCAGACTGATTTCCATTATCTTGAGCAACAACTTCGGGAATCGGAGCTACTGCTGAAGGTGCTGGAGAAACATCACTAGGTGGATCAAAGAATTCATCAAACATAGGTTGAAATGACTCATCCCACTAGGGCGTTGTAGGTGGTATAAATGATGGAGAAGTAGGATTGTTGGGAGTTAATCCGGAACTAATTGTACCGGTTCCCATCTCATGAAGCGCGGGTTCAGAGCTGTGTTTCTCAGAAGCCATCGCTGTCAGCTCATCAAAATCTGCATCCAAAGTTTCTACTATCTTGCCAAGACGACGGTTATAAATTCGGTAAGCTTTCTTTGCGGGTGAGTAACCAATGAAAATTCCGAAATCAGCCTTCGGTTGAAGTTTGCCCAAATTCTCACTATTAGTATTTGGATAACACAGTGCACCAAACACATGAAGAAATGAAATATCAGGTTTATGTCCATGAACTAGCTAATATGGAGTTTTTCCATGGCGCTTACGAATGATAGAGCGGTTTTGGGTATAACATGCGGTTGCCACTGCTTCAGCCCATATGAATAAAGGAGCATTCGCATAAATCAACATAGTTCTAGCAGCTTCCATTAGTGTACGGTTACGTCTTTCCATGACACCCTTTTGTTGTGGAGTGCGAGCAACAGAAGTTTCATGTGAAATACCGACCTCTTCATAATAGTCTCATAGAGTTTGATTAACGAACTCAGTTCCATTATCCGTGCGAATGCGGCGAACAGTAGCATTAAGACGTACTTGGATCATCCTTAAAAAAGTAATAATATAATTTGGTTCTTGATCCTTGGATACTAAAAACTTTACCCATGTAAACCTTGAGAAATCATCCACCATGACGAGGATGTATTTTCTACCACTCACACTAGCCGTACGCATTGGCCCGCAAAGATCCATGTGCAAAAGATACTGTGGTTCTTGGTTGGTGTCTTCAGCTTTAGGTTTGTATGATTTCTTGGTGCTTTTCCCCAAAGAACACGCGGAAAATAAATGATCCTTGTCGAACTTAAGTTTTGGAAGACCACGAATAAGTTCGTTTTTAGCCAAATGGTTTATAGCATCAAAGTTAAGATGAGATAACCGGCGATGCCACAACCATGACTTGTCTTAGATGCTTTGGAAAGAAGGCATACAGGAGAGGCGGCCATCATGTTTTGAATGGATAGTGTGTAGAGATTATCCCCTCGATAACCTTTTAACAAATCATTTCCTGCAAGATCGCGAATAATGCAAGTATGTTGTCGAAAAGCAACCTCAAGGTTTGAATCGTAAAATTGTCCTACTGAAAATAAATTGTGACCAAGTCCCTCCACATAATATATCCTTGAAATCGTAACATTCCTAATTTGGTATTCACCATAACCCATGATCTTCGCAATATGGTCGTTGCCGAATTTAACCGTTCCTAGAAACTTGCTGACGAAATTTCTGAGCATCGAGCGGTATCCGGTCATATGCTTTGAGCATCCGGAGTCCAAGTACCAGAGGATGATTTGGACCACCTGAAAATATCACCAGACAAAGACGATGTATCGAAATCTAGTAGTTCCTCTGTGTTAGCAGGTACAAATATATTTATCTTAGATTTGCTAACAGAAGAGTTCTTAGGCTTCCAAATTTTTTTCCTAGATGCCGGCTTAGATTCTAGTTGTCTAAGATCCTGAGGTACTTCTTCACTGGTAGGCACAATAGTGGGGGCATACCTAGTTAAAGGGCGCTTTTTCCATTTTTTTGTGCTAGTGTTCCTATTTAAAGGACGCTGAGACCTAACTTCCGTGGATGTGATCCTAGTTAAAGGGCACGTAGTTCCATTAGCAGTGAAGGTCCTACCAGTGGGTTTCCATTGCCAACCAACTTGGGTGAATTTCTTCCCCGTTGGAATCCATTCAAGATTGTTCCTAATTGCATACATTTCATTCACGTGATCAACAAGGCATGAATCATGATGCTTAGAAAACATGCATTCATTACAATTCTAACATCACAAATTAGAATTCACATTTTGCTTAGGCTGCTGCACAAACGTAGGGCCTTTAGTGTTAGTTACATGATTATTTTTATTCAAATTTGAAATAACATTCCTAGGGTGAACTTCTACTTTCTTCTTCGCAGTCCTACTAGTGGAAGGCTTGATCCTATTCTTCTTGTCTTGAGATCCTTTAGCCTTAGTAGATACAATTACTCCTATAGAAGCCAAGGGAACATTAGTGAAAGATTTTGATTTAGCCTTGATGGGTGTGTTTAATATAGGCTTAGATCCTGGATTTTTATTGAATGGAGTCATGGCAATGGTGGGGGTTTGTTGTTTAAGTGGTGCAGAACCCGGTTGTCCTATGTACTTTAAGTGCTCTAAGCATTGTTGTACCCTCTCAATGTAAGCATGAGAATGGTAATAGTGACTATTCCTAGGATCAAGTTCATAAAGATCATCTACGACATCCCTAGCAAGATCCGCGTGCTTAACTGCATGATCCATATATAACTTATATGATAGTGGATTGTTCTTATTGTACGGGTTCTTAGTGATCACCACCTTGTTGGTTTTTGGAGCACTAGAGGTCGGGGCAGAGATTGTAGCTGGATTATCAACAACTTCTTGTCCTTTGAGTTGAAGTGTCTCCTTTATTCAGCCAAAACCATGTTTTTGTCTATGAGTTGAATATTTAAGTCAGATATTTCCTCACACTTATGGTTCGGTTGGTCAACGAGTGACTTTTGCTCTGCCGCAATAATAGCGAAGCGTTCTTCTAACGAACCATAAATTTGTGAAAACCCTGCTTTACTTTATCAAACTCCCCTAGCATAGAAGTAATTCTATCTTCTAGGGCATGATTTTTAATCTCTGCAGCCTCTAGTTCCAATTTCTCTGCTACGGATTCTCTCTTAAGTCTCATAATTTCTTCCTCTAATGCCTGAACCACCTGAATCATCTTGTCACTAGTCTCAACGGAGTTTTCACAATCATTTGAAAAGCAAGTTTATTCATAGCAGATGTCATCACAAAAGCAAGTTTAATAGTAACAACTTGCATCACTTCGAGAGACACAATATGTTCTAAGAATCGGTCATATTCGGATAAAATCTTTTCTTTCTCAATTAAATGTTGTTCATAAGCATCATCCATTTCATAGAAAACTTTTCGAACTTCACCCATTTCGAAATTAAGATTATCCCCGAGATCTAAAAATCCCTCTTTAATATTGTCTAGATATGGAACGATCTCTTTCTTAAACACCGTTTTCATGTGTTCGAAAGCCCATTCTCCAGCGGTTTGAGCCGTTGAATTCGTACATTCCTGGATGACCTTGTCAAATCCGGTTAGGTATCGCTGAATCTCTTCCAAGCTTAGTGATGGTTGAGTTTTTACTACTCTTTAGGAAAAGAGAGCAAATAGGGCAAGTAGTGAATACGACGATTTAGGAAAACCGTGTATTAATGACCCTAAAATGAGTTCGTTCTCAAGGAGGCTGGTGTGTTATGTGTGTAATGACGTGGATTAGATTTGTGATTATATTGTTGAGAAAGAAAAATAGAAATGAGATTAGAAGAGAATGACGGATACGAAGACGGATTAAGCTAAGACGAAAAAGGTATACACGTAAAACCGTAAAAAGCACTAAAATTAAAATTTTACCCTAAAGATTCCTAAAAATTACCAAAAATCCACAATAATATTCTAAGAGTTTACAAAAAAAAAATCCAAACTTGCCAAAACCTTTTAATTAATTAGATAATGACTTTTTAATGCTAATTAAAGCCCTAAAAATCAAAATTAATTATTAAAAAGTCCCAAATAAGATTTTAAAGTTTGTAAACCTCAAAAATACACTAATTAAGCTAAAAAGTATTTTTCAAAATTTTAAAATCACTAAAAACTATCTTTAAACAATTAAAAACTACTAAAATCAATTAAAACTTAAATTAATTCTAGAAAATAATTAAAAGACTCTAAAAATATTTGGAAAGTTGCAAAAATCCTAATTAAGTGTTTAGAACCTAGGAAAAATATAAAAAATTAGAGAATCAGACTTTTAATTTTTAACAATAAAATAATATTAAAATAATATTAAAAATCCAAAAATCATAAAAAAATTCTAAAAAGTTGCAAACTAGCTTAATTTAACCTAAATAACTCAGAAATGAAAGTGAAATTACCTAAATACCCTTAATGGGCCTAGAAAATGGGCTAAACCCAAAACAGTACCTTATTGGGCCAAATTTGGGCCCAATAATAAAAAGTGTTCAAAATAAGCCCAAAAAGCACAGGTTGACTCAAAATTTGATTTTAAACAACTTTTTCCAAAGGCCCAAAAGCTGAAAGTGTGAAATAAGCTAGCTTATACCTAACAGCTTATTCTTAATGGGCTTTTTGGCCCATTAAGCTATATGCCAATGCTATAAGCTAAAATTTGACACACAAGCTTCTTTTGACCTAAATAAGACTTCTGCAAAAAGAAATTTGAAATAAGCCCAAGGAATAAGCCTAAAAATGCAATAAGCAATCTATAGAAAATGACAAAATAGTCGTTTTTGAGTTCTAGGCCACCCCAAGTGCTGATTCAAGTTTCTATAGCTTCTAAATGACTTAATTAAGCAAAATCAACAAAGAGTTTTCAAATAAGCTGACTCAATAAGCTGGAAAAAGCAAATAAGCACTTATGTAAAAGTCAAATAAGTTGGTTTTCTAGTAAAAAGTCAAAGTCAAGGTCTGATAAGCTCCAGTCTACTCAAATGGGTCAAATAATGAAGACCTATTACAAAAAATAAGTTGTTGCAAGTCTGGATAAGCTAAAATAGCTTATTGATAAGCTGAGTTCAATTTTACACTAGCACGGGCTAGTTTTGAGTGTTGAGCAGTGGAAACTTTTTCCATTGCTTGACTATTAGACTTTTTTGTCTTTAGTGACTTTTTTGGAGATTCAGATTACACAAAGGCACCCAAATGATCTTTGGATCAAAAGGAGTCAAGAACAATCAAAATAAAACAATCACAAACACCCAATTGATACAGTTTAATCAATAATGTCCCAGATATGATACAAACATGAACAATTAAGCAGTTGAGCACTTATAAGCAGTTTTAGCACAAATCAGCAAACCAAATTCAGCCAAATGCATACACAAGCTATTATAAAAGCAAATAAGCAAGTCTAAACAGGTTTCATGCAATGACTCAAAGAATTAAGCAAGATTCAAGCCAATGAATGTTACTGATGAACACTAACACATGCAGTTTTACACTTTGCTGATGTATTTGACAAATAAGCCAGATTCAGCACCTCAAATCTCTCAAACAGGTTACAATTACTTTGTTTAAACCACTTTTAGCCCTAAGCATGCATACACACTAAGTGTTCCCAAAATCCTAGGTCAAAACAGGCAATAACAAAGATTCTATAGCAGATTGTTTGATTCAAGGCTTCAAACCCAAAAACTTGCAGCAAAACACTCTCAACCAAGCATATATCAGATACCAAGCACAAACAATACCTTCTAACAACACAATACCAAGATGTGATCTCAAATAGGTAGACCCAAACACCCTTTTATCTTTTCAAAATCAAATTTTTCAAAGGAAAAGTGAGATTTAAGACCACCCAAGCATCAATTAACACAATAACAAGTAAGTTTAACAGATTCAAGCAAGTATAAGCCACAAAATACACAAGAACAAAGGCAACACTCAAATATCACAAAAATCCAAAGTATTATCAGATTTTGGGATTAAGGGTGTGTACCTCATGGATGTACATCCACACCCACGGATTTTGAGCTTATGTGCTAGCAAGAACAAGCACAAGCTTCCACAACAAAGCCTGCTAAGAATCAACAAGGTTAGAAGCACAAGTATAAAATCAGAAACTTGAAAAATTCTTGATTGATGCAACTCTTGTCCTCCACACTTGATTATCCCCAAGTTATAAGCCTCACCACACCTTAATCAACACAATTAGGATGCTATGATCAGCCCTATAACCCAAGAATTCCAAGATAGACCAAGAAGTTAGCAAAATATCAAGAAAATGAAGAAAATGTGCAAACTTTTGCACACTCCTCTTTTGAAAATAGGTTTTTGATTCAAATTTAGTAAACTAAGAACATAAACAAGCAATAATAAGATGGCACTTGGTCTTTCTTCAACACACTTAACTCAAATTTCATAAAACTGAAAAAGGGATTTACAAGTGCTTGAACAAGGAAAAACCAAAAGCAAAACGTAAATGCTAAGACCTAATGCCTTATATAGGCTACAATGAGACTAAGGAAGCTGAAAAATAACATAAACCCTAGTTGTGAAGTCCCAAAAATGCCCTTGGAAAATTTGAATATCTTGTAGTCTTGTGAGGAATTCTTGGCTGTTTGTGGTGATAGCTGGCAAGAAAATGTGATCAAAGGGCTTGTATGATGCTTAGAAAGTAAGCATAATTGTGGGACGTTGGCTGACTTGCTCTTCTTGTCTTCTTCCTCAAACGTGTAGTAGGGGAGGTCCCATGTGGACACGTGAATGATGTGATGACCAATATTAAGGTTGGGTTGTGTTAACATGATCATTAATCACTAATCTACACCATTTTAAGGTTTAACTACAAGTAATTAAGAAAACCCCAATTGTGTTCTTGGTGAATAGTTCCTTGTTTGATCCGGATTAAGGTGGGATTTATTTAAATGTTGTGTTAAGGCGCCAAGATTAATTAAGTGATTAATCTGGTGAGTGGAAGGTGACATGGCAAAATGGTGGAGTGTGATTGGTTGAAGTGGTGAGTGGGGTGAGGTGGCAGTATGTGGTTGGTTAAGGTAAGAATCATGTCTGGCCAATATTAGTCCTTCACTTCCTTCCCTTTTGTCATTTCAGTTATAAACCCTATCAACGCCCATTTAAGCCTTAGCAACTTTTCATTTTTCACACTTTTGCCCCAAAAACTTTTGTAAATTGATTTCAAGGGTATTTCTTGCCATTTTTGAATTCTTGAAGGACTGATTTGGCATTTTGATGATGGATAATGGTCTTGACTTGTATGTTGAGCACTTTGGAGGACTGAAATTGCCAAGTCTTGTTTGATGAGGGACCATTTTTGCCAAATGTTGAAAGTCAAGGGTCCTTTTTATAAATTTGGGATTTTTAAAGGACCAAACTTATACTTTGAAGGACTTCATGATGTATTTGACTTTGTGAAGGACATTGGTTGACAATTTAGCTTTGTTGAGGGGCTAAACTTGCCAAATCTTCAAAGTGGAGGGCCCTTTTTGTAATTTTGACAAACTTTAGGGACCAAACTTGTAATTATGAAGATACAAGGGTATAAAGTGTCAATTCTTCAATATTGGAGGACCCTTCTTCATAATTCTTCAAATCTTCAAGGGTTTATCTTGGGAAAGTCTTCATTAGGGCTTGGTTCATTGTGCGGCTTCGTTTCCCGTGTTTGTTTTTGCATGATTCTTGTGATCTTTTGTCAATTTCTCAATATCCGTACCTAAAATACACAAGCAACAAACACAAGCATATATATGGGTATTTTGATGATATTTAATGCATTTTAAGCCCTATTTGGAAGATGAGACTATGTATAAAAGTAGTCTCATCACTCCCCCATACTAAACCATTGTCGTACCCTCACGCAATGCAAGATTAAAGTATCGTAGCACCTCCAAAATTCATTTTTATTCACTTTATTGAACGATAAACTAGCTACACTACTACTATTTGCGTTTTAGACATAATGTATGATTTTCATCGCAAAATAGGACGTTTAGGTTCATAGAATAAGAACACGTGAATGCTTCGTTAGAAATAATTTCATCGTCCTCGATTTTCACCCCAATTCCATGCCAAGCGTGCAACGAGATCATTGTCATTATAAGTTAGTAATGCTAACACTACTCATATGCCCTAATCACGTACTTATCCTCCCATTATTCCTAAGTTGTATCTCTTATATTTTATATTGTCTTGAATGTTTCACGAGGATACATTGTTTGACTTATGCGATAATAGAGATTTAGGTCTAAAAATAGAGTCCTAACGGTGTAACCAAGACCATCAAATCAATAACCCCTCCCAATAGACAACGGTGTCAAAAAATTAAGTTGACAAGAAGAATCGATAAACACGGTTTTATAACGGTTTCGAACATGAGACTTATTACCAAGACTTTTATACGCCCCCTAACGGAAGGGACTTATTATCTTTGGTTTACCTCCATCTTTTATTCAACTTCGCCATGAAGCTTTTATTATGACTTCGGTCTTGCCTTGCCTTTTATTATCCACCTCATCGGTAGTTTTATTAGCCAAAGACGTATATCCTCACGCTAAGGCGAATTTTGGATCTTTAAAGCTTCGAAGATTAAGGCTTGATTCACTTTCAATTTTGCATAGATTTTTCGGCCTTGTGGGGCTTCAAATTGTTTGCTTGATTTAGGTGAGCACTTGAAATCTTATTATTGGGTGAAGCTTTTGATTATTCGGGTGCCAATACTTCAAAACCGTGACGCTGGCGATACCTTAATGTCTTCCCAGTTTAATTACACGGAAGCTACTAGGAAAGACTAGAAACCCAACAATCCCAACTAAACCGCTAAGTCAATATTTATTAAGCAAAAAATATTTACATGCGAAGGGAGAATAAGCAAACAACGAGAACACATGAGTTTTTGAAAGAATACGAGTACTCTACGTTTAGCATAGTAACTTATAATTAACCATATCATTTCTCGTCCTCATTTAAGAGACTTAGCTTAATGTGTAGTTAAGGAATCAAAGCTAAGTGCTCAACACGCACGGTTGAGTCAAAAATTACTCTTATTCTCGCCATCGGAAAACCTACATTCGTGTCTTCAAACACTTATAAAACATGAGAAAATTTTTCAAATTTGGCCATTTTTAGCCTTATTTTGCAACAAAAACGATAACAAAAAGATAAACTTTGGAAAGCGTAAAGGTTTGGCAAGGCAAGTATCTATTCACCCCCCCATACTAAAGTTAAACATTGTCCTCAATGTTTCGAGTCTAGGGGTGCAAACACCCCCATACTAGAGACGTAGTCGAATGCCTAATCTAGCATGGAAAGGGTGAAACCAATAAATTAGCCGTTTATGAAGTGTGCTAATAACCTAAGGTTAGAACATCAAAGGATATATCATGGATATTGAGAAAGTCTTCAAAGCAAACGATCGAGTGCTCCTATAAAACGAACACGAGAGGCTCCAATCGTGAAGATCATGATCATCTAAAGTCCACAATTCACAAACAACCACGGAAAAAAGGTTGGAAGGGCACAAATCCCCACACGTTAACTACATTAGAAAGCGATAATATGTACATAGGATAAGCATGGGACTCCCCCACGAGGCACCTCGTTTTTGATAACCGAGTCATGAGCTCGGCTCGATCCCCTCAATACTAATTATCATTGGGGAAAGTGATTTGGTCGAGGTAGTTCAAGGATGGAACTTCCCCGCCAAAGTAGTGCTTCAAACTATGTCCATTTACCTTGAAGTTAGGACCATCATCTTGAGCTAGCTCGATGGTCCCATACGGAAACACTTGAGTCACGGTGAATGGACCGGACCAACGGGATTTCAACTTACCGGAAAATATTTTCAAGCGAGAATTAAAAAACAAAACTTGATCCCCAATGTTAAAAACCCGGTTTTTAATTTTAGAATCGTGTAACTTTTTAGTTTTTTCTTTGTAAATCAATGAATTTTCATAAGCAATGTCCCTCAATTCATCTAATTCATTCAATTGCATTTTCTGGTGTTTTCCCGCGGTCTCCATATCATCATTACAATGCTTTAGGGCCCAATAAGCCTTGTGTTCTAACTCGATAGGCAAATGACAATTCTTTCCATACACAAGCTTATAGGGAGTGCACCCAATGGGCGTCTTATGAGCTATCCTAAAGGCCCATAAAGCATCGTCCAACTTATCTGACCATAATTGTCGGTTTTCCCCAACGGATCTCTCCAAGATCCTCTTCAAAGCTCGGTTTGAAACCTCGACTTGCCCACTCGTTTGTGGGTGATAAGCCGTAGAAAGCCAATGTGTAACCCCATATTTCCTTAGGACCCTTTCGAATTGGTCGTTACAAAAATGGGATCCACGGTCGCTTATGATCGCACGAGGGGTTCCAAATCGAGAAAACAAGCTTTTCAAAAACTTAACTACCACACGAGCATCATTGGTGGGCAAGGCTTTGGCCTCCACCCATTAGATAGGTAGTCAACCGCAACGATAATGTACTTATTACCACGAGATGATGGGAACGGCCCCATAAAGTCTATACTCCAAACGTCAAAGATCTCACACACTTGGATGATGTTTTGTGGCATTTCATCTTTTTGTGAGGCTTTTCCTTGTCGTTGGCATGAATCACATGACTTCACAAGATCTTGTGCATCTCGGTAAATAGTAGGCCAAAAGAAGCCGGCATCAAACACCTTCTTAGCCGTGAGATTAGCACCGTGGTGACCACCCGTGGGTCCCTCATGGCAAGCTCTAAGGATGTTAGAAGCTTCGGTGCCAAATACACAACGTCGGATGATTTGATCCGCACAAGTTCGAAACAAGTAAGGGTCGTTCCAAAAGTAGAACTTGACGTCACGAAATAATTTTTGTTTTTCTTGAGTCGTCATACCCTTGATGATGAAGTTACCCGCATGGTAATTTGCAAAATACGCAAACCATGGGGTGGAAGAATCAAGCTTAGAATTCACTACACCAAGTGTCTCGAGCGGAAATGTTTCGGTGATTTCCTTGGGCTCGTAAACACTTTGGTGAGGATCTTCCAAACGAGAAAGATGATCGGCCGCTAGATTCTCGGCTCCTTTACGATTTTGTGATCAAATTCTTGAAGGAGGAGAATCCAACGAAGTAATCTAGGCTTAGCATCTTGCTTTGCCATGAGATACTTGATAGCCAAATGGTCCGTATACACTATGCATTTAGCTAAGACGAGATAAGGTCGGAACTTCTCAAATGCATACACCACGGCAAGGAACTCCTTCTCCGTTGTAGTGTATTTTAGTTGAGCCTCGGTCATCGTCTTGCTAGCATAGTAAATAGGCAAGAAGTGCTTATCATGACGTTGCCCCCAAACGGCCCCAATAGCGTAATCACTAGCATCACACATGAGCTCAAAGGGGAGGTTCCAATTGGGAGCAACAAGAATGGGAGCTTCGGTAAGTTTCCTCTTAAGGATTTCAAAGGCTCGTACACAATCTTCGTCAAAGACAAAACGTGCCTCTTTTTCAAGAAGATGTGTAATGGGTCGAGAGATCTTTGAAAAATCCTTGATGAATCGACGATAAAAGCCCGCGTGGCCTAGGAAACTCCTAACTCCCTTAACGGTTTTGGGATGAGGTAATTTGGCGATGACGTCTACCTTAGCTTGATCTACCTCAATCCCCGCTTTCGAGACCTTGTGCCCTAAGACGATTCCACTCTTAACCATAAAATGACACTTTTCCCAATTGAGCGCAAGGTTGGTTTCCTCACAACGTTTCAACATTCTCTCAAGGTTCGACAAACACGAAGTGAACGAATTACCAAACACGGAAAGTTCATCCATGAAGACTTCCATCGTCTTCTCGATCATGTCATGAAAAATAGCCATCATGCACCTTTGAAAGGTTCCCGGTGCATTACAAAGTCCGAATGGCATTCTACGATAGGCAAACGTTCCATATGGACACGTAAACGTAGTTTTTTCTTGATCACGAGGGTCGATGGGAATTTGGAAGTAACCGGAAAAACCATCTAAAAAGCAATAGAAATCGTTTCCCGCAAGACGCTCCAACATTTGGTCCATGAAGGGCAAGGGAAAATGGTCTTTTCGAGTGGCTTCATTCAACTTACGATAGTCAATGCACACTCTCCATCCGGTCACGAGTCTAGTGGAAATCAACTCGTTGGCATCGTTTGGCACAACGGTCATCCCTCCCTTCTTAGGGACCCAATGAATAGGACTCACTCAAGGGCTATCGGAATTAGGGTAAATCATTCCCGCGTCAAGGAGTTTAAGGACCTCCTTTTTGATGACGTCGTGAATTTTGGGGTTCACCCTCCTTTGACTTTGGATTGCGGGCTTGTAATCCTCCTCCATTAAGATTTTGTGGGTACAAAACTTGGGATCGATCCCTTAATGTCGGATAACTTCCACGCAATTGCCCCTTTGTGATCCTTTAGAACATCGACAAGTGCGGTTTTTTCATCATTCGAAAGTTCCTTCGCAATAATAACCGGCAACTTGTCGTCCTCCTCCAAATAGACATATTCGAGGTGAGGAGGTAAATCTTTCAACTCGAGGATAGGTGGTTCCTCAAGTGAAGATTTGGGCTCGATACTCATAACCTCCTCGGGTGGAGGAAATGGGAAATCGTTGAGAAAATCCTTGATAATCGAGAAGTCCTCATCGTTGTCGAGGTCTTTGTTACAAGTACGTGGAACATCGAATTCTTCCAACGTAAAACCACCACCTTCAAATGGAGTGAAGGTTGGTGTCGAATTATCAAGAATTGGATCTAACATAGTGGGATTGCCACTAGTTTCTTCATCACCAAAACCTAGAACTTCTTGTGAAAATTCCTCGAAAACCACGTCAATCATATCAACAAGGTTTATGGTTGCTACGGAATAAACATGAGAAATTTGAGAGTTTTGAGTTGCGTTTATAACAAGCTCCTCGTCGTTGAAACGTAAGGTGATCTTTCTAGCATGAACATCGATCAAAGCCATAGACGTATCTAAAAACGAACGACCTAAAATGAGAGGAACTTGAGGATCCGTAGGGATATCAACAACGATAAAGTATACGGGATAGTAGAACTTCCCCACTTTCACAAAAACGTCTTCCGCCAAACCACATGCGGGAATCGTGGAATGGTCGGCCAACTCGATAGACATTAGTGAAGGAGTAAGATTAGGAAGATTGAGCGACTTGAAGATTGGAAGTGGCATCAAGTTAATGCTAGCACCAAGATCGGCCAAGGCGAAGCATTCCTCCATATCTTGGGTTGCACATGGAATCAAGAATTTACCGGGATCACCGACTTTTTGAGGTATGCGATTAAGATAAACCGATGAACAACTCGACAATTGGTGCAATTTCTCCTTGTTGTTCAACATACTCTTAAAGTTAGCGGCAAATCGAGGCATCATGATCAAAGCATCGGCGAAACTCACATTAAAATGCAAATCACGAAACATTTTCATAAAAAGCTCAAATTGATAATTGTCTCGCTCTTGACGTTTCTCCTTCCTAAGTCTTGATGGATAGGACAAAAGTGGTGTGGGTTGAGGCATAATAGGCATAGCCTTTGGAATCTCGGGTTCCAATGATGGTAATGGGTCAACCGTAGGTGTGGCATGAGCGGTACTTCGTGGGATTGGGACATGCTCCTTTTGGACCACCACCTCGGGTTCTTCCTCAATTGCTTCCTCCGTAGGAGCAATTGGTTGAGGAGTCGGTTCCTTAAGTTTCTAACCACTACGTGTGGTAATCACTTTCATCTCACCCTTAGGGTTGGATACGGTGTTGCTAGGAAGAATACTCGAAGACGGTTTACACATTATTGCCTCAAACATAGACGAGATTTTATCTTCAAACACGGATTGCCTCTTCTCGGCCTTAATCATCTCTTGTTTAATCTCGTGTTGCCCTTGTTCCATTTTTTGTTGGTTTTGTTGTAACCTAGTGACAGTTAGTTTCCCTTGTTGTAATTGTTTTTGAAACCAACTTGATTGTTGCGGTAGTTGTTGTTAGCATTTTGATTTGAACCAAAACCCGGTGGAGTCAATTAATTAGAGCGGGAAACTTGACCGTTTTGGTTTTAATTTCCCGTGGCCGCGAAGGCACTCGAAGTGTTACCACCGTTGGTAATGCACTCGGAGAAATCATGACCTCCACCACAATACATGCAAGAAACCTCAACCGCTTTAGCCGTAGTGGGAGCACTTTGTTCACCAACTTTAAACTCAATCAAAAGTCCTTTTAGCTTATCAAAAATCTTGTTTTCCAAGTTCGCCTCAATTTGGCAAGCATCGATGGTAGTAGACAAAGAAGGTGAAGCCGAAGACGAAGCCTTACGAACACTAGACGTGCTACGAGGACTATACACCTTAGATCTATTCTCAATTATCACCAAAGCTTCCTCAACCGTTTTACACAAAAAATTACCACCCGCGGCGGCATTCAAATAATCCCTTTCATGATCATTAAGTCCATTGTAAAACGTGTCAATTTGATGAAAGTCGGAAAAATCATGATGAGGACATTCATGTAACATTTCCTTAAACCTATTCCAAGCCGTTGAAAAACTTTCATTAAATTCTTGTGAAAACTTTGAAATCTCGTTTTTCAAGTGCGTAGTCTTAGAGGGCGGAAAAAATTGGTCCACAAACTTAGACACGAGATCCTTCCACGTCAATATAGAATTGGGTGGCTCTTTCTCTAACCAAATTTTAGCGGGCCCCGCTAAGGAATACGGAAAAAGCATCATCTTAATCGAGTCATTCGAGACATCCTTAAACTTGCAAGTGGCGGTAAGACGATTGAATTGGCGGATATGGTTGTGTGGATTGTCCTTCTCATCACCACGGAATTTGTTGTTTTGGATCATCGATAACAAACCCGTTTTCACCTCAAAATTCTCCGCAAGGATAGCGGGAATCACAATAGCCTCTCCATAACCCTCGGTGGGTGCTTGAAGTAACTCCATCATAGTTCGATTTGCCATGGTTGGTGCTTCTCTTACAATGGGTTCGTCAAGAGGAGACTCCTCACTAGAAAGATTGGGAGTGGGAGTTTTGTTCTTTCGTTTACGTGCACGTCTTGCTTGATTACGAGTTATCATAAACGTCACGTACAACGAGGGGACGAGCAAAGAAGATTCTTTTTGGTGTTTTGTATTTTTCAATTTTTTTTGTGGTTTTTGATTGTATTAACCTTTTTGGGTCTTGGTGAATGTATTAAGTAGACACAAATCTACAAATCTCCTCCTTAATCAAATCTCTTGATTAAAGAAGCCTCGAGGAATGAAAACGATCACGTGAAGTGAACACCTTCGATGACTTTAGAACGTTGGTGGAACACCAAAACGTTCAAGAAGGTTTAATCAATGGAAACCAAGAAAATATATATGATACTTAGTAATACTTTGGGCGGCAAAACCCTCGATTAGCTCTCAAAATCAAATACTCACAAGCAAGCGGGGAAACGAGGCGGCGCGAAGCACTTAAGAGCCTTTTTCCTTAGGATATATTTTATAATATCCGCCTTATACCCACCTTATAGTTTGTATTTTTCAAGATTGAGCTTCACGAAAGTATTTATCTATTTTTGCCTTTTTCTTTGGTTTGAGATTCGAATACAATGATTGGGTAATGACCTCCCAAGTCAAGGTTGTGATTTCTCACGTATTTGGAGTACTTGTGAATTTATTGTTCTACGTGTACACTATAGTAATAGTATTCACACAAAAACCAAAAACCGATAATACGTATTAGTAGAGTGCTACTAATACAAATACTATTTATGGTTAGTATATAAAAACAACAATTCCAAATCAAAACACAACACGCCTCCCCGGCAGCGGCGCCAAAAATGATGGTTGAGTTTTTACTACTCTTTAGGAAAAGAGAGCAAATAGGGCAAGTAGTGAATACGACGATTTAGGAAAACCGTGTATTAATGACCCTAATATGAGTTTGTTCTCAAGGAGGCTGGTGTGTTATGTGTGTAATGACGTGGATTAGATTTGTGATTATATTGTTGAGAAAGAAAAATAGAAATGAGATTAGAAGAGAATGACGGATACGAAGACGGATTAAGCTAAGATGAAAAAGGTATACACGTAAAACCGTAAAAAGCACTAAAATTAAAATTTTACCCTAAAAATTCCTAAAAATTACCAAAAATCCACAATAATATTCTAAGAGTTACAAAAAAAATCCAAACTTGCCAAAACCTTTTAATTAATTAGATAATGACTTTTTAATGCTAATTAAAGCCCTAAAAATCAAAATTAATTATTAAAAAGTCCCAAACAAGATTTTAAAGTTTGTAAACCTCCAAAATACCCTAATTAAGCTAAAAAGTATTTTTCAAAATTTTAAAATCACTAAAAACTATTTTTAAACAATTAAAAACTACTAAAATCAATTAAAACTTAAATTAATTCTAGAAAATAATTAAAAGACTCTAAAAATATTTGGAAAGTTGCAAAAATCCTAATTAAGTGTTTAGAACCTAGGAAAAATATAAAAACTTAGAAAATCAGACTTTTAATTTTTAACAATAAAATAATATTAAAATAATATTAAAAATCCAAAAATCATAAAAAATTCTAAAAAGTTGCAAACTAGCTTAATTTAACCTAAATAACTCAGAAATGAAAGTGAAATTACCTAAATACCCTTAATGGGCCTAGAAAATGGGCTAAACCCAAAACAGTACCTTATTGGGCCAAATTTGGGCCCAATAATAAAAAGTGTTCAAAATAAGTCCAAAAAGCACAGGTTGACTCAATATTTGATTTTAAACAACTTTTTCCAAAGGCCCAAAAGCTGAAAGTGTAAAATAAGCTAGCTTATACCTAACAGCTTATTCTTAATGGGCTTTTTGGCCCATTAAGCTATAAGCCAATGCCATAAGCTAAAATTTGACACACAAGCTTCTTTTGACCTAAATAAGACTTCTGCAAAAATAAATTTGAAATAAGCCCAAGGAATAAGCCTGAAAAGGCAATAAGCAATCTACAGAAAACGACAAAATAGTCATTTTTGAGTTCTAGGCCACCCCAAGTGCTGATTCAAGTTTCTATAGCTTCTAAATGACTTAATTAAGCAAAATCAACAAAGAGTTTTCAAATAAGCTGACTCAATAAGCTGAAAAAAGCAAATAAGCACTTATGTAAAAGTCAAATAAGTTAGTTTTCTAGTAAAAAGTCAAAGTCAAGGTCTGATAAGCTCCAGTCTACTCAAATGGGTCAAATAATGAAGACCTATTACAAAACATAAGTTGTTGCAAGTCTGGATAAGCTAAAATAGCTTATTGATAAGCTGAGTTCAATTTTACACTAGCAGGGGCTAGTTTTGAGTGTTGAGCAGTGGAAACCTTTTCCACTGATTGACTATTAGACTTTTTTTTTTATCTTTAGTGACTTTTTTGGAGATTCAGATTACACAAAGGCACCCAAATGATCTTTGGATCAAAAGGAGTCAAGAACAATCAAAATAACACAATCACAAACACCCAATTGATACAGTTTAATCAATAAAGTCCCAGATATGATACAGACATGAACAATTAAGCAGTTGAGCACTTATAAGCAGTTTTAGCACAAATCAGCCAACCAAATTCAGCCAAATGCATACACAAGCTATTATAAACTCAAATAAGCAAGTCTAAACAGGTTTCATGCAATGACTCAAAGAATTAAGCAAGATTCAAGCCAATGAATGTTACTGATGAACACTAACACATGTAGTTTTACACTTTGCTGATGTATTTGACAAATAAGCCAGATTCAACACCTCAAATCTCTCAAACAGGTTACAATTACTTTGTTTAAACCACTTTTAGCCCTAAGCATGCATACACACTATGTGTTCCCAAAATCCTAGGTCAAAACAGGCAATAACAAAGATTCTATAGCAGATTGTTTGATTCAAGGCTTCAAACCGAAAAACTTGCAGCAAAACACTCTCAACCAAGCATATATCAGATACCAAGCACAAACAATACCTTCTAACAACACAATACCAAGATGTGATTTAAACAGGTAGACCCAAACACCCCTTTATCTTTTCAAAATCAAATTTTTCAAAGGAAAAGTGAGATTTAAGACCACCCAAGCATCAATTAACACAATAACAAGTAAGTTTAACAGATTCAAGCAAGTATAAGCCACAAAAGACACAAGAACAAAGGCAACACTCAAATATCACAAAAAGCCAAAGTATTATCAGATTTTAGGATTAAGAGTGTGTACCTCATGGATGTACATCCACACCCACGGATTTTGAGCTTATGTGCTAGCAAGAACAAGCACAAGTTTCCACAACAAAGCCTGCTAAGAATCAACAAGGTTAGAAGCACAAGTATAAAATCAGAAACTTGAAAAATTCTTGATTGATGCAACTCTTGTCCTCCACACTTGATTATCCCCAAGTTATAAGCCTCACCACACCTTAATCAACACAATTAGGATGCTATGATCAGCCCTATAACCCAAGAATTCCAAGATAGACCAAGAACTTAGCAAAATATCAAGAAAATGAAGAAAATGTGCAAACTTTTGCACACTCGTCTTTTGAAAACAGGTTTTTGATTCAAATTCAGTAAACTAAGAACATAAACAAGCAATAATAAGATGGAACTTGGTCTTTCTTCAACACACTTAACTCAAATTTCATAAAACTGAAAAAGAGATTTACAAGTGCTTGAACAAGGAAAAACCAAAAGCAAAACGTACATGCTAAGACCTAATGCCTTTATATAGGCTACAATGAGACTAAGGAAGCTGAAAAATAACATAAACCCTAGTTGTGAAGTCCCAAAAATGCCCTTGGAATATTTGAATATCTTGGAGTCTTGTGAGGAATTCTTGGCTGTTTGTGGTGATAGCTGGCAAGAAAATGTGATCAAAGGGCTTATATGATGCTTAGAAAGTAAGCATAATTGTGGGACGTTGGATTACTTGCTCTTCTTGTCTTCTTCCTCAAACATGTAGCAGGGGAGGTCCCATGTGGACACGTGAATGATGTGATGACCAATATTAAGGTTGGGTTGTGTTAACATGATCATTAATCACTAATCTACACCATTTTAAGGTTTAATTACAAGTAATTAAGAAAACCCCAATTGTGTTCTTGGTGAATAGTTCCTTGTTTGATCCGGATTAAGGTGGGATTTATTTAAATGTTGTGTTAAGGCGCCAAGATTAATTAAGTGATTAATCTGGTGAGTGGAAGGTGACATGGCAAAATGGTGGAGTGTGATTGGTTGAAGTGGTGAGTGGGGTGAGGTGGCAGTATGTGGTTGGTTAAGGTAAGAATCATGTCTGGCCAATATTAGTCCTTCACTTCCTTCCCTTTTGTCATTTCAGTTATAAACCCTATCAACGCCCATTTAAGCCTTAGCAACTTTTCATTTTTCACACTTTTGCCCCAAAAACTTTTGTAAATTGATTTCAGGGGTATTTCTTGCCATTTTTGAATTCTTGAAGGACTGATTTGGCATTTTGATGATGGATAATGGTCTTGACTTTTATGTTGAGCATTTTGGAGGACTGAAATTGCCAAGTCTTGTTTGATGAGGGACCATTTTTGCCAAATGTTGAAAGTCAAGGGTCCTTTTTGTAATTTTGGGATTTTCAAATGACCAAACTTGTACTTTGAAGGACTTCATGGTGTATTTGACTTTGTGGAGGACATTGGTTGACAATTTAGCTTTGTTAAGGGGCTAAACTTGCCAATCTTCAAAGTGGAGGGCCCTTTTTGTAATTTTGACAAACTTTAGGGACCAAACTTGTAATTATGAAGATACAAGGGTATAAAGTGTCAATTCTTCCATATTGGAGGACCCTTCTTCATAATTATTCAAATCTTCAAGGGTTTATCTTGGGAAAGTCTTAATTAGGGCTTGGTTCATTGTGCGGCTTCGTTTCCCGTGTTCGTTTTTGCATGATTCTTGTGATCTTTTATCAATTTCTCAATATCCGTACCTAAAATACACAAGCAACAAACACAAGCATATATATGGGTATTTTGATGATATTTAATGCATTTTTAGCCCTATTTGGAAGATGAGACTATGTATAAAAGCAGTCTCATCACTTAGCAATACCGTACTTACCGGTGGAAGATTCTTAGGAATTTCCTTAGGTTCGTCCGAATTAACAAGTGTAGGAAGTATACTAAGGCTTTCTCTTGTAGGCATGTAAGCTGGTGTATGGATAAATTCCTTTTGCATATTAAAGCGATTTCTAAGATCTGTTTTTGCATACTCTGCATTAAGCTGTGCATAATCATACTCAGGATATGTAAAAATTACTTTTGACCGATTCTCTTCATGTAGTGACATACTCTCTGATTCATTTGGAAACACAATCAGATCTAAGACCAATCCTAAATTTTTTGCATCATAAAGTCATGGGTTGTGGTTAAATGCTTGCTTTGCATACCCCGGGTTAGGTGGTAGGTCTATTAGACGCGATAGAGTGAATTCTTGAAAAGAAGAATGAAACAAGTGTACTAAATGTGAAGCAGAGTATTGTTTTAAAAGCAAAACTTCAGTCTTTTTAACTTTCTCAGACGCCTTAACTTCTGTTTCAACCCTTTTAGACTCGAGAATCTCAAAATCCGTTTGTAGTTTTTGAAAATTATTAACGACTGACTCTTTTTCTTTAAGTTCTTTCGAAAATTATCCATTTGGACTTTCCTAAACCTATCAAATTCAGGATTGGTTAAGGTAGTGGTCACTGGAGTTAATTCCAAGGTTTTAACCTTTTCCTTATACAAAGCAAGCGCGGCAGATAATGTCTGATTAACACTGAGGGTTTCAAGGACCGCATTATTCATTTGGCCAAGCATATATGCCGACACCATAACCAAATCTTGTTGAGCAAACGAATTTGTAGACGTAATAACTCCCGGTTGTGTTTGACTCAAAGTCTGAGGACTTGCATTGATATTGCTATCATTGTTTGTCTCCTCGTTTGAGCTACTAACCACCGGAGGCTGTTCCGGATACTCAGACACTTGCTCAACTTGGTAAGGTACAATACTAGTAGCATTGGCAGTATTTGGTACCTCAGAAATTGTGTCAGCTCCATAAAGTGAAAGATTTGCCATGAGAGCTGCCCTTGGCGGTATTGAGATCATCACAGTCAGAGTCGTATGCATCAAGATCATAACACTGGTATGCGGCATTGTTCGTGATGGCTGTTGTGAATCCGTCAGTGTCCGCAACTCCTGGGTCTGCGAGAAATGCTAACTCTTCTTCATCGAGATCACGTCCTTGGGCTTGAGGATTCACCAAGTAGATCTTCTCCTGAAACCATGTGCTATCCCTTTTCCTCTTTGACTGCTTACACTCTCGAGCCATGTGACCTTCCCCTTTGCAGTTATAACATATAATCATCTTCATTATGCCAGTGTTATTACCCCTTGTAGCAGCAGTGTTAGATAGACGTGCACCAATATTAGATGAGCTTGGTCTCCCCTGAAGTGGTTGCACCGTAACTCTGCCATCTTGAATTGTAGCTTGTTGTCGAGAGTTAGAAGAGTTCCTCAACTGATTGTTTGTTGGAGATGGTCCTCTGTAACCTCGTTAGTTCAACGCTTGAGTGATGTAAGCAGACATTTGAGCAAGTATATCAGTAGGATTATCCACGTGTCTAAACTCAGGGACTGGGATCTCATCATCACAATAGAATACTGGTGCTGGTTGAGCTACAAACTGATTTGAATGTGCATTAACATTTTCTGAGTAATGGGGTTGAGGAGCCTCATGTTGTTGATAGGTGATGGCAGGGTTTGTTGGAGGTTGATAAGGTGAATATGGTTGTTCAGCATAAGGTAAATGATGTGAGTCTCCTTGTGATGATGTTGTTGGTTGCTTGTATTGTTGCTGATAAGATGTAGGTGGTTGTGGCAAGATCAAATACTGTGGAAAGCTTGGAGTTTGATACAATGGTTGATAGGAAGATTGGTGTCCCAAAGCAAACAGAGAGTTTTTTTTGGGTATACCTAGGTTTCCGACTCGACATTGCGAGCCAACTAAGCAAACGGAGAGTTATGATATGACAAAGTTGAATGATTTGCCATTAATGCCAATGGTTCTTGATACGATCCCTGAGAGATGCGTTTTTGGATCACGTGCTTCTCGTGTTGCTGCAAGAAAGCATAGAGTTGATCTAAATTTGACTTGTGCAAATCTCGAATCATTTTAACATCGGTGACATATTGACTCCATTCTTGGGGTAACGTGTTCAAGAACTTGGTGTTTAGTTGAAACTGAGCAATATTTAGATTATACACGTTCATATCATTCATCAAAGTGGTGAAACGCCAGTAGTAGTCATGAAGTTTTTCCTCTGGAATGTATGTGAATCTATCAAACAAGTCATATAATTGACACTCTCGTTCCTGCTTACTTAGTGAAGTCCCTTGTAATAAAACAGTTAAGCGATCCCAAAGATCCTTTGCCACTGTGTGTTCACTTACCATTCGATAGATATCGGGTGTAAGAGCTTGAAGTATTGTCTGACGTGTTGGGTCCAATTATTAAGTTGATAAGTCAAAACACAACAAAATAAGAAGACAAGGGCTAAAAAGTACAAGTTGCAAAAGAACAAGCCGTTGGAGTCTTTTTATTACTTTAGCTTTCTTTGTAAGCTATGTTTTCTAGTATATAAAGAAAACATAGACGTAGGTTTTTAATATATTATTCATTCACAATGTAAACCTAAAGTGTGTGTCGCACTAGACGTGGGATTCAATGTATACACGTCTAGTGGATGTTTGTTATTAATATAATGAACATCCCATTTGTTTTAATTCATGTGTTCTTGTGTCTAAACACCTTGTCATGATCATTGTTCTTTTCCGCTATGTTATCATATGAACGATGATCAAACCTAGATATATGGTTCCTAACCATTGAGTCGAACGATTATAGGGATCAACAATTGGTATCAGAGCCTAAGGCTCTTGATATCTAGGTACGACGAGGTGTTCGTGTATGGTGAAGAAGAAAAATTCGTATTGAATTTTTCTGGACGTTTTTGTGTGCGCAGCAGTATTCAGAAGGTCATAACTTTTGATCTAACCGTTGGATCGTCACGAAATTTTAGATGTGTGTTCTACATACATAGATCTAAACATCCACCGGAGGGATTGTCGAGTTTTATCCCCAGGAAAAAGTTATTAAGCGTCGAAGTTGACAGCAGAGGTGATTTTCAGTTTTTCTGCTTTCACATGAAATCATGAACTAGGGTTTCTCAAACCCTAGATCTACATAAAAAGCAGGATGATTATGCAGTTTGTGGCTGTTATGATGGAAGAATCGAGCTAGGGTTATTAACAAACCCTAATTAGGGTTTTGGTGCTTAAAATTTACAACCCTAGATTGGTGCTAATGTTTGTTGCTGCTGTCCAAGATGATGTACGATCATATGTGTAACAAGAACGAATAGGTATAGCAGCAAAGTAGTGATGGACGGTGAATAACGTGTCATCAGAAAAGGACAACTACGATCAAACAGTAGCCAGAATATGTTTTTACTCAAACGAAGGTGAAACAGCTTATGTGGTCCATGATTTCTGATTGGTGGATATCTTGCATTCACACGGCCAAAGGAAAAACAAATTATAACATTCAGCTTTGTGTTCATACGGTGCCTTAAAGATCATTGGTTAAGAAGCTTTGTATTCACACGGCCAAACCCTAATTCGTTATATATGGTGAATCTTCTACATGCGAATTCACAGTACTACCGTGAGTCCCTCATGTTTATTGGTTGAAAGAAGTTAAAGTATTCACAATTGCTTGTCTTCTGTTCACACGATGGATAGTTTTTGATTGGTCTAAATCTTGTGTTCACACGAGCATGTGATAACAAAGTTATATTCAATTCTGATTGGATCATCAAGTTCTGTTCACACGGCCAAGAATGATATATATGGTTTCTATTCATATGGATCTTGGATTATAATTGGTCTAAACCTTTAGCATTCACACGATCTAAGGGCCATGATTGGTTAAAAATTTGAGATGTGAGAAACAAAGCAAGTCACGTTCAAATTTGCATTCACACGGTATATGATTTCTGATTGGAAGAAATTATCTATGTTCACACGATTGCTTGGTTATTATTGGTGGGAAGATGTTGCATATACACGGCCATGTCCTTATTCCCATTGGTGGAAGATTATTGTTTTCACACGGTTTGCCAAAACTAAACCCTAATTTGTTATTTGATCTTTAATCCTCTACATGCTAGTGTACCGTATTACCGTGAGCCTTCAAGTCCTATTGGTTGTTAAGCTGTGTGTTCACACGGTGAATGACTTCTTATTGGTTTAAAACGTTGCATTCACACGGCAAATAAAAAAAAAAACCTAATATTCATTATATACTTTGAATTGTCTATTTGCTGATGCATAGTTACAGCCATGAAGATATAAGCTATCTCGATTCTGATTGGAGGAAAAAGAAGTATGCGTTCACATGAGGTATAGAAGTATACGGTTATTGGTTTAGAAGAAGTATTCTTAAGTGGTTGAATTCAAGAATGGACGCTGACGAGTATAGCGCAACGTTGACAAGGATGGTTGGCGCTGACAAGAGTATTTTGAACGCTGACGTTTGTTATTTGGGCGCTGACAGGAATGGTTTCGACGCTGACAGGAATAAGTCAACACTGTCAAGTTGACAGTGTTGTCCGATATATGAGTTTCAACGCTGATACGTATTGTCAGATATCGGACAATACATCTGACCAAGATATTGGACAGAAGAGATATTGGACAACACATGGATAGCTGCTGTTTGAGAAAATAGGTACGTTTTAAGCACACAAAAAGAAGGTTAATACACACAAAGGTACATGGAATCTCCGTTTAATTCAGAATATCATTATGATATTTATGGCTCGGATATTTTTCAAAGGAATTAATGGTTTTTAAAGTAAGTTGGCAACCATTCATGAAGACTTTGATTGATATTAGATTATGTAATCGGGATAGCCTTGTGAAAGAGTTATTCGTCATCTAACTTTTACATATGAAGATATTGGTTCATTAAGACTTTTCATGAAGAAGTGTTAGCTTAAGGGGAAGAATTCTTATGGTAAGATTGATGATTGAAGAAGATTTGCACAAGTTTGTGTTCTATCATATCTTAAAGTGCCTAGACTTTAAAGGTAACTTGTTCGTGCTTTACATTGTTGGTGACGAAGACTTGTCATAACACTTGAAGGAGTTACATTATCGTGCTCAGTGTCTCACAAAGGATGAGAATATTGACAAGGGATCGAGGTCTACTTATATCCTCCTCTATAAGTTCTTCATCACATGGATAAACAAGACATGGAACATAGGTTTGGGTTGTTTTAATTCAACATCAAGAATATCTTATTTATTTTTCTTCAGGATCATTACATAGAGCTACTTTTGGAGAATCTTCAAGATTGCATACTTTCACATATTCCCTATTGATGTGTCAAAAAGGGGAAGAATATGTGCTATACTTAAGGGGAAGCTTCTTGGAGATCATGTACTACATACAAAGGATTCATGCTTAAGAGGAGTGTTTTGACATCATCAACTAAGGGAAGATTGTTGGGTCCAATTATTAAGTTGATAAGTCAAAACACAACAAAATAAGAAGACATGGGCTAAAAAGTACAAGTTGCAAAAGAACAAGCCGTTGGAGTCTTTTTATTACTTTAGCTTTCTTTGTAAGCTATGTTTTCTAGTATATAAAGAAAACATAGACGTAGGTTTTTAATATATTATTCATTCACAATGTAAACCTAAAGTGTGTGTCGCACTAGACGTGGGATTCAATGTATACACGTCTAGTGGATGTTTGTTATTAATATAATGAACATCCCATTTGTTTTAATTCATGTGTTCTTGTGTCTAAACACCTTGTCATGATCATTGTTCTTTTCCGCTATGTTATCATATGAACGATGATCAAACCTAGATATATGGTTCCTAACCATTGAGTCGAACGATTATAGGGATCAACATGACGACCCTTTCATTTGCATCGACAATGAGTTTGTTAACATCCGATAACTCATGATACAACCTTGGCCGCGTCACATTGTTGACAGTAACTTCTCCCCAATCGAGTGGACCTTTTTCAATGGATTGAAGCATAAGTCTACCATTGGGTTTACCCATGATGTAAGTTTTCATGCGACCTTTCCATGCTTCAAATAAGTCTTTGATGAGCAACGGTGGGCGAGTATCGGTACCCGAAATGATTGAAATATCGGTAAGCGATGTCATTGTAGGCATAAATGAATGAGGATTCATTTTTTGAACACTTGATTGAAAAAGATTATCTTTTGATCGTCCAATGAAGTAAGGATGTAAAAAATGTTGTTGTCGTTGTACATCGTGTGTTGATGTATCAATAATAAAATCCACTAAGAATCCTAGAAAAATATTCTAAGTAAAACCAGTCACTAATCTTCGGAATAATCCCCTATCTTCGGAATAACCCTATCTTCGGAATAACCCTATCTTCGGAATAACCTTATCTTCAGAATAACCCTATCTTCGGAATAGATTCTTTTTTCGGAATAACTTGGATCTTCGGAAAAATCTGGATATTCAGATAAACTATGGTTTTTCGGAATACTGGTATATTCGGATAAAGGCTGGTTTTTCGGAATACTAGGATTTTCGGAAGGGCTATTTTAAAATAAGGACCAAAACCATATGTGCACCTAAAAAATAGCCCAAGGGAGTATCAATTAGCCAATTATCCTATTCGACCTATTCGACCTATTCGAACGTTGACACATGGCATTTGGGCTAATGATTGGGTTGTACAAGTGGGGCCCCACAAGTACAAGCAAGTACAATTTATGTAAGTGTACTTGTTATTCGACCACTAGTCACATCCGTTATTCGACCCGTACTATTTCAATTATATATTAATTTTTAATAAATTAATTTTAAAATGTTTTCTAATTCGACTTTGACTACAATTTTATTCGACTTGTATTTTCTTTTTATTAAAAAAAATTCTTTCATCAATTTAACCTTTTAAGTTTTATCGTTTTCTTTTTTGTTTCCTATTTTTATCTCTCTCTTATCTCTTATCTCCTCTCTCTTATCTCTTATTTCCTTTCTCTCAGATTCATCTATTACTATCCAAAATCTGTCATCATCATCGAGTCAGAAGATCCAGTCACCACCATCGCCAAAAATCCTAGTCGGAAAGAAAACTGACCCACCATGAATATATCCGACCAAAATCTTAACCATCACATTCATCACTACCACCACCACTTCCGGTCAACACCTCAACCCTACCATCACATAACCCTAAGCCACCACCATCTACGTATAAATACATCACCATCTACAACTAAACAATAAAAAAAAAAACAGATTTGAAGCAAACAATCCCAACCAATTAAAAAAAAATCAGATTTGAGTCAACGACTATATCCGGAGCTGTGTCCGCCGCTAAAGTTTAAATCCACGTTCATATTTAGCTTTGAAAATATATGTGACTATGTGTACTAGTAATAGGAAGAAAAATGAGATAGAAGATCTAAAAAAATGAAAGTGATGCATATCTATAAAATGGTTTGTAGATCTGAAACTGAAATAAGTTTTTCGACTTTCGAGCATCACAGACACCATCAAACTGGCGGATCAAGCATGCCTTACTCCGGTGTTGTATGATTTGTTTGAATTTTAAGTTCAACCGGTGATGGTTTTTTTTCCGGCGACATAATGATTCCCGGAGGTGTTTATGTCGTTAAAGTGATGGTTATTTTGTTATACAGTAGAAAAATAGATGGTGAACTGATGATATACCCTTGTTTTTTTAAGTCCCAGAAATTTTGAGTTGCATCTTTATAGATAAGAATGGAAAATTGGCATTTTAGTAATTGAGTTATTCTAGACTAACAGAAAAAGGACATAATTATTGAGTGTGAGGTATCCAATGCTACTAGTATAAAAAAAATACAAGTTTTATTTTATATTAATAAAAAGTACAAGTCGAATAAAATTTTAGTCAAAATCGAATAACATAACTATTTGGATTAATTTATTAAAAAATATTATTTTATTAAAAAAGTACAGGTCGAATAACCGATGTGACTAGTGGTCGAATAGCAAGTACACTTACACAAAGTGTACTTGCTTGTACTTTGGGGGACCCATGTGACACCCCCAAATCAGGTTTGCAGCGGAATAGTAATTTGGGTGTCACGTAGGTGGATCACAGAACAAATGGCATACAAAGCATTGATCATAATTACATGATTTGAAATACAATTGATACAAATATGGTTTTAGTACAATCAGTTGAAGTGTTAAATATCAGTTGTTACAAATATCCCAGTGAAAACAGATCCCCCAATTATTATGATGCTCCTATATGATGCTCAGTCCATGCTCAAATAATCCAACTTAATTTCCTGAGAAAAACATGCTTAAAACAGTCAACATAAAGTTGGTGAATTCATAGAGTTTTGTAAATTCATAGTCCAGGACAGTACTTTGTCCTACATAGTGTTACACAAAGTTTGATATAAAAATCAAGTGTAGGATCTCAATATCCCATATAGTATTTCATAAGGTTTGATAAAAATCAAATTCAGGTATATCAGTATGTTCCATGTATTAATGTACCAAATAATAAAAGGTCGAGTTTAGAACCGCAAACATTATAAACATAGTATCGCACAAAGCCGAATACTATAAAGTAATTACATTCCCATATTGCCCGAAACTGAGACTTGACAGTTAAGTCCTCGACAGATAAGGACCCTTCGCCTTATCATTATCAAGGCACCCATAAAAAAAAATAAGTTCTCAAATGTGAAACATCTGTTGTCCCGGCCGAGGCACAGTGAGCATGACTCACCCAGATGGGGACGGTCAATCCCAAATAGATCTATTTATAACATTCAGGCAATTCAAAAATTCTAAAAGTTTCGGATGCACGGGTCATGCGGGTTCATCTACACAATAGGCTATCGTAATTAAGGGTAACAGTTTAGTTTGCGTTTCCTCGATCAACAATTTATTAAATATAAGATATCAAAATCATATAGTCAAAACAAGTTATAGCATGTCTCCCCCTCGCGGGTTAGTAAAAACATAGATAGTAGTGAAAGGCGAGGCTATGAAGTGTCCCGATAATATCACATATAGTCCAGATAGTATGCTCACGATACAGTTAATTACCTAAGTAATTAATTGGGTCTCAGTATATGTACAAATATAATGCACATATAAATGCAGTTGATGAAAATGCATGATCACGGATTTAATAAGTTGTTATCGTTTTCAGTATTAAACTTATTGTAAGTTATCGTAACATGTACACTTTTAATTTAATAAAGTGTATTTACCCCGTTCGAATTGTAACAATTCAAATGAATTAAATAAAATGATTTATTTAATTAGGACTTGTATAAATTTAATGTTTCATAAACGTCCTTCAAGTTCCGATTGTACACAATTAGTCCTCCATGTTTCACGACTTATAATATAGCCCTTATAGTTTATTATATTAAATAATATTAATAAAACTTAAGTTAAATTGCACACGTGTCCTTGCTTTTAATATAGTTACCAAAACAGCCCCCTAGGGCTTGCTAAACTTTCATAAAATGGCAACATTAGTCCTTGTGCTCCAAGTGTTTTATGTTATAAATCTTGATTTTTGAAGATTAATTATGGGTTCATTACTTAGCCATAAAACAAACGGGGAACATATTTGTATTCTCGGACGCGCCGTCTAAAAGTTTCGTTCTTTAAGTTTTGCTTGAAAACGGCTCTAAAATGGGTAAAAACGGGTTCAAAGACAGCGGGTCAGAATGTTTAAATTTTCATCAGCTTTTAAAGTGTGCGAGACAGATTTTTAAAGGGCTGTAACTTATTTGTTACTTGACCGTTTTCAGTGTTCTTGGTGTCTACGGAAAGGTAGCCAGGAGATCTACAATATCCTAGTTGGTGTCGGGTTCTGGTTCCAACTTTAACTCGCTCAAAAACGCAGCCAAAGTCGGCTGGTCAGCCTACATGTACATGCTGTCAGCTTTTTATCCAAGTGCTGACAGCTTTTAGTGTTCTAACGCAGGTTTTCAAAGTCAGTTTCCCGATTCGTTATAGCTCCGTTTTGGGTGATTCAAAAGGCTGTGGAAAGCTGGCTAGGTGATCTACGAAATGCTCCCAAAAACAGATCTATGGTCGGGGTGCTACTGGGTCTAAACAGGCTCTAAAAGTGGCTATTCGGGCTAGTTTTACACATAAAATAACGCGTATGGTTAATTCGTTTAACCTAGCAAACGTAGTCCGTTTGCGTTCAAATTTGGCATGGGTACTAACTAAGGCATGACTTAAGACCTAGCATTCACGTTTTAGCCTAGCTCGTATTTTATGTACACGTTTCCCTATGGCGTCTTTACTACATTAGGAGGTTTGTACTACTAATCTTGTTTTATGCTTATGTGTTCATATTAAGACTAGCCGTGACCCTTTTATGGCTTATTTTTATGTGTTCCAACTTTGTACAAGTTCATATTCTTAGATCTATAAATGTTCATGATTATATAAAAGTGTATGCTTTAGATAATTGAAAGAAAGTAATGAAAAGAGGATTATAGTTCTTACTTTGGTTTACGAAGGATGATGATAACCAAGTGAAACCGAGATCTACTATGAATGTTTTGCATGAACCCTAGTACACTAAGCAAGCCGTGACTCGTTTTTAATCTTGCTAGCTCCCTTTTATGGCTAGAAGCTCAAGTAGGAGTAAATGCTAGAAGTCGTGATGATGGAGACAAGGATTTAAGGTAGTAAATATGTTTGAAGGTTTGAAAATGGTGGAGGAAGGTTTGAGCCGTATGTTTTAGAGAGTGTGAAGGTGATGGAGTTGGTTTTCAAGTGTTCTATGTTGGTGAGGGGGTATATTACGGCTTAAGAGGAAAGAAGGAGATCCAATGGGATCCTAGTACTTGTACCATGTATCTTGTAAAGATACACAAGATTTGGTTGAGATACACTTGCCAAATCATTCCAACACATGCCACAAATAGCAATTGATTTTCACCCCATTTTTTTGCATGTGTGCCGTGTGTTTTGGAATCAAAGGGGATTTAGAAGATCAAATGGAGATTCCACAAGATCTTGGCTAGGATTTGCTGTAAAACCCCAAATTTTGGGCTTTTAACACGTCACCGTTTCATTATTAATATCGTTCATCCAATAATATTTTTATCAACGACTTTTACAAACGAGAAAATAATACAGTAAATATTATTTATTTGCTTATATTTAGTTATAAAAACTTGACGTTTCAACAATGGACTTATTTTATTTTTTATTTTCAGACACATTTTATATACATAAATAATTAATAATTATATTTATTATAATTAATAATGACAATCCAAAATGAGATCAAACTTTCTTTGGTAAACACCTTCTACACGTTACATATACAAACAAATCAAATTAAATCTAACAAATATCTAACAAGATCAAGTATAATCAATTCTTCCTTTGACCATAAATATATACACATCCCATATATGCTAAGTATAAACTTTTCTTCCACCTAAAAACAAACACATCACCACCCTAGGAGACCAAAATCATATGGGTCGTAGCTTCTCCCCGAGCCACATCTTTTAACCAAACTATGTACTCCTAAAATTAAATCCTATGTAAGATATGTTTGTACTTGTAAGATTCTATATCTTCTTTCCTTCATGTGTATAAACTTGAACCATAAAATATTAACCTACCCTATGTATAGCCGTGTATAAGCTTGAGCCACAAAACACAATCTACACATTGCTATATTAGCCCTCTTCCCTCACTCGTGTATAGCACACCTCTCACAAACCATGCATTCTTAGATATTCCATACTCCTCTCTCTTGTCGTGTAAAGAAATCGAACCACGCACCTCATTTGGTTTTGAATTATACACGTCTATACCAAATCTTATAAGATTCCTACATTCGTGTATAATGCATTCACCACAAGCTCCAATCTCATTCATCTATCTATCTCTCTCGTCTATAAATAAAACACAAACACTCCTCCCATTCACTCATCTCTTCCTCTTGAATACATACACACCTAACCTCATATATTTCTGTTGGTGTACCTACACAAACAAACATAAACACAAACTACACTCCATTTTTGTTTCTGGTTGAGATACAAGCAGGGACAAACGCATACCAACCTGCACTTCTCTGTTGTTCACGTTGGTTCGAGACACAAGTAAACACAAACACAAGCAAACCTTTTTCTGCTCATGAGGTTTGCATTATTCTAACAACTAACAGCCCGCATATGTCCTTATCGCCCAAATTGGTTTTGCTTGTTGACAAGCAAACGAACACCCATGAATCTTGCTCATTGGTAATCACCATGCGTCGAGAGGGTGCAACGAACCATGAGTTTTGGTCGTGTGATTCGTTAGTTGGAAGCTATTCGCGTATCGATTCGGTGTTTGGAGCATGGTTTGTCTTCCATTGTAATCCTATGCTCGTCGCCTCCAAACATTCGTGAGTCACTCTTATAAACTCTTTTGTTCTTCATTTATCTTCATCGCATGCATGCTAGAATCCCTATATTGTGCTTGAGATCGTTAAAACATAAATCAAATAATCTTAATGATTTTCGTTTACGCTAAGATGACAAGCCCATATATCTGTTGTAAATGACGAGGGGGAGTTAGGAAGCAGAATGTAGTTTAACTTGAAAGCTAATAAAACCAACTTGTGAATCTGTAACATGCATTTTATGAAAGCAATAAACATTAGACCTTAGAAACAAATTACGACATGTTACCTAAGACTTAAGAAGCTATCGTTGGATGTTTTATTTTATATACTAAGCATAAACGCAACCCACTGTTTGAACTACTTTAGCAAGCAACAGTAAAAATGACGTTTACTTTAAGCATTAACCTCAACCTTTAAGACTCTAAACGACCCACCTAGGATCGAGTGCCCACAAGTTTTATAGGACCAAATGGTAGACAAGCTAGCTAAGATTCCATAGTAACTCGAATCACCTAAAATGGTTAAGAAACGAACTAGATATTAATCGGCGAAAATACCGAATGAGACTTGGTATAATCGAAAATATAACTCGTATTGGTATTCAAAAACGCGACCTTTTACGACCCACTTTTAACACTTTAAACGACCTTGCCCCAAGTCGAGTAAAGAATGAAAGTTGTAGACGGCCATGTCGTCTACACGAGCCTATTTTTAGTTTAACCCAAAAGTCTTTAACGAAAACCGTATACTAGATCGAAAGTGATTCGACAAACACCTTTCGTTAAAATAGTTCTCGACACCTATTTTCGAACATGATTTTATCCTAGCAAACAATCTCGATTTATAAAACCAGAAGTACGGGTCTCTAGACGACCCGGCTAGCTTTCTAACGGTGCTTTTAGTTTATATCACGAATCACTATTGAACTCGCTATTCACTTTCGAAAAACAATGAACCATATATATATTGCCACCGTTAGTTTATTAGTTGCCACTGTTAGTTGGATTTTGGCCACTGTTGGAAAATTGTAAAAGAATGACATAGTACGTAGCATGTAAAGCTTTCCATTTGTATAAAATGTTACTTGTTTCCCCAACATCAACATCTTTGTCTCTTGTCTCCCCAACAATAACATGTCTTGTTTCCTTAAATGGGACATGTTGTTCTTTTAAAAAAAAACACTTTTATAATAAATATTTAATTTAATTAATTAATTATTTTTATAATAAAAATATAATATATTTAGGATATTTGACCCACTAAATGACTTGAATTAAATAAACTGGCCCGACAGCGAATATTTAATATTGCTAAATATATCCCGATTTAAATGACTACGCTTTTACTAAAACACTAAAACTTTTACAACTAATAAAACCATCAATTCATTTAATGAACACAAGCACATACTAGGGGATTTTATGCATCTATATTATTATTACGATAACAGAAACTTGAAAGACTTTTTATAAAACATTATTTTATAAGTCTTAATTAAATAAAAATCATTTTATTTAATTCATTTAAACTATTACCATTCAACCAATGCAAATACACTTTATTAAATTAAAGGTGTACATGTTACAATAACTTACTATAAGTTTAACACTTACAACGATAACAACTTATTAAATCTGTGATCATGCATTTTCATCAACTACATTCATATGTGCATTTTATTTGTGCATATACTGAGACCCACTTAATTACCTAGGTAATTCCACTGCTTCGTGATCATACTGTGCCAGTACATTCAGTGACATCATCACTACTGAGGTGAGTTCATGGCCCCATCTTTACTGTTTTATAACTGGGGGAGAAAACATGCCAACTTTTATTTTTATGCAAGCATGCACAGACAACAACAATTTATTGCCTACTGTTACGCCATTCCCGTGGACTGTAATAGTTAATAGTGTAGCGCGAAATGTATGGATAGTACTATTCGGGTGTTGACAACACCCGGCCTGTCGTGATCAGCTGTCACGTGATGCTTAGGCCGAGCAGCAGGTTTATGTCATTGTCGGATTAAGGGAAACATACATCAGGATAGACCCAATGGGCGTACTGAAAATCATGTCTAGCTTCTATTACAGGGCAGTAGGAACTACTGTAGTATTGGGCTGTGATGTCCTGCTACCTTCGTGATGCTTTGCATATTAATACCTTATTTAACTAAACTCCATGAATTCACCAACTTTATGTTGACCGATTTTAACATGTTTTCTCAGGAAAATAAGCAGGTTCATGTGCATTGGATCCCATCATCATAGGAAGCATCATATTTACCATCGGGCTGGGATTTTCTACAAACAATATTAAATGTTGATTTCAAGACAGTTTATTTAAATTGTAAATTTAAGTTCATGTAATATGTTTTAAATGATACTTTATGATCATGCTCTGTATACTATTTGCTATCGATCCACCCAAAGTAACACCCCAGTTACTATTCCGCTGCATTTGACCAACTTGGGGGTGTTACATTTGCTAGATTGTTTTAGATATTTAAGCATGTGGCCTAATTTAGCAAAGTATGGTGTATTCTTGTTAGTATAGTGTGCATTTGTTGAGTTATATGTATTTTTATTGAAGTTTTTAGGCAATTTAGTGAAAGTATATAATTAATATATCATTATAAATATTTTACTTGTAGAAAGTAAATAAATGACAATGTTAGAATAATGTATTTTGTTTTTAAAGTGTTAGGTATTTATTTCCATTATAAAATATATGTATATATATACATATAAAATAAGTTTAAGTACTTAATAATTTAATTAAATAAAGTTACAGTTTATCTCAAAATAGTGTACTGAGGTGATGAGTCTTCTATTCATTCAGGTGGCCAGTTAGTTGCCGGAGTAGTCAATAATGACTAAGAGTTCATATAAATATATAAAAATAAATATGAAAGATGGTAAGACAAAGGTATATGATTAATATTAAGTCATATAAAAGTGGAATTATATAGATCCCAAAAGTAAAGGGTACAACAGTTGACAAAGTCAATAAGGTTAAAATGTGTATATAATATTAAGTTAAAATACTTTACTATTTTTATATACTAAAATCATGATTTTTGTACGCAATAAGTCTTGTGTTGATGTATTATGAAAGTGATCCGTAAAAATATTATATGATGAACGATAATAATAATAAAGCCGGTGACGTGTCAAAAGCCCAAATTTTGGGGTTTTACAGCACCTACCCGTTATTTTAGCTTTGTCCTCAAAGCTTAATATGAAGTTACTCGTCCAGGGATCAAGTGAGGACACTTTTTCTTGAACGTGTAATCTTGTGAACTCAAGTTTAGACTCATAGGTGATATTTTAGAAGGTAGTTATTGATCGTATGCCTCCGATGAGTAAATTTTAATGCACAAGGTAACTTGTCTATTATGTTTCAACAATTTACACATTTGGTTCTTCTATTTTTGTAATGTGGCCCTTAAGGCACAAATAGTTTTCAAAGAAAATATCTTAGGGCTCAAATTGAGTTTCAAAAGTGGCAAATTCAACCCCTAGGGTTTTTAATCCGTGTTAAATCATCTAGGGCTTCTTTTAAGTTCATTAAAATCCATGTTTATTCCTTAGAGTTTTGTCTTATTATCCTAGGGCTTTTTAATATGTTTGACAAATGGCCAAACAAGGCCCTGATGGTTTACAAGGTTGGATAAAATAGTACAAGCTCGTTTTAAGTCTTGGCTTTGTTAAATGTGTTTCATGGGCCTTATCGGGCCTTGATATGCATAGATAAGGTTCATTAACGTTTTAATAGTTCTTCAAGAGATTTTAAGTCTATTAAGCTTCAATAAGCTTAATTGAGTTTATTAGTTTTATGTTGGACCAAAATTAAGTCGAGAATCAATAGCATAGTGCTATGATCCAAGAGGAACGAACACGAGTCTTCCTTAGGTTTCTTGATGAGGATGTAATAATGATAAGATATGTTTAGAAAAACCACGAATCAAAAGGGAATACGTTCCATATCTGGATTAAAATAATATCAATAATGAGTCACGTCGAATATATTTAAGCCCACTTGTTTATAAATTTCTATTTACATTGATAAGCGTCCTCATCCACGTAAAGTAAAAATTTATAACTTCATGGTTCGGTGACCTATGATTTCTTTATTCAAACGAAAAAGCGTCCTAATTCGTTTCAATAAGGATTCCATAGCCCAACCTACTCAAATATTCCCGGCAAGGCTTACCATTTAAAACCAATATAATATCAAAGAAAATAGATATTATTAAGATACTTTACAGCCCGTTTATTTATAACTTTCGTCTTCGGGCGTCCCATTCCACCTTAATACGAATGTATAAATAAATTTATAATCCGGTGGCTTATGACTTCACCTTTAGACGTCCCATTCCATCTAGAGACGGAATCATAATTAACTTAGGATCAAGAGACTCAGGTTCCATATTTAAACATCATCTAAATATAGAGTCATACCTTGATTTGGGTCCCACCGCATTATTTTAACATGTAAACTTATCTAAATAATATCACATACCAAAAGCGAGAGTATGAGTCGTTACTAAGTTGTGTTCCGTGGATGTTCAAATCACGTGCGTTAAAATACGTATCAAACGGGGATCTTGTATATAATATAATGATATATTATAATAGTTGTATAAGGAACTATCAGCGTATAAGCATAAATAGATACCGCAAGTAGTCATGAAGGATTCGAAAATGTTAGTATAAGATTTTATGACTTATTTAGATATTATTACAATATCAAGTATTGTTGTCAAATGGTAATAATTGTACAAGGTTTAATACGAGATAGAGAGTAATCTCAATATTTGCTAGCAATATTAGCTGTAAACTTTAGTATGAGATTTGTAAAGATTTAGTTAAGTACTAAATGCTTTTTGTTAGATTTCCAAGGATAAAATAGGATTTCCAAAGCTCAAATAAAATGAAGATCAAAAACAGATTTCCAAAGATTAAATAAGATTTCTCAGGATATAAAAAAAATCTAATTTATATTTTTCCAAAATTTAATTAAATTCTTCCAACATACAATTCTTCAAGAAAAGATTTCCAAAATCCTTTTAGATTTTGCTAAGATATATATAAAAATCTATTCCAAATTTCTTCAAGATTTTTCAAAATCTATTTTATATTTTCCAAGATTTTCCAGAATCTATTTTATATTTTCCAAGATTTTCATTTAGATTTCCATTTACATATTTCCAAGTGTTTGTTATGTATTAGGTTGTTTGTGGTTATAATGCATTGTTCGGGCCATCATACTTCAGAAGCCATTCTATAAACGTTTGAGGAGAGAGGGCACTTTAAATCGTAAACCCAACCACTCAGTCAACATATCGAGATGGAACATCTTTAGTATGAAGCTCCCTAATATCATGGCATGTTTATATTAAATACCTTAAGTATTTAAATAGCTTCGTAAAGATATTAAATAATCGTAATACGTAAGCACGTAAAAGGTAAGCATCTAATACTATCATAAATATAAATGCATAGGATAATGAATTGCCTTTAAATCACATAGTTATGCATGCTCTCTATGCTAAATGCTCTCTAAGTATGTCCCCGTCAAAAACCCAGTTTTTGAGCTCTAAGTTTTTGAAATTTTGTCCGGTTATAGTTCAGTTAATAAAATAGAAAAACAATTTTATTTTCGATCTGATTCTCTATAACCATTGCTCTGATACCATTCTGTGACACCCCCAAATCAGGTTTGCAGCGGAATAGTAATTTGGGTGTCACGTAGGTGGATCACAGAACAAATGGCATACAAAGCATTGATCATAATTACATGATTTGAAATACAATTGATACAAATATGGTTTTAGTTGTAAAACCCGCATGCTTTTACCATGAATAGTGCCCTTAAGATCGTACGTCCTAGATTAAAACTTACCTCATTTAGTATTGATCACATTCATGTGCTAATAATCAAGCAAGTGCATACGTGTATGACATGATAAGTATCGATTACGTACGAACTCATGATAAACAGTTAATAGATATTTCATGTGAACATAATTAAATCATGATCACCATTTAAAATACGAACTAAAATAATTACGTAAATACATATAATATAATTACGAGCGTTAAGATTACGATAAACTACATGATAAAATAAACAGAAACGCTTCAGACACGAACACGTTTAACCACGAACGAACACGAAACATCGGGACACGAGAAAACATTTGGGTAACCCCTTGTGGGACCCATATCCACGAATTAAGGAAGAGAAATGGGCCTAGCCCATCATTTTTACTAAACAAGGGGGGGTAAGGGAAAATTAGCTAGTCATTTTTCACTTTTCAAAAAGAATTAACCAAAAACCTAATTTTGTTCTTCCTCCTCCCATTTTCTTTCATATGTGCCGCCACCTATGCACCACCATAGGAGGGTGGTTGGTTGATTTTGATCTTGAAAACCATTGCATTAATCAGTGTTTGTTCATCCTTTTCCAAGCTACATAGTGGTATATCTTTTTAAACCCTTCTTTTTAATTCTTTTGAATCTTTGTTTATGTTCATGAACATGTTATTATTTTTATTATTAAAACATGATAATTAATCATAGATCTAACATGTTTTGGGGTTAATTAAAATCAAAGGTTGTTAAAAGGGGGTGTTTGTTTTTGGCCGCCTAGTTTAATCAACCCGGGGGAGGGTTCGGTTTCTTTTTAGCCGCCACCACCAAGACCATTTTTGGTCTTGGTTGGCTCATGTGGGACCCACGGCAGCAAGGAGGCACACGTGCCCCGGGTTTGGCTCGGGGTACGGTGTCGAATTCATGCCCGATTCATGGTTCGTTGGTTAAATCATGATCTATGTTACATGTTAATTTTTATGAATCATGAACTTAGGATATAATTAATTAATAACATGAAATATTAATTAAATCATGACTTAGGTTATTTTAATTATTAGTTTAACATGACATTAATTTAACCTAAGTATTTTATGTTATAAGTTATAATTAATTAATTATTAAAACATGCCTATAATTAATTAATTTAGTCATGACTTAGGTTATATTATTAATAATAATAATACACATTTTAACCTAAGTATTTTCATTTCATTTTAATTAAAACATGTTATACCTTAATTAAAATGCTTAACCTATAGTTTAATTGAAATACATGAGATAATAATTAAACTATACACTATATCATATGACTTAAGAAATCAGCTTATAAACACTTAGACTTATATGTTAGCTTATGTAACCAGCTTAATTCTAATTATGGAAACTTCTATTTATAGAAACTTAATTAAATAAGGCAACTAATCTAATTATGGAAACCTTCTATATATGGAAATCAATCTATTTCAGGCAGCTAATCTAATTATGGAAACCTTCTATATATGGAAACTTATTTAATTAAGGCAGCTGATCTATTTTTTTTGAAACTTTCTATTTTTAGAAACTAATCTATTTTAGGCAGTAAATTCTATTTTTGGAAACTTTCTATTTTTGGAAACTTTCTATTTTTGGAAACTTTCTATTTTTGGAAACTTTCTATTTTTGGAAACTTTCTATTTTTGGAAACTTTCTATTTTTGGTAACTTTCTATTTTTGGAAACTTTCTATTTTTGGAAACCTGCTATTTTTGGAAAGTTACTTATTATTATACAGTAAGTATATTAATACATGAAACACCAGTAATACTTAATCAGATTAATCAGAATACAAGATAAACACAGTTTAAGGCTTTAAACAGTGAACCATGACCTAAAACATACTAAATCAGCTATAATGAGACACAGAACCCAGTACGTAATCAGTGAATCGATACTTATACACGTGTGTATTCATGTAGCGTTAGTGATCCAGAAGTAGGAGTCTTTCTTCCGTTCATTCACTGGACATGAGGTACGGATTCCCGTCCTTTCAGTATGGACATTCCTTCCTTATTAGGATTTCCCGTATGCAGCCAACTGTTTTCCCCAGCATTTGTTTTATTGTTTTGAACTGCTTATGTTAATTTAGCATAATCTATAGCCATATACAAGCATGACCAGTTTCACCTAGTTATGGAGGTACCATAACCATAGCATTGGAGGCACCGATGTTATGACTTCCCCACGGCGGAGTGATTGCTCGTGGCGTCCCTTTCAGTTTTGGCCATATTATTATATCAGGTGGGGCGTATGGGTGCATCCTAGTTACATGTTTTATTCAGTTTATCATGGTGAATGTGGTGTGTGCCTTGCACCCTTCACAAGGAGTTGATCCCTCCTACCCAAATCAGTATATTGATTAGAGGCATCCCCTCTAATCAGCATGATGAGGTCACCCCTCCAAGTATTCATGCACGTGACCTTTTCATGACCTATATGGGCTATGGTATTTATATGTTAAAACAGTTTTCACAAGTTAAACATAAGGCTTTTCAAACTATAAAACCAGTTTTCTTGATTACTTAACCAGTTACTCAGAACTTAGTCTTCCGCTGTTATATGTTACATGCTTATCCTATTTCATGCTTTATTGTACATCCGTGCACTGAGCGTCTTGCTCAGCCGTTACTTTCCTTTCCATGTCCCAAAACGGCAGGTACCCAAGACTCGAGCATTTGGAGGACGCACGTAGGATGGAAGCTGCCAGAGACTTCTTTTCCTTTTTGCCTTCATATAGTTATGCTTGTTTAGTCTTTATTCAGTTCATTTCCTTTATTTATGTTTTGGGCTTATGTTTGGGAACCGATGTTTGATTCCGGTTTTCCCTATGGTCATGTATGTTTTACTACATATCACCTTGCATGCTTTGATGACACGCCATAATCACGCGTGACATTCCATTTATCAAAATGGGGTGTTACAATTATGGTATCAGAGACAAGGCTTCGACCTGTAGGCTCTAAAACTCGACCTGTGACTAGTGGGTAGTCACCAGGAGCTTCCTAAGCCAACGTTTGTTATTCCACGTATTGATGTTTCAGCGCGTTGTTGTTTCAACCATTACGTTTTCAACACCTTTTTGTTTTAGCCATGACGTTTTCAGCACCTTGTTGTTTTCACCATGATGTTTTCACCAGTATCGTCTTACTAATATGGAATGAACAACCGTCATCCATACTTAGTTATGTGTCATTGTCTATGCATGATGTTCCTCGTGAACTGTGACGATGTGGACTGACCCCAGTAGTTCATAATTTTCACATAAAAATTATCTGTTAAGTTTTGACAATGACTTTTAATTATTATGTTTCATGCATTCATGCATTTATATCATATGTCATCTGTTACAGGAATTTTGACTAAGTAATGGTTGGTACAGGACTGGCCCTATTTAGTCGCATGTGCTTTTATCGAAACTTTTAACTTTGGGACCGACCCATAGGCGTCCCCTCGCCATGTCTTTTGTTTTGGAACCGACCCATAGGCGTTCCCTCGCACATATAAAGGTTTTATAAACTACATTACGCATTCATGCACTGTTTTCTTGCATAAATTTTTTCTCATGATTTAAATTGGCATAAATTTTTTTTCATGTCCCATCATAAGTTATTATGTTTTTATGTCAAGTATGCCTTCATACTGTCATGGTTAACTTCAGTTTCATGCTGATTATGTTATACACTTCTTGTAATAGATGGTTTCATGTTTCCTCATGATAATTCCGCCTTCATGTTGATTATGTTTCACGCCTCTTTTGTTATTTACGTGGTCCTGCAAGATATTGTTAGATTTCTTGAATCATGCTTTCATGATAATCATGGTTGGTTTACATTGATCATGTCGTCAGGCAAATCATCGTTGAATTTTGTGTAACCACACTTTAGCGTTTCGCTATGCAACCAGAATGATGTCTATGCAAATACAGCAAGGTTATCACAATGGTTTTCCTAACCGTTTAACCGGTTTACTTTCCTTAAATCATGACAAATGATCGAGCCCATACCGATCATTTCAGGTGCATTCCATGTGTACTCCACGTATCGTATTTCATGTGTATACATGTACCTTAATCCATGTATATTCCACTTGCAATACTTCACGAGTGTTCGCTAGTCGATTCTAAATCATCTCAGGCGTATGTTCACTTGCTGATATTCTACAAGATTGTCGATGCCGCTCATAGCTTGGAGATGTTACTGAAGGTTGATGCTGCTGATGTTGGGAGACGCTACGAGATGCTGATGCTGATGCTGTTCACAACCTGGGGATCCTAAAAGACGAAGACAAAGGCGTCGGAGCAAAGCAATTGGACGAGAAGATGCTTCACCATCAGACAATTCCCATGAAATTCATAGTTACATGTCACACGTCGTTCGGCTGTCATCTCAGCCATATGAGTGCAAACCAGTACCAGCCAGCCACTCAACTAAATAGTTACATGAGTCACGGTCATGAGAATGACCGTCAGGGAACCGACAGACAAGATGATAGTAACCACTACTATGACAACAACTATCTTAGAAATCGCAACCGAGGCTCCGGCCACGGACGTGATCAGACATACAAATGATCAGTAGTCCAACCGATCCGCCAATTCTGGCATATTAACCTAATATTGTGGTTATATTTGTTTCACATCTCGAGACACATGTCAAGACATCAGTCAAGACACATGTCTCACGTATACCTCCTGAAGACACATTTCAAGACACCAGTCAAGACATATGTCATGCTTATTGTTCCAAGAAACGAGTCAAGACACATGACTCACGTCCAACTATGGAGCATTTCTAAGAAATTCAGGGTACCCTCCAAGGGTACATCTATTTGTTGTGCCATGTATAAATCAGGCCACAAGAATTTCAATACCATTATCAGCGCATCAGTGAGAACTGTCATGTTGCCGATGTCACTTTCATTTCTTTCACCATAGTTCATATATTCCTGACCATGAAGGACGCCGTTCGTATTCCCACGTATACGAAGATTTTCCGTCATCTTAATGATGAGATCCAAGCTGCTAACGCATTTTCCTCGGACAGACACGAGATGAATTTTTTTTTTATCTTAATTATGGACTATGAACAGCACACCATGCTACGATTCATAATTATGTACAGTAATGTTCAGGCTCCTGAATACTTCAGCTTGATTTTCCATCGGAATATCTGTGCAAATTTTCTACGCTTACAAGCATGTGCATTGTTAGCCATGGTCGCTAAAATTTTCTAGCTGTCAGTAAGACACAACCACTTAACTCTTTTACGCACAGCCAGTTGATTATTCCAAAGTCTTCCTATACATTCTAGCAGAACCTACTAGGAGAAGGATGGTACCATGAGATTATGTGTCGACTACCGTTGACTTAAACAAATCACCATTCATGACTGTTATTCTCCTCCACGTATTGACGACATGTCCAATCAACCGTATAGTGTTAATCACTTTTCCAAGATCGAACTCATAATCATGCTGCCAACAGTGACGAGTAAAAGAGCAGGACATGTCCATGACTGCTATTCGTACACGACTCGGTCACGCTAAATTTATGATTTTGAATTAGTCTCATCAATGCTCCAACCGCATTATGGACTTAATAAATTGAGTTTCCATGAACTCCTAAACAATTTTATCAGCGTTTTCATTGAGGATAACCTGATTTCCTGTAAGCCCAGAGAAGAACAGGAGGACCATATCTGCACTATGTTACAAATTTTATGCCAAGAGAAATTTTACCCTAGAAAATTTTCCAATATCAATTCTGTTTCATAACAGTGACACGCTGAATCACATGGGTTTCTATGGTTAATCTTACCATGACTCAGCTTATGCGTAAAGGAGAGAACCCTACACTACATTAGGTGTTCTAGGAAATCCTACGCTAGGAGAAGTCTAATTCAAAGACTCAGAGTTTCGCAACCTTCTATGTATCAAGTTTCTACGAAGCAAGATACAGTTACGTTCATATCTAGGTACCTGTTATACCAACAGGTTAAGATAGGACACCAACAAACTGGGATGTTTTCATCATATGAGATTGTGAATCGAAAAGGGACAAGATCTCCATGGATTTTAGTTACCAGATTTCAGCAAACTCAGAAGAAGCATGATGCTATCTGGGTTATTGTCAACAGTTTGATCAAGTCTGCAGAATCCTTACATCTGTACGGATTTCAGAACCAACAGATTGAACGAACATGTTCCAGCCAAGGCTCATCCGACCACTTGGTAATTCCGCAGCTATCGAGTCAGACAAAGATTCCCAATTGTACTCCTAAATTACTTCACGTCTTCATTCTAATTCCACGACTTGCTTTCGCGCTCACGTTCATGACACTATTCACGTTCATTATCGTATTTTGACTTACGATTTTACGTTCATTTCTTTTCTCATTCTGGGAAGTTTGCAAGAACTTGTGAGACCAGACCCAAGTTTAGTATAACTCTCCATCATCAGATAGACGTTTCACGTCATATTCCACGTCTCACCCTGTAGCGTTTGGCGTCACCGCCATTATATTATATGATCACGATATGTCTCACATGTCATGTTCATTCCACGTTCCTCATATCATGATCAAAATAGGTTACACGTATCATGGATCACGATATGTTTACTTATACTACACTCGCCATATCTCCACGTAGCACGTTCAAAATTTTTCACGTATCACGTTCAAAATTTTTCACGTACTACGTTTCTTTATGTCTCGCTCATCGTTTCTAATTATCAGTTAAGTCAGATTGTCTTGCATCGTAACGTTTCAGTTACCCTTGCACGGTAACTCTTATTTTCCACGATCGAATTTAGGGGATCTACCTTCCGTTGATAACCAAGAATTTCTTCGTATTCCAAGTCAAGGTCAGGAGGACCAAGATTTATCATTTGTGTCAAGATCTTCTGAAGGAACCGTTCCAAGAGGGAGGTCACTTGGAAACGGACAAGTTCATCCGGACTTCTTATCCATTTTTCTCTTATCGATTAGATATGTCCTTTCAGTCACGTCACGTTCCATGTCTTTTCAAGACAGGTCACGTTCCACGTTCCCTTCTACCATGTCAACTTCATTTCCGTTATTCTGCATACCTTTCCAGTTTGATTCGGGTATGTTTCGCTTCCAGTTACTTTATCTATAATTCGGGGACGAATTATTCTTTTTAGGGGGGAAGAATTGTAAAACCCGCATGCTTTTACCATGAATAGTGCCCTTAAGATCGTACGTCCTAGATTAAAACTTACCTCATTTAGTATTGATCACATTCATGTGCTAATAATCAAGCAAGTGCATACGTGTATGACATGATAAGTATCGATTACGTACGAACTCATGATAAACAGTTAATAGATATTTCACGTGAACATAATTAAATCATGATCACCATTTAAAATACGAACTAAAATAATTACGTAAATACATATAATATAATTACGAGCGTTAAGATTACGATAAACTACATGATAAAATAAACAGAAACGCTTCAGACACGAACACGTTTAACCACGAACGAACACGAAACATCGGGACACGAGAAAACATTTGGGTAACCCCTTGTGGGCCCCATATCCACGAATTAAGGAAGAGAAATGGGCCTAGCCCATCATTTTTACTAAACAAGGGGGGGTAAGGGAAAATTAGCTAGTCATTTTTCACTTTTCAAAAAGAATTAACCAAAAACCTAATTTTGTTCTTCCTCCTCCCCTTTTCTTTCATATGTGCCGCCACCTATGCACCACCATAGGAGGGTGGTTGGTTGATTTTGATCTTGAAAACCATTGCATTAATCAGTGTTTGTTCATCCTTTTCCAAGCTACATAGTGGTATATCTTTTTAAACCCTTCTTTTTAATTCTTTTGAATCTTTGTTTATGTTCATGAACATGTTATTATTTTTATTATTAAAACATGATAATTAATCATAGATCTAACATGTTTTGGGGTTAATTAAAATCAAAGGTTGTTAAAAGGGGGTGTTTGTTTTTGGCCGCCTAGTTTAATCAACCCGGGGGAGGGTTCGGTTTCTTTTTAGCCGCCACCACCAAGACCATTTTTGGTCTTGGTTGGCTCATGTGGGACCCACGGCAGCAAGGAGGCACACGTGCCCCAGGTTTGGCTCGGGGTACGGTGTCGAATTCATGCCCGATTCATGGTTCGTTGGTTAAATCATGATCTATGTTACATGTTAATTTTTATGAATCATGAACTTAGGATATAATTAATTAATAACATGAAATATTAATTAAATCATGACTTAGGTTATTTTAATTATTAGTTTAACATGACATTAATTTAACCTAAGTATTTTATGTTATAAGTTATAATTAATTAATTATTAAAACATGCCTATAATTAATTAATTTAGTCATGACTTAGGTTATATTATTAATAATAATAATACACATTTTAACCTAAGTATTTTCATTTCATTTTAATTAAAACATGTTATACCTTAATTAAAATGCTTAACCTATAGTTTAATTGAAATACATGAGATAATAATTAAACTATACACTATATCATATGACTTAAGAAATCAGCTTATAAACACTTAGACTTATATGTTAGCTTATGTAACCAGCTTAATTCTAATTATGGAAACTTCTATTTATAGAAACTTAATTAAATAAGGCAACTAATCTAATTATGGAAACCTTCTATATATGGAAATCAATCTATTTCAGGCAGCTAATCTAATTATGGAAACCTTCTATATATGGAAACTTATTTAATTAAGGCAGCTGATCTATTTTTTTTGAAACTTTCTATTTTTAGAAACTAATCTATTTTAGGCAGTAAATTCTATTTTTGGAAACTTTCTATTTTTGGAAACTTTCTATTTTTGGAAACTTTCTATTTTTGGAAACTTTCTATTTTTGGAAACTTTCTATTTTTGGAAACTTTCTATTTTTGGAAACTTTCTATTTTTGGTAACTTTCTATTTTTGGAAACTTTCTATTTTTGGAAACCTGCTATTTTTGGAAAGTTACTTATTATTATACAGTAAGTATATTAATACATGAAACACCAGTAATACTTAATCAGATTAATCAGAATACAAGATAAACACAGTTTAAGGCTTTAAACAGTGAACCATGACCTAAAACATACTAAATCAGCTATAATGAGACACAGAACCCAGTACGTAATCAGTGAATCGATACTTATACACGTGTGTATTCATGTAGCGTTAGTGATCCAGAAGTAGGAGTCTTTCTTCCGTTCATTCACTGGACTTGAGGTACGGATTCCCGTCCTTTCAGTATGGACATTCCTTCCTTATTAGGATTTCCCGTATGCAGCCAACTGTTTTCCCCATCATTTGTTTTATTGTTTTGAACTGCTTATGTTAATTTAGCATAATCTATAGCCATATACAAGCATGACCAGTTTCACCTAGTTATGGAGGTACCATAACCATAGCATTGGAGGCACCGATGTTATGACTTCCCCACGGCGGAGTGATTGCTCGTGGCGTCCCTTTCAGTTTTGGCCATATTATTATATCAGGTGGGGCGTATGGGTGCATCCTAGTTACATGTTTTATTCAGTTTATCATGGTGAATGTGGTGTGTGCCTTGCACCCTTCACAAGGAGTTGATCCCTCCTACCCAAATCAGTATATTGATTAGAGGCATCCCCTCTAATCAGCATGATGAGGTCACCCCTCCAAGTATTCATGCACGTGACCTTTTCATGACCTATATGGGCTATGGTATTTATATGTTAAAACAGTTTTCACAAGTTAAACATAAGGCTTTTCAAACTATAAAACCAGTTTTCTTGATTACTTAACCAGTTACTCAGAACTTAGTCTTCCGCTGTTATATGTTACATGCTTATCCTATTTCATGCTTTATTGTACATCCGTGCACTGAGCGTCTTGCTCAGCCGTTACTTTCCTTTCCATGTCCCAAAACGGCAGGTACCCAAGACTCGAGCATTTGGAGGACGCACGTAGGATGGAAGCTGCCAGAGACTTCTTTTCCTTTTTGCCTTCATATAGTTATGCTTGTTTAGTCTTTATTCAGTTCATTTCCTTTATTTATGTTTTGGGCTTATGTTTGGGAACCGATGTTTGATTCCGGTTTTCCCTATGGTCATGTATGTTTTACTACATATCACCTTGCATGCTTTGATGACACGCCATAATCACGCGTGACATTCCATTTATCAAAATGGGGTGTTACATTAGTACAATCAGTTGAAGTGTTAAATATCAGTTGTTACAAATATCCCAGTGAAAACAGATCCCCCAATTATTATGATGCTCCTATATGATGCTCAGTCCATGCTCAAATAATCCAGCTTAATTTCCTGAGAAAAACATGCTTAAAACAGTCAACATAAAGTTGGTGAATTCATAGAGTTTTGTAAATTCATAGTCCAGGACAGTACTTTGTCTTACATAGTGTTACACAAAGTTTGATATAAAAATCAAGTGTAGGATCTCAATATCCCATATAGTATTTCATAAGGTTTGATAAAAATCAAATTCAGGTATATCAGTATATTCCATGTATTAATGTACCAAATAATAAAAGGTCGAGTTTAGAACCGCAAACATTATAAACATAGTATCGCACAAAGCCAAATACTATAAAGTAATTACATTCCCATATTGCCCGAAACTGAGACTTGACAGTTAAGTCCTCGACAGATGAGGACCGTTCGCTTTATCATTATCAAGGCACCCATAACGAAAATAAGTTCTCAAATGTGAAACATCTGTTGTCCCGGCCGAGGCACAGTGAGCATGACTCACCCAGATGGGGACGGTCAATCCCAAATAGATCTATTTATAACATTCAGGCAATTCAAAAATTCTAACAGTTTCGGATGCACGGATCATGCGGGTTCATCTAAACAATAGGCAATCGTAATTAAGGGTAACAGTTCAGTTTGCGTTTCCTCGATCAACAATTTATTAAATATAAGATATCAAAATCATATAGTCAAAACAAGTTATAGCATGTCTCCCCCTCGCTGGTTAGTAAAAACATAGATAGTAGTGAAAGGCGAGGCTATGAACTCACCTGAATAGCAGTGTCCCGATAATATCACATATAGTCCAGATAGTATGCTCACGATACAGTTAATTACCTAAGTAATTAATTGGGTCTCAGCATATGTACAAATATAATGCACATATAAATGCAGTTGATGAAAATGCATGATCACGGATTTAATAAGTTGTTATCGTTTTCAGTATTAAACTTATTGTAAGTTATCGTAACATGTACACTTTTAATTTAATAAAGTGTATTTACCCCGTTCGAATTGTAACAGTTCAAATGAATTAAATAAAATGATTTATTTAATTAGGACTTGTATAAATTTAATGTTTCATAAACGTCCTTCAAGTTCCGATTGTACACAGTTAGTCCTCCATGTTTCACGACTTATAATATAGCCCTTATAGTTTATTATATTAAATAATATTAATAAAACTTAAGTTAAATTGCACACGAGTCCTTGCTTTTAATATAGTTACCAAAACAGCCCCCCTAGGGCTTGCTAAACTTTCATAAAATGGCAACATTAGTCCTTGTGCTCCAAGTGTTTTATGTTATAAATCTTGATTTTTGAAGATTAATTATGGGTTCGTTACTTAGCCATAAAACAAACGGGGAACATATTTCTACTCTCGGACGCGCCGTCTAAAAGTTTCGTTCTTTAAGTTTTGCTTGAAAACGGCTCTAAAATGGGTAAAAACGGGTTTAAAGACAGTGGGTCAGAATGTTTAAATTTTCATCAGCTTTTAAAGTGTGCGAGGCAGATTTTTAAAGGGCTGTAACTTATTCGTTACTTGACCGTTTTCAGTGTTCTTGGTGTCTACGGAAAGGTAGCCAGGAGATCTACAATATCCTAGTTGGTGTCGGGTTCTGGTTCCAACTTTAACTCGCTCAAAAACGCAGCCAAAGTCGGCTGGTCAGCCTACATGTACATGCTGTCAGCTTTTTATCCAAGTGCTGACAGCTTTTAGTGTTCAAACGCAGGTTTTCAAAGTCAGTTTCCCGATTCGTTATAGCTCCGTTTTGGGTGATTCAAAAGGCTGTGGAAAGCTGGCTAGGTGATCTACGAAATGCTCCAAAAAACAGATCTATGGTCGGGGTGCTACTGGGTCTAAACAGGCTCTAAAAGTGGCTATTCGGGCTAGTTTTACACATAAAATAACGCGTATGGTTAATTCGTTTAACCTAGCAAACGTAGTCCGTTTGCGTTCAAATTTGGCATGGGTACTAACTAAGGCATGACTTAAGACCTAGCATTCACGTTTTAGCCTAGCTCGTATTTTATGTACACGTTTCCCTATGGCGTCTTTACTACATCAGGAGGTTTGTACTACTAATCTTGTTTTATGCTTATGTGTTCATATTAAGACTAGCCGTGACCCTTTTATGGCTTATTTTTATGTGTTCCAACTTTGTACAAGTTCATATTCTTAGATCTATAAATGTTCATGATTATATAAAAGTGTATGCTTTAGATAATTGAAAGAAAGTAATGAAAAGAGGATTATAGTTCTTACTTTGGTTTACGAAAGATGATGATAACCAAGTGAAACCGAGATCTACTATGAATGTTTTGCATGAACCCTAGTACACTAAGCAAGCCGTGACTCGTTTTTAATCTTGCTAGCTCCCTTTTATGGCTAGAAGCTCAAGTAGGAGTAAATGCTAGAAGTCGTGATGATGAAGACAAGGATTTAAGGTAGTAAATGTGTTTGAAGGTTTGAAAATGGTGGAGGAAGGTTTGAGCCGTATGTTTTAGAGAGTGTGAAGGTGATGGAGTTGGTTTTCAAGTGTTCTATGTTGGTGAGGGGGTATATTACGGCTTAAGAGGAAAGAAGGAGATCCAATGGGATCCTAGTACTTGTACCATGTATCTTGTAAAGATACACAAGATTTGGTTGAGATACACTTGCCAAATCATTCCAACACATGCCACAAATAGCAATTGATTTTCACCCCATTTTTTTGCAAGTGTGCCATGTGTTTTGGAATCAAAGGGGATTTAGAAGATCAAATGGAGATTCCACAAGATCTTGGCTAGGATTTGCTAGATTGTTTTAGATATTTAAGCATGTGGTCTAATTTAGCAAAGTATGGTGTATTCTTGTTAGTATAGTGTGCATTTGTTGAGTTATATGTATTTTTATTGAAGTTTTTAGGCAATTTAGTGAAAGTATATAATTAATATATCACTATAAATATTTTACTTGTAGAAAGTAAATAAATGACAATGTTAGAATAATGTATTTTGTTTTTAAAGTGTTAGGTATTTATTTCCATTATAAAATATATGTAAATATATACATATAAAATAAATTTAAGTACTTAATAATTTAATTAAATAAAGTTACAGTTTATCTCAAAATAGTGTACTGAGGTGATGAGTCTTTTATTCATTCAGGTGGCCAGTTAGTTGCCGGAGTAGTCAATAATGACTAAGAGTTCATATAAATATATAAAAATAAATATGAAAGATGGTAAGACAAAGGTATATGATTAATATTAAGTCATATAAAAGTGGAATTATATAGATCCCAAAAGTAAAGGGTACAACAGTTGACAAAGTCAATAAGGTAAAAATGTGTATATAATATTAAGTTAAAATACTTCACTATTTTTATATACTAAAATCATGATTTTTGTACGCAATAAGTCTTGTGTTGATGTATTATGAAAGTGATCCGTAAAAATATTATATGATGAACGATAATAATAATAAAGCCGGTGACGTGTCAAAAGTCCAAATTTTGGGGTTTTACAACCCACATGTACTACCCAATTATTACCCACAATGCCATGTGTCACCTCCAAGTGATAGTCGAATAGGTCGAATAGGTCGAATAAGTCGAATGGACTATTTGGCTAATTTTGTTTTGAGAAGACCTTTTTTTGAGTGTCAGGGACCTTTTAGTCCTTTTTCTAAAATAGCCCTTTTCGGAATACTAAGATTTTCGGAATAATGGGTTTTTAAGATACACAACAGATCTTCAGAATATTCGGAATTTTCGGATGAAGGAGGACTTTCGGAATACTAAGAATTTCGGAATAATGAGTTTTTTAGATAAACAATAGATCTTCGGAATATTAGCAATCTTCGGATAAAGGATGGATTTTTGGAATAACTTCTAAATCTTCGGAAAAGTATGATTTTTTCCGGATAAACAACTTTAGGATACTTTTCTTCGGAATACTTAACCCTTTTCCGAAAAAGTAATTTCGGAATTATAAACCCTTTTCCGAAAAAATAATTTCGGAATTATAAACCCTTTTCTGAAATTTCTGGTGCGATTCTTAATATACAGTAACCAAATAATACCCAAAAACACGAAATTGTTTTGTGATTTCAACCAAAATAATCAAGCCGAATGTTTTGTTTATAAATTTAAACCATAAAATCACAAAACAATTTCAAGATTTGAGATGGATTATCCTAAAACACCCACTAACCCAATCAAACACTAAACAAGACGAATCAACATACCTTAAATCATCCCATGCTCTTGATACCAATTGTAGAATAATGATAATCTTTAATCTAATCAAGAGGTTGTAGTTTTTCTAGAGAGAGAAACTAGAGAGAGAAAGAAAGAAAACTTGTATTAATGTAAAAATGGAATAAACAACCAACACCCCTTTCCATGGTGGAAAGGGTTTATATACCAAGTCCCTTAGTGGACTTGGCTTCCGGCCCATGAACATGCTCATGGGTCGGGCTAATGTAAATAATAAGTAAACTTATACTACGAGCCTATAACTATATTGTTGGAGTGGCCGAGACTTTCTTAATACGAAAAACGTATTTCCAACACTTTTTATAATACTATTGTTTTCTTTTATCCTGACAATATAAAACTCAAATTTCGGATCTGTAAATACTATAATGGCACTTACATATGATTAATTTAACATAGTAATATATGTAGCAATAATATCATACTGGTATTTTGTATTAAAAATATGAATATATAATGAATAACTAAATTTCATAACCAAAAATATGATGCAAAACAATCGTAAATAGTAAAAAAGTATAAGGTGGTTTAATAATTCAAACTTTAATAGAATTCTACATATTTGAACCATGCGGGTTATTTTAAAGATATTAGTTAGTTTAGTGGTGTGAAATGGTGGGTTTTTTTTTGTCGAAATATATATTAAGCTTAAGTTCTGTTTTTATAAAGTCATATGTATGTCCGATGCATTGCACTATTAGGCTCACTTGTTCGCAATTGAGATGTCTTTTACGCGATATATATTTTCATGAATAGATTGTCACATACGGATATGATAAAATTTTGACAAATAAAGTTTGTTATAAAAAAAAAGACGTAATTAATTAAAAGTCTACTGTATTTTAATTTTTGTAATTTATTGCAAAGTTTGAAGAAAAGTTTTACAAAAACTCTTTTTATTTATTGTTTTAAAGTTTGAGGGCAAGGTTTATAAAAGCTCTTTTTATTTACTGACTTTGGGCGTGGCCCAGTTTTTTTCGTTGATGCTGACGGGCTATTTTATTCTATCCCAAATGTTTCCAAGCAAATGACACCAAATAGAAGAACTGTTGTTTAAAGTTATTTTTATTAGTCTATCCTTTTAACTTGTAAATAAATGTAATATTCATATGGAAAACGCTTGTATGTATTGGCAAATTAACATGAACAACGTCGTTTTTCATAATGATGAGTGTGTCACAATATGATTACATATATCTTGAGCAAAGTTGTTTACATCTTCATATTCATGAAAATTCATTCAGAGAAGAGTTATTTTAAATATAGAAATTTTCTTTAGATATAAGGGGACTTATCTCCACCGTTCATCTCATTTTCATATAATGGATGAGATTAAGTATATTTTATTTTTTATTTATTTTTTATAATTTAAATATCTTTTAAACCGTTAAGTGTTAAACAAAAATAATTATACCATCGCGACGAGCGTTTAATTATCTTTCTACCAATATGCAATATGATACACTTTCGAAGAAATTTTTTTTTTTTTTACTTCTTGTTAAAATTTACGTGAAATATCATATATGATAATACTGTTTCATCATATATGATAACAGTGTTAATCATATATGATATTGGTTTCTATCATATATGATAGGTTATACTAGCGTTACATCATATATGATATTAGTATCATATATGATAATTTTCGAAAACGTGAAAAATGAAGAAAAAAAATTGTCGAAAGTATATCATATAGCATATCTGTAGAAAGATAATTAAATGCCCATCGCGATGGTAATTTTTTTTCCGAATAACGATTAACGGTTTAAGAGATATTAATGTTTGAAAAAAATGGTGAAAAATGAGTTTTTTGTTTAATCTTATCCATTAGATTAAAATTGATATGGAGGGTGGAGATTAATCCCCTAGTATCCAATAAAAACTTTCGTAAAATGAACTTAAATCATTCATTAATCTTATGCTAAATCGTGTAAGTTTTTTAATAACTACTCCTATATACCAGATAACGCAAAGACATATATATATATATATATATATATATATATATATATATATATATATATATATATATATATATATATATATATATATATATATATATATATATATATATATATATATATATATATATACATACATATATATATACATACATACATATATATATATATATATATATATATATATATATATATATATATATATATATATATATATATATATATATATATATATATATATATATATATATATATATATATATATATATATATATGGGGTAGAGTTATAATAAAAAGAATTTTATAATAAAAGGGTAGTGTGAGATCCTAGCCCTTGGATCAAATCTAGTTAAGTTAAAAAAACAAGATTTGATCCAAGGGCTAGGATCTCACCCTACCCTTTTATTATAAAATTCTTTTTATTATAACTCTACCCCATATATATATATATATATATATATATATATATATATATATATATATATATATATATATATATGGGGTAGAGTTATAATAAAAAGAATTTTATAATAAAAGGGTAGGGTGAGATCCTAGCCCTTGGATCAAATCTAGTTAAGTTAAAAAAACAAAACAAAAAGCGGAGCTTTTTTTGTAAATTCTTGAAACTTGAAGGTCAAATATATAAAATCCTAAAAATATTAACACGTCTAATTTTTTTCTTCCCAAAATCAAAATCCACACACACAAACTAACAGACCATTTACCCAGATAATCTCTTTCAAACACATACAATAAACCGATCATTTTTTCTAAATTAAAACCGAATTAAATATATCAAATCCCTAGATATATATCCAATCAAATTTGTAAATCTATTGCATCCAATGAATTATCTTCAGAATCAACCATTGTTCGAACAAGTATTCTGATGATCTACAATAGTAAAGTGAATCAGATATTGTGATCGCAATCAAAAATGGTGTTAGCAATGGTCGTTGATTGTAACATGGCTGATCATGTAGAAGGATATCAAACATGTAGCCATCTATGTGTAAGTGTGTGTTTTTTATTTATGTATACAAGGTGTTTGATATAATGTCTTAATAAGATTTCATAATTATGGTGTGCTACTTTTTTACTACATCATAGCTTATGTGTTACTGCATCACTTTATATGTTCTACTAGATCACTATTAATTATCTACTGTAAAAGAGTTTATGTTTATTTGAGGAATCAATTACATTCTGATGTATTAGAAATGAAACTTTAATGCGGTAAATTATTATTGTCGTTCATAGAGATAATTTAGGATACACGTGTTTTTTTGTTTTTTTGAAAGCTGACTGTATGTGGCTTGTTATGTGTATGATGTGGCTAAATATGAAGAATAACATAGTAGGTTGTAACTTGTTACTCATAGAGTCGATTTAGGTTAAACGTGCCTGGTCATTTTTAATGAAATTGATGTTATTTGTTTGCTTATGCCTTTGATGTAGTAGAAAATGCACTTTAATGCACTAGGTTACTTACGTTGTTCATGGGCATAATTTAGTGTACATGTGGCTTACCACTTTTAAGGAAATTGGTTGTATTCTGATTTTTACTTAGATGTAGTAGAAAATGAATTGCAATGCAGTAGGTTACTTTTGTTGTTCATAGGAACATTTAGTGTAAATCTAGCTTTCCCTTTTTAAGAAAATTGATTATTTTTTACTTGCTTATCTCTTTGATGAACTAGAAAATGGATGTAATGCAGTAGGTTACTAACGTTGATCATAGGCACGATTTAGCGTAAATGTGGTGTGCGCTTTTTTAAGGAAATTGATTATGTTTGCCTGCTTATGCTTTTTATATGGTAGAAAATGAACTATAATGCAATAGGTTATATCTTTTTCTTCGTAGATATGATTTAGGATAAATGTGCTTTGCTGGTTTTTTGAAAATGATTGTGTGTGGCTTATTATATGTGTGATGTGGTTGAATGTGAAGAGTAATGCAGTAGCTTGTAAATTTTTATTCATAGAGATGACTTAGGTTAAATTTTCTTTTTTGGTTTGAAAATGAGTGTGTAAGGCTTATTATGTGTGTGATGTGGTTAGATTTTAATTGTAATGGAGTAGGTTATAACTTGTTGCTCATAGAGATGAGTTAGCGTAAATGTGTTTTGTCGGTTTTTCGAAAATGATTGTGAGGCTTATTAAGTGTATGACATGGTTGAAACTCAACTATAATGCAGTAGGTTGTAACTTGTAGTTCATACTGATGATCTAGGCTAAATGTGATTTCTTTTTTTTGTGAAAATTATTGTGTGTGCTTTATTTGTTCTTGATATGACTGAAATTGAAATATAATGCACTAGGTTATAACTTGTTGTTGATATGAATGATTTAGGATAAATGTGCTTTGTCGTTTTTGTGTGCCTAATTATGTTTGTAATGTGGTTAAACTGAACCAGAATGCAGTGAAATGTAACTTGTTGTTTATGTTAATGCAATAATGCCTAAAAACGTTACTTGCGTTTTTCGGTCTCGCTTAGTTTTGATTACGACAATATGTAAAAACAAGCATTTATGAAAACAACAAAAAACGAATTCTTGAGTTCAAGTATTTTTCATTTTACCCATTTTCACTTAAGGTAAGAATAAACAAGTACTAACCTTATTCAAGTGATCAAGTTATTTAATCTTTTCTTAAAACTCACTTTTTATTAAGTGAGACAAGTTTTTTATTAAACTTTCTTTTTAAGAAAATGTTTTATTAAATTAAATATTTAAAAATTTGAAAATGGAATATTCTTTTTTGATTTGGAATATTCTTTCAGGATATTTTATAATCAGATAAGACCTCCACCACTAAAGGACAAAAAGGGAGCGGAGTCTACTCCGGTGGTTCCATAGTGCCTATGCGGTTCCTTATCGATAAGGAACCGCCGGCTGAGATAAGGAACCGCGGGCAGATATAGCCGTTGGCCCTTTGTCCTATAAATAGTGGACCATTCTCAGATTTTCTCTTCACCTCTTTTGCACATATATTTCCAGATTCAAACATACTTCTTAAATCATTCAAATCCTTGATCATTTGATTGATTACTACTTGTTTAGAAGTGAATCTATCCCATCCATCCCTTCCTCTCCAAGTGCAAAGAGAAGAACACTATCCTTGTGAAGTGTTGAGTCCACCACCAAAGATCCTTTGAAGATCAAATCTTATACATTTGTTGTTGTGTCATAGTTGTGAAGATCCAAGTAGTTGTGTCTATTTGAAAGTTGTGTATGTACTAAGTATAGTTGTGTAGATTGGTCCTAGCTAAGATTAGGGCTCGACTTTTAGCTTAGAGTCAGAAATTGGTTAAGCAACGTGTACGGTTTTCTCCACCATCAGGAGCTTGTTGTGTAGTGAACTCTCGAGTAAGGAGTACTCGAGGAGTGGAGTAGGAACGAGGAGTGAGCTTCGTTGCCGAACCACTATAAATCCTTGGTGTTTGGTTTGATCTTTCTTTACCCTTAACTCTTTACATTCTTTATTCTTTGTGCATATACATTAGTTAGTATTAGTTAGTTACACTATCATTGTTCATATTGTGCATAAGAAGATTTCACATTTTTACTCAAGCCTAAGTTTTTGAAAAAGGATCTTTTGAAAACCATCTTTTAACAAGTAAATATAAGAAACTATTCAACCCTCCCCCCTTCTAGTTTCTACAATTAGTATCAGAGAGAGGTTGCTCAAGAATTTTTAAACTATATTGTATTTTAAAACTTGAATCGATCTATGGATTCCAACAAGTACCTAGAAGGGAAATCTATGCAAAGACCACCACTTTTTGAAACTGATAGTTTTATTTATTGGAAAATTAGATTTGAGACACGTGAAATGAAAAGATTTAGATCTTTGGCATGTTATTACCAATGGTGATTTTTTACCTTATCAATTTAATAAAGTTTCTAAAACAAAAGAACTGGTCACTTTTGACAAAGCTAATGACGATACTAAAAAGAAACTTTCAAAAAATATTGAGGCTAAAATGGTGATTTATAATGCTTTACCTAAGAAAGAGTATGAAAGGATTTTTATGTGTGAAACCGCTAAAGATATTTGGAACACTCTTTTAGTAACCCACCAAGGTAATAGCCAAGTCAAAGAAAGCAAAATCGATCTTCTTGTCCAACAATATGAACAATTTGTCATCTTAGAAGATGAAACTACTGATAGTGCTTTTGCTAGATTTAACACTATTATTACTAGTCTAATAGCACTTGATGAAGGTTTTTCTAGCAAGAACAATGTTAGGAAGTTTCTAAGGGCCTTACATCCGAAGTGGAGAGCAACAGTCACAGCGATTGAAGAATCGAAAGATCTCTCAACTTTATCACTCGATGAACTCATAGGCTACTTGAAGGTTCATGAGATGATAATTTTGAAGGACTCAGAATTGGTAAAAACCAAGAGTGAAAGGAAGTCTCTTGCACTCAAAGCCAAGAAGGCACAAAGCGATCATGATAGTTCCTCGGATAGCGATGACGAGGAGTATGCATTGGCGGTGAGAGATTTCAAGAAGTTCTTCAAAAGACGAGGTCAACATGCGAGGCAACTCAACAATGACAAGAAAACATTCTCAAAGAATTGGTTTGCCAAGAACGAAAAAGGTGATAGGAATTGCTTTAGATGTGGTGATCCAAATCATTTCATTAGTGATTGTCCAAAGCCTTCACACGATAAGAATCACACGACGTTCGTTAGTGGTTCTTGGAGCAATAGTGGTGAAGATGTTGATGACAACCCCAAAGAGGAGAAATGTCTTATGGCTCATACTTCTAAAGAGGTACATTCCGAAACCGAATATTATAGCAATGATAGCTCCACCTTAGATGATATTGAATTAGAATGCCAATATGATAATTTATACAAACTTAGCCTTAAATTCATAGAAAAGAACAAAACCTTAAAATCAACCAAAACTAAGCTTGAAAATGAGATCAATGAACTTAGGGAGAAATTAGCCAAGCTTGAGAAAAATAAAGAAGTTAATTTAGGTTGCTTAAGTTGTGAGAAACTTAGATTAGAGAATGAAGATCTCAAGAGCACCTCTATTAAATTGGAAAAGTTCATGAAAGGTACTAGTGCTCTTTATGATATGTTAAACAAACAAATTCATTCTAAGGAAAGACTTGGTGTAGGTTTTAACTCAAATGAAGCATCAACTAGTGAACCTAAACAAGTCAGATTTTCAGAAAAATCATCTGCTGTACGCGGTCCCAGATTGTATGGGGCGGTTCCTTATCACTATGGAACCGCCGCCCTAGATAAGGAACCGCAGCCAGAAAGAGGTTTTGCTAAAAATCCTGAATTTTCTGAAAAGTCAAATTTAGATGAACAACCAAAGCATCTTATTGTTAACAAGGTTAAATTACCCATACTTGACGACAATGTTGTTGATAAGTTCTATAAGCCCTTGAGTAAACCTCTAATGGGAAATAGAAGTTTATCAAGACCATCCACTACTCCACCAAGAGTACGGAATGAGTCTAGGCCTAGAAGTAGAACGACCACACCTAGAAGAGATAGTCAAAACAATTCACGACCTAAAAGTAAAACTCCAACACCTATAAGGAATGACCACAACTCTAAACCAAGATCAAATACAACTAGGAGAAATAATGAACAACAAAATGATTATATGAATTATTATCCTCCTCCATTTTATTCCCCATGGGGAACCCCTCCTCCATTCATGCATCCCAACCAAATGCAAGGGATGTTTGGAACTAACAATTTTGGACCCATGAGATATTGGGGACCAAATGTTTGATCGTGTGTGTTGTTACCTAGATATGCTTGGGAATTGATTTGGAACCCGACGAGTGGATTAAGGATAGCGGTTATTCTAAACACATGACGGGTAATCGAAGTTTGTTCTCGCGCTACAAAGCATATGATGGAGGTAACGTCACATTCGCTAGTAGTCTACGTGGTGATATCATTGGCAAAGGTACAGTTTCTCTTGACTCCATGACCATTGAAAATGTTGAGCACGTAGATAATTTAGGGTTTAACCTTTTAAGTATAGGTCAAATTTGTGACAATAAGTGTAAGGTCATCTTTTCAGAACATGACAGTGAAATTGTAAAAGATGGAAAGGTCATTGGAAAAGGTGTTAGAAAGCATGGGCTTTATGTCATGAAGGTCAATAAGAAGTCAAAAGACAACATATGTCTTGCGACTATAGATGATAGTTCTACTCTTTGGCATAGGAGATTATGTCACGCTAATATGCGTTTAATTCAATATTTAGTCTCTAAGGAGTTGGTAAGACACCTCCCCAAGATGAAGTTTGATAGTCACTTTTGTGATGCTTGCAAAGTTGGAAAGAAAGTTCACTCAAGTCACAAAGCCAAAAATTTGGTTTCAACCTCTCGGTGCTTAGAGCTCCTATATATGGATTTCTTTGGACCTTCCACCATACGGAGTTATGGAGGTAACCTTTATACCCTAGTTATAGTTGACGACTATTCTAGATTCACTTGGACTAGATTTTTGGCATCTAAGAATGAAGCTTTCGATCATTTCAAAATCTTTTGCCGAAGAATTCAAAATCAACTAGGATGTCTAATTGTCTCTATTAGGACGGATCATGGTAGGGAATTTGATAATGAAGTGCAATTTGGTGCCTTTTGTGAAGCTCATGGTATTACCCATAACTTCTCGGCTCCTCGCACTCCACAATCAAATGGGGTAGTTGAAAGGAAGAATAGGACCATCCAAGAGATGAGTAAAACGATGTTAAACGAGAAATCTTTGCCTCAAAAGTTTTGGTGCAATGCCGTGGACACATCGACTTATATTCTCAACCGAATACTTATTCGACCTTTCTTAGGAAAGACCCCCTATGAGATTCTTAAAGGTAAGAAACCCTCATTAGAATACTTTAGGGTGTTTGGAAGCAAGTGCTTTATCCTAAACACCAAAGACTACCTTACCAAGTTCGACCCAAAGTCTTACGAAGGTATCTTTTTAGGTTATTCCCAAACTAGCAAAGCCTACATAGTCCTCAATAGAACCTCAGGCGTAACTGAAGAATCACATAACGTGACTTTTGATGAAACCCAACCTTTACCCAAGACACCACCATTGGTTGATGATGACTTGGATGAAATCGAAGTAGTTAAAGCCAAAGAGGTTAGAAAAATAGGAGTTGAAGACCTTAGTGTTGAAAAGGAAGTAAACATTAAGGAGTCTAAGGATCATACTCTCAATAGTATCATTGGTGACTTAAATCAAAGGACCCTAAGATCTCAAGTCCAAAACCAAAGCAACTTCTTTTGTTTCGTCTCCTTGATTAAACCAAAGAATGTTAAAGAAGCTTTGACGGATGAGAGTTGGGTCATTGCGATGCAAGAAGAATTGAATCAATTCGTTGCTAATGATGTTTGGGAACTTGTTCCCCCCCCTATAAGTTCTACCATTATAGGAACCAAATGGGTCTATAGGAATAAGTTAGATGAGAATGGTGTTGTGTCTCGTAACAAGGCTAGACTTGTAGCTCAAGGCTATAATCCACAAGAAGGGATTGATTATGACTAGACATATGCACCGGTAGCAAGATTGGAATACATTAGAATCCTTTTAGCCTACGCTTGTGCCTTAGACTTTAAGCTTCAACAAATGGATGTAAAGAGTGTGTTTCTTAACGGTTTGATCAATGAGGAGGTATATGTGGCTCAACCTCCCGGCTTCATTGATTTTGAGAAACCAGATCATGTTTACAAGCTTAAGAAGGCACTTTATGGTCTTAAACAAGCACCCAAATCTTGGTATGATAGACTTAAAGCGTTTCTTGTTAAACATGAGTATACCATGGGGATGGTAGTCAACACGCTCTTTACAAAGAAGAAAGGTTCTCACCTCATAATCGTGCAAATATATGTTGATGACATTATATTTGGCTCAACTTGTCAAGAATTGTGTGATGACTTTGCCCAAATCATGCATGATAAGTTTGAAATGAGTATGATGGGAGAACTTAACTTCTTTTTAGGACTCCAAATTAAACAAATGGATGATGGTACTTTCTTTAGTCAATCTAAGTATGCTAAAGAAATGCTAAAGAAATTTGGATTAGAAGAATCTAGACCAATGAAGACCCCAATGGCCTCGGATACTAAACTCACCGTAGATGATGATTGTGAGTCGGTAGACAACACCAAATATAGAGGTATGATTGGTAGTTTGTTGTACCTAACGTCAAGTCGACCGGATATCATGTTTAGTGTTTGCCTTTGTGCTCGCTTCCAAGAGGCTCCCAAAACCTCTCACCTTGAAGCGGTTAAGCGTATCTTCTGATATATTAAGGGCACTATACATTTAGGATTATGGTATCATAAAGGGACCGGCGTAGAAACCATTGTTTACGCGGACTCGGATCATGCGGGAGACTATGTGGATCGGAAAAGCACTAGTTGAGTTTGTACCTTCATGGGTTATTGTTTAACTTCTTGGTTCTCCAAGAAACAAACCGCTCTTGCGATATCCACCACGGAAGCTGAGTATGTGAGTGCCGGAAAAGCATGCCAACAAGCTCTATGGATGAAGCAAGCGCTTTTTGATTACAGGATTTCTCTTGATGATGTTCCCATCATGTGCGACAATAAAGGTGCTATAGACATTAGCAAGAATCCCGTGCAACATTCGCGAACCAAGCACATAGAAATTCGCCACCATTTCCTTAGGGATAATGTTAAAAAGTGGAACATTTCGATTGAGAAGGTACCCTCCGAGGATAACTTAGCCGACATCTTCACTAAGCCACTTAAGAGGGAACCTTTTAATTACTTGCGTCTAGGTCTAGGTTTAATGGAACATATTCCTTAATTGCTTTCCTTATATTGAGTCTCTTATTTTCTTTTGAGTCTTTTATCACTTTGAGTCATTGAGTCTCCTAAACTCTTCTTGAAAATATTCTCTTCTCCTTTTCAAAATTCTCAAAGTCTCTTTCGAAAATGGTCGAGAAATGTTTTGACATTGTTAATTCAATCTAAAAACGTTTTTCATAGATTCTTGCTATTAATCTCGAGCTTACATAATTCATATGTGTGATTCTCTCAAACATAGCAAGAACAAGATAGAATCATGGAGGATCATTGTGTCGTGACTTAAGGTCTTGTCTTACACACCTCCTACATCGATTTTTATTTTAAAATCCATGTATTTTGGTCAAATCTCTATTTGGTGAGTTCGTATGTGTTTTCTTTGTCTATCTTTGCTTTTAAGAATATCCCTATGATTAGTTAGACTAGAAAAATAAGATTTGCTGAATTGAAAAATATTCCTTCACCACCAAAACACAGCCTCTATAGGCGGTTCCATATATGAACAGCGGTCCCTTAGCGATAAGGAACCACCAGAAGTGATAAGGAACCGCCTATAGTGCTTCCTTTTTTGGGTATTTCTGAAACTCCAAATTTGTTCCAACACTTTTAGGAATCTTTGTTTCAACCCTTTGACCACCCTAAAAATACCTTGAGCCTTCCCTATTTAACCATAAGCATTTTGCCATACTTCACATCCCAAAATGTCTTATTCTCCTAATGAAAGCCTTGATTCTCCTCCATTTTTCCCAATTGCTTTCAATCCCAACTCACCCAAGAACACTTTCAATCCAAATTCACCCAAGAACACTCTTAATCACATTTCTCCTACCAAGAATGTTTATTGTGGAACATCTTTTCTTCCACCACCACCCTTTAGTGTTCTTCCTCCTTCTCATGATAATGTCATGCACCATGGGACATATTGTCATTGTTGTCAATATCAACACCTTGCTATGGCACACATCTATGAGGAGTTGAGCTACATCAACAGTCTCTTAATCAAGCCTCCTCTTCACTTTGATTATGAGATTGATAGTTGTATTTTTACCCCTCTAGGAAAAGGAAGGCAAAATAGGGCAAGTGTGCACGACGATTTAGGAAAACCGTGTGTGAATGACCCTAAGTGAGTTCGTTCTCGAGGAGGCTAGTGCGTTGTGTAATGAGTTGATTAATGATTGATGATTTTATTGAGAAGAAAAGAGAAATGAGAAAGAAAAGACGGTTACGAAGACGGATCGAGCTAAGACGAAAACGCGTTCACGTAAAACCGTAAATAGTGCAAAAATTAAAATTTTAACCTAAAAATTCCTAAAAATTACTAAAAATCCACAATAAAATTCTAAGAGTTTACAAAAAATCAAAACTTGCTAAAACCTTTTAATTAATTAGATAATGACTTTTTAATGCTAATTAAAGCCCTAAAAATCACAATTAATTATTAAAAAGCCCTAAACAAGATCTAATAGTTTGTAAACCTCAAAATATCCTAATTAAGCTAAAAACTATTTTTAAAAATTTTAAAACCTAATAAAACTATTTTTAAACACTAAAAAACCATTAAAATCTATTAAAACTTAAATTAATTCTAGAAAATAAATGAAAAGCCCTAAAAAGATTTGGAAAGTGACAAAATCCCTAATTATGTGTCCTTAACCTAGGAAAAATGAAAAAAGTAGAAAAAATCAAACTTCAATTTTTAATAATAAAATAATAATAAAATAATCAAAAAAATTCTAAGTTTATAAAATAATTCTAAAAAATTACCAAAAATCCTAAATAATGTAACTAAAACAAAAATGCAATTAAAATTTTCTGAAACCTATTTAATAATTTTATATTAAATTTTAAAGTTACCTAAAAACCCTAAAATCCAATAAAATCAAAAATTAGACTTTTTGAAAACTTAATTAGCAGAAAACCTCAAAATATAATTCAAAACCTAAAAACTATTTTTTCAGATTTTTAAATTACCTTTTTCTATTTTTTAATTACTTTTCAAAATTTAAACTAAAAATAATCCTAATAAATAAATAAAATACGGGAAAAATAAACTTTTAATTCCAAAAAGTCCTAAAACTAAACTGAAACACAAGAAAAATACTAAATGGCAAAAATCCAAAAAGAATAAGCTTAAAACAGCTTATAAATAAGCTGTTTGCTAAATAAGCCCAAAAACAAACACTCCTTATATAGATATTGAAATGAACCTTGGTCAGTAAAAGACCCAAGGGCGCAATGGTTAAGACGTTTGTGTGTGAGAGCAGTGGCGCAGGTTCGAGTCCTGGCCACGTCCTTTTTGCTTAAACTTTTTTTTTTCTTTTTCTTTACTTTAAAAACACAATCCAGTGACTTAACTTACTTAAAAACACAAATACAAACCCAAATTCAAACCAAATCAAGCCTTGTAAATAAAAACGTGCCCAGATTGAATGGTGTTTCTGATGAACACCAAGTTGATTTCTTTACTTGTGCAGTTTGGACCAAGAGGACTTGATCCTTGAGTTTGTTTTGGATGTTTGATGGACAATAGGCACCCCTACACTCAGTTGGAGTGTAGGGAGTCAATATAAACACTTAAACAAGCAAGATCAAACAAATTCAAGCACAATAAGGCATGCAAAGTTTCTGATAAAGGCTTGCATATGACTGATGAACAATTCAACCAAGTTACTTGCACACAAATGAAATTCAAGGCCTCAAATCTTGCAACCTAGCTAAACAAATGACATATAAATGATTCACAACCCTTAAACAACCTAAAACCTAGCAGACTACAAATTTGGTGGCCAAATTTTCACAAAAACATGCTCAAAAGCATGTTACTGATTTTTATGCTCTTTTCCAATTTTTTATCATGCAAAAGTGTTCTAAATACTACCAATCTGAAAACTAAACACTTATATTACCTAAAAACCAACTAGTGAGTGATTCTAAACAGGCTTTAACATAAAATCTTCCCAAGAAATTTAGTTAATATGCAGAACCAAACACTCCTTTAAATCTCAAAAACCAATTTTCACCAACCAAATCACATCAAACTCTAACCAAACTGATTTCAATCACTACTAACATACTTTTAACATCAAAGCAAACATGAACAACCAGATTAACAAGCTCCTAACACCTTCTTCACAAATTTCATGCAAATCACATAAAAACTAAAAATTGAAATAGGAACAAGGGACTACCTTGTTGGGCCTACATCCAGACCCAACCAAGGCTGCTTAGCCTTCTCCAATAGGCACGGGCCTATGCTGAGCCTTGAACACCAAATCTCGAAAAACCTGCTAAGATCAAAGTAGAACACACAAAATACAAAAATCTGATTTTAACACCTTTTTTAAAGCCTTTCTCAAATGTTTTTCCTTTCAAAAACACTTAACCAATTAACTTTAATTCCTGAAAAACAAAACCTTGCAACAAGGTTTTCACCACAATTTCCCAAATTCAGAAACTATGTTTCTGAAAAATTCAAACACTTTTTGTTTGAATAAAATGTAAAATGGAACTCAGTCTAGCTTCTCAATCACATACCAACTTTTTAAAAACAAATAAAAGGAATTACACTTTTTCTTAAAAATTACCAACTTTATATATTTTGTAAAAAAGGAATTACAAGAGTTGAGTGCTAAAAACTGGAACAAACTTATAGGGACACATACGTCTCCTATATATACTACTGAAAGGAAAATTCTAGAACTACAAAACCCTAGTATATGAAATTCCTGAAATGTCCTTGGTCAAAAGTCTTCAAAATCAGTCAAGGTGGCAACATGTGATCTTGCTTGGCACTTGTGATATCCAGCTGTTGAGAGTGCATCTTGATCGTCTATTTGTGCTTGGGGACCAAGGGGAACTTGTGGGACGTTGGTTTGGTCGGGTGTAGGGTTTTGAGGGAAAGGGACGGGGCAGGGGAGGGTCCCACAAGACACATGGGTGTGTCTTGTGCACGGTTTTGGTGTGGGATGGGGTGAGGGTGTGGTTAATTAGTAATCTGGACAAAAAGGGGAAAAACCCCTTTGATTTTGGCTTAATCACACCTGGGATAATTAGGGTTTATGGGGGTGTTTTGAGTGTGTTTAATCTGAAAAAGGATTAATGATTTTTAAAATATGTGTTTGGTGGGAAAGTTGGGAAAGATTTACCAGGGTTTGACCAGGTTTATTAAATAAACCTAGTGGGTGGGTTTGGTTACGGGTTTGGACTGGGTTGGGTAGGGTAAATGGGTATTTAGGTGGGTTATGTGACGTGTCAAAGTCTGGTTGGGTGAGTAGGTTTGGTTGTCTAGCAAAAACAGTCCCCCAAGGTTTCTTCTTTCTTCACTTTGTAATAAATGGCCATCAACGCCTTTTTAACACTTAACAACTTTGGAGTACTTGCTGAAAATGGCACAATTACTTTTCAAACCATAAATAAGGATTTCAAATGAAATTTCTTCATTTCCCAAGGGCTTTTCTTGTAATATCTTCAAACTTTAGGGACCCTATTCATAATTTTGAATATTTGAGGGGTATAAAGTGTTAATCTTCAAAAGTTGAGGGACCAAAGTTGCCAATCTTCAATTCTTCAAGGTCCATTTTGGAAATTCCAGATTTGGGTCCGGTTCATTGTGCGGCTTCGTTTCCCGTGTTCGTTTTTGAATGATTCTTATGATCTTTTGCCATTTCCTCAATATCCGTACCTAAAAATACACAAGTAACAAACACGAACATATATTTGGCAGTTTTAATGATATTTTATGTATTTTTTTGACGATGAGACTATGTATAAAAGAAGTCTCATCACTCCCCTATACTAAACCATTGCCGTGCCCTCACGCAATGATAGAATAAAGTATCGTAGCACCTCCAAAATTCATTTTTATTCATTTTATTGAAATGGTAAACTAGCTACACTACTACTACTTGCGTTTTAGACATAATGTATGATTTTCATCGCAAAATGGGACGTTTAGGTTCATAGAATAAGAACACGTGAATGCTTCGTTAGAAATAATTTCGTCGTCCTCGATTTTCACCTTAACTCCATGCCAAGCGTGCAACGAGATCATTGTCATTATAAGTTAGTAATGCTAACACTACTCATATGCCCTAATCACGTACTTATCCTCCCATTATTCCTAAGTTGTATCTCTTATATTTTATTTTGTCTTAATGATCACGAGGATACATTGTTGACTTATGCGATAATAGAGATTTAGGTCTAAAAATAGAGTCCTAACGGTGTAACTAAGACCATCAAATCAATAACCCCTCCTAATAGACAACGATGTCAAAAAATTAAGTTGACAAGAAGAATCGATAAACACGGTTTTATAACGGTTTTGAACATGAGACTTATTACCAAGACTTTTATACGCCCCCTAACGGAAGGGCCTTATTATCTTTGGTTTACCTCCATCTTTTATTCAACTTCGCCATGAAGCTTTTATTATGACTTCGGTCTTGCCTTGCCTTTTATTATCCGCCTCATCGGTGGTTTTATTAGCCAAAGACGTATATCCTCACGCTAAAGCGAATTTTGGATCTTTAAAGCTTCGAAGATTAAGGCTTGATTCACTTTTAATTTTGCATAGATTTTAGGCCTTGTGGGGCTTCAAATTTTTGCTAGATTTAGGTGAGCACTTGAAATCTTATTATTAGGTGAAGCTTTCGATTATTCGGGTGCCAATACTTCAAAACCGTGACGCTGGCGATATCTTAATGTCTTCCCAATTTAATTACACGGAAGCTACTAGAAAAGACTAGAAACCCAACAATCCTAACTAAACCGCTAAGTCAATATTTATTAAGCAAAAAATATTTACATGCTAAGGAAGAATAAGCAAACAACGAGAACACATGAGTTTTTGAAAGAATACGAGTACTCTACGTTTAGCATAGTAACTTATAATTAACTCTATCATTTCTCGTCCTCATTTAAGAGACTTAGCCTAATGTGTAGTTAAGGAACCAAAGCTAAGTGCTCAACATGCACGGTCGAGTCAAAAATTACTCTCATTCTCGCCATCGGAAAATCTACATTCGTGTCTTCAAACACTTATGAAATATGAGAAAAAATTTAAAATTTGGCCATTTTTAGCCTTATTTTGCAACAAAACGATAAACAAAAAGATAAACTTTGGAAAGCGTGAAGGTTTGGCAAGGCAAGTATCTATTCACCCCCCCATACTAAAGTTAAACATTGTCCTTAATGTTTCGAGTCTAGGGGTGCAAACACCCCCATACTAGAGACGTAGTCGAATGCCTAATCTAGCATGGAAAGGGTGTAACCAATAAATTAATAGCCGTTTATGAAGTGTGCTAAAAACCTAAGGTTAGAACATAAAAGGATATATCATTTGGATATTGAGAAATGTCTCCAAAGCAAACGATCGAGTGCTCCCATAAAACGAACACGAGAGGCTCCAATCATGAAGATCATGATCTAAAAACCACAATGCACAAACAACCACGGAACAAAGGTTGGAAGGGCACAAATCCCCTCACATTAAACTACATTAGAAAGCAATAATATGTACATAGGATAAGCATGGGACTCCCCCACGAGGCACCTTGTTTTTGATAACCGAGTCAAAAGCTCGACTCGAATCCCCATAAATGTGATCATTTAGGGATTATCTTGGTATGGTCAATTTTTGGTGGGGCTTACATGATAAACAAGGCCAAAAAAACAACCGGTATTAAGGACTAAGTCCTTTGATGGTGCAAAATACCAGGATTGAAGATGGCATTCTCGTTTTCATTGGAAAACAAATCAACGCCACTTCATCATGTGCCAACACAAACTCAAAGAGTTTCAAGAAAATAGGAGAGAAGAAATAGAAGGGTGGGACAATGGGTAAGCCTCTAAAAGCATGAGCTACTCGAGGTAGACTCGCACCAATCAACTGAAAATATTTTCCATTTATTGCATCGGTGGAAGACCGAGATTTCCCTTTATAAGCGATTCCAGGATCAAATATCTCCTCCTCGGTGGAGAAAGGGAGGGAACAAATGGGGCTTCCCCCACACTAAGTCCACACAAAGCATCGTCAAAAGGAGAAGACGAGCTTGTAGTACTCAATACATGTGGTGATGACGGAGTTAGAGTTGTAGAAAAATCTTTTAAATTCAATTCAAAATCTTTTCCTTTTTCATCTTTTACACTCTCCTTGTGAAAACCCGATTTAATTATGTCAAAAATATTTGGTGTATCTAAAGCAATGTTAGTCACACTAAACATTCTCACATTTTGAAATCTTTTTGGTAAAGGTGGTGGTAAGTTCTCAAATCTTTTGTCAACAAAGAAAACTTCCCCATGGGGTCAACGTATTCATCATCCGAAGAATCACTCGAGATTGGAATCGTAGGCTTAACACTCTTAACCTCTACCGGCGGAGGGGACGAAACTTCATTTTTCTCAACAACTCCTAAAACTCTATTTGAAATCTTTTTGCAAATGTTTTTGATGGGATTGACATTGTACAAAGATGTGATAGAATACACATGAGAAAGAGTGGAGTTTTGGGTTGCATTAATGACGAGTTCTTCCTCATTGAAACGAAGAGTGATTTTTCTTGCATGCACATCGATAAGTGCTCTCGAGGTATCCAAAAAAGATCGACCTAAAATTAACGGAACTTTAGGATCGATAGGAATGTCAACAACAATAAAGTCTACGGGATAGTAGAACTTTCCAACTTTCACAAAGACGTCCTCGGCAACTCCACAAGCTAGTATCGTAAAATGATCGGCCATTTCGATTGACATTCTTGAAGGAGTGAGATTTGGAAGATTGAGCGATTTAAAAATCTCAAGAGGCATCAAATTAATACTAGCACCAAGATCGGCCAAGGCGTAGCATTCTTCCATGTCTTGTATAGCACATGGGATTAAAAACTTTCCAGGATCACCGACTTTTTGAGGTATGCGGCTTAGAAAAACCGAAGAACAACTAGACGATTTTTGCAATTTCTCTTTGTTATTCAACATACTTTTGAAGTTGGCGGCAAATCGAGGCATCATGACTAAGGCGTCGGAAAAACTTATATTAAAATGCAGGTCACGAAACATTTTCATAAAGAGTTCAAATTGATAATTATTTCGTTCTTGTGCCTTTTCCTTGTCTCGTCTTGAAGGGTAGGGTAAAGGTGGTGTGGGTTGGGGCATAGTAGGCATAGGCAACGGCCTTGGAATCTCGGGTTCCATGATTGGTATTGGTTCAACCATAGGTGTGGTTTGAGCGGTACTTCGTGGGCTTGTAATGTGCTCCTTTTCAACCACAACCTCGGGTTCTTTCTCTTTTTCCTTCTCCATAGAAGTACTTGGACGAGAAATGGGTTCTTTGAAAGTTTTACCACTACGAGTAGTAATAACCTTCAATTCTCCTTTCGGGTTCACTGTTAGAAATACGTTTTAACGTATATTAGAAGTATCGGTCACTCCACAATATGATTTATGTTGTAATAGCTCGTAGTTAGTAATTAGTTATTATTTGCTTATTAACTTAAGTAAGAACCGGTCCATGGGCTTGTCATGGACCGGCCCAAGTCCACTTATGACTTGGAACTATAAATACCCCTTTCCACTAAGGAAAGGGGCTGGTTGTTATCATTTCTTAATTTCCACTTAATAAAATTCACATAGTTTTCTCTCACTTTCTCTCTCTAACTTTCTCTCTCTAGAAATTAACAAACCCCTTCATAGATTCATTGATTATCAATATTCTACATTTGGTATCAAGAGCTATGGGGTGATTTAAGGTGGTGATTTGTGTGGTTTTTTAGTTTTTGATTGTATTAGTGTTCTTTAAGAAAAATCATCTTGATTCTTGGTGTTTTTGGTGTTTTTGTGATTGGGATTAGTGGATAAGTATTAGTTGTTACTTATTTTAGTCGAAAGCACAAAACTTTTTGGGTTATTTGGTCAAAATCTGGGCTTAATCTCATTTTTTACTGTTCGACTGTTCATCGGGAAAGGTTTCTGTTCATTCAGTAAAAGTTCCGGATCAAGGAGTTCCGGATCAAGAAGTTCCGGATCAAGGAGTTCCGAGTCAAGAAGTTCCGAATCAAGAAACTTCCGAACCAAGAAGTTCCGAGTCAAGAAACTTCCGAACCAAGAACTTCCGAGTCAAGAAGTTCCGGATCAAGAAACTTCCGAACCAAGAACTTCCGAGTCAAGAAGTTCCGGATCAAGCTAACGTTCCGAACCAAGAACTTCCGAGTCAAGAAGTTCCGGATCAAGCTAAAGTTCCGAACCAAGAACTTCCGAGTCAAGAAGTTCCGGATCAAGCCAAAGTTCCGGATCAAGAACTTCCGAACCAAGAAGTTCCGGATCAACCCAAAAGTTCCGAATCAAGGTAATCTTCCGAATCAACACAAAGTTCCGAATCAAGGTAATCTTCCGAATCAAACTTCCGAATCAACAAAAAGTTCCGAATCAAGGGTTATTTTGCTTGTTTTTTCGACGATTTTTTAGAGGATTTAATCTTGGTTTCTTACAACAAAAACACAACACAATTCACAAGATTTACTTCACTGCTCGATCAACCGATAATCTCTGTTTCTTTGAAGAAAAACAAAATGAATCCAAATTCAGTAATGCCTCAGATGACATCTCTTACGGATATATCAATCATAACGGGAACTGATAGCCGTCCACCGATGCTTATTAAAGAGGTGTTTGAGGCATGGCAAGGTCGAATGATGCAATATCTAAAGGGGAAACCTACATACGGAAGGCTGATGGTCAAATCGATTTTGAATGGTCCACTCGACTATGGTACCATTACGGTTGACAACGTGACTAGACCACGAGAATTTGAAGAACTCACTCCAGCTCAACAACTTGTTGCAGATGCAGATGAAAAAGCACTTCAAACAATTCTCCAAGCTCTTCCCCATGATATTTATAGGATGGTAAGCAAGTATACTGTGGCAAAAGATTTATGGGAACGTCTTAAGGTGTTGCTACAAGGCACATCTCTCACCAAACAAGAAAGGGAGTGTCAGCTGTATGATTTGTTTGATAGATTCACCTACAACCCAGGGGAAACACTTCACGATTATTACTTCAGATTCACCACACTCATGAATGATCTGAATGTATACAATCTTGAGATTGCTCCATTCCAGGTTAACACCAAATTCTTGAATACTCTACCTCAAGCTGAATGGGGTGAGTATATTACCGATGTCAAGTTAACCAGGGATCTGCACAAGTGCAATTTGGATCAAATATATGCCTTCCTTCAGCAGCATGAGAAGCATGTGATTATGCATCGTTCTCCTCGTGGTATGTATCCAGATTCCTTAGCTTTGATGGCGAATCAACCAAGTTTGTCACACAACAACACACCCTATATCTTGGGACATCAAGCCTATCATGCATCACCTTACATGACACCAACTTTTCCCCAATACTCGATTTTACCACAACCTCCCACCTCACATCAGCAACAGTATCGGTTCAATGCACCCTCACCACAGTATGGTTCACAACTTCATCCAGCAAATGTTGCACCTTATGCTCAGCCTTCATATTCGTCTTATCAAGAGAATGCAGCATATCAATCAAGCTATCCTGATCAAATGAGTATTCCTTCTACTGATTATGCAGCTCATCCAGATCAAGCACTGTATTGTGACGATGAAGAAGTCCCTGTTCCTGTTTTCCAACAAGGAGCTGACCCAGTTGAAGTGCTAACTACTATGTCTGCATATCTCACAAGAACTTTAAGCAAACGAGGATTCAGAGGATCAGCTCCTACCAACAATCAGTTGAGGAATTCATCCAATTCTCGCCAACAAGCTACAATTGAGAATGGCAGGGTAATGGTTCAGCCAATTCAACCATATCAGGGGAGACCTTCCACATCAACCAATGCTCGCACAATCAATTCTGCTCCTGCTCCAATGGTCAACAATCCTCCACGGGCTAATACAGGCAAGTTGAGAATGATCACCTGCTACAACTGCAAAGAAGAGGGTCATATGTCCAGGGATTGTAAGAAACCTAAGAGGAAAAGGGATGGACAGTGGTTTGCAGAAAAGATCTATCTGGTAAATGCTCAGGCGCAAGGAAGGGAACTTGATGAAGAGGAGCTTGCATTTCTTGCTGACCCAGGGATTGCTGAACAAGACGTTGTCACTACGCAGAATGCCGCTTACCAAGCCGATGATCTTGATGCGTATGATTCCGACTGTGATGACTTTCAAACTGCAAAGGCTGCTTTCATGGCAACTTTCTCCAGCTTAGGGCCAGATAAGAAATCTGAGGTACTTATTAACAACACCGATAATACCACCGATGCTAGTATTCAACCACATCAAGTTGGGCAAGAGAGTGCTAATTCGAATGAATCTTCGGTGGTGAGTCTTTCAAACGAGGAGACAAACAATGATAGCAATATCAATGTGAGTCCCCAGACTTTGAGTGAATCACAACCGGGAACCAGTTCGCATATGCCTACTCCTGCTCAACAAGATTTGGTCATGGTTCCTGCTACACTACTTAGCCAAATGAATGCTGCACTCTTAGAAACCTTAGCTAAGAATAAGAATTTGTCTGATGAGCTTGCCTTAAGCAATGAGAAAGTACAAACTTTGGAATTAGTGCCTTCGTCTAGTGTTCTAACTAATCTCGAATATGATCACTTTAGAAACAAACAAATGGGTCACTTGCAAGAAATCGAAAACTTAAGAGCAAATCTGTCTAGTGAACTTAGAGAAAAGGAGTTAGTGGTCACTAATTTTCAAAAACTTCAAACTGATTTTGAATTACTCGAATCTAAGAAGACTGAAATGGAGATTAATGCTACTAATAAGATTAGAAGTCTAGACTACTTGCTGTTAAGACAATACGCTGCTTCACAACTAGTTCACTTATTTGATGCTTCGTTTAAAGAGTTTAACTTATCACGTCTAAAAGGCCTTCCCCCTAATCCACGATATGCAAAACAAGCTTTAAGACATAGTCCTAGACTTTATAATGCAACTCAATTAGGATTGGCTTTAGACCCGATTGTTTTTCCCAATGATCGAACAAGTAAGGATCTAGTTGATGAGGATCGGTCATACAATTCAGCAAAATATCCCGATTGTGATTATTTTAAAATGAATAAGGAGCTTGCTAAAACTGATTTTAGAGTTCGCTTCCATATGGACAAAGATCTCATTACAGCACCAACCTACATGATAGAGGAAGAAAGCTCTAGTACATTTCCTACACTTGTCAACATGGAAGGTCCTAAGGAAATTCCAAAGAATCTTCCACCTGTTAGCACTGTCTGGTTAAACTTGCAAGAGATTAACCGATACTTTACTAACTTTGACAAGGTCATCTTGGAATGTACGACTTCAAATGGCTTAAATGCCGGAGAATGGGCTTTCGAACACATGAGCGAGGTGTTTAAAACTGAGATCAATCCGTTTGTCGAAAGTCTAAAAAGAAGTTTTGCATCTCTTAAGGAAAATCTTCAGTTTGAAATTGGTGAAGTTCAAAAAGTGTTTTATGAAATGGACACCGCTTACGAACTGCAACTAATTGAAAAGGAAAAGATTTCAACCGAATATGACCGATTCTTGTCCGAAGTAATCTCGTGTGATGTGCTTACTATTGTAAATGTTAAATATTCGAATGAGCTTACATCCGCTATGATGAATTGTGATGCTGTGAATATTTGTGCGGATATTTGTGATGATGTTTGTGATATTTCTGTAAATGTTGCTGAAACTGTAAATGAGGTAGATAATCATTCTTGTCACGAATCTAACGCTGAGTTTTTAAAGCTACAAGATTCTTATAATTTACTTTCTCAACGCTTTAATCAACTAGAACAACATTGTATATCTTTAGAATTAAAACAACAAGCTCAAAATGAAAATCTTTTGATATCAAATGTTTGTGAAAACGGTGTTGAGACAAGTGACAAGATGATTGCAATTGTTAAGACATTAGAGGAAGAAATCATGAGATTGAAGAGAGAGATATCATCAAAGGAAACATTAAGAATGGAACTAGAGGCCGCAGAGTCTAAAAACCAGGTCTTAGAAATTAGACTATCAACTGTTCTAGGGGAGATGGATCGGACAAGGCAGGGACTATCCGCTCTTTATGGTTCACTAGAAGATCGATTCGCTTTTAATGCGACACAGCAACAATATTATGTTGAACAACTGAACCAAAAGTGCGAAGAAATCTCTGACTTGAACATCCTGCTCATAGACAAAAATATGGTTTTGGCTGAGTTAAAGGAGACACTTCTTCTCACCCGACAAGAAGTTGTTGATAACTTAGCTACCGACTCTGCACCGTCCACTAGTGCTCCAACAACCAAGAAAGTAGTGCTTTATAAGAATCCGTTTCACAAGAGCAACCCGGTTGTATACGATGATTATATGAGGAATGCCATTAAGCATGTCGATCTTCTTAGGGATATTTTAGACGATCTTTATGCCTTAGATCCCTCAAGTAGCGACTATTATTCGGCTCATGAATATGTTAAGCGAGTTCAATATTGCTTGGCCTATTTGCAATACATAGGTACACCAGGTTCTGCACTACTTAATAATAGGCCCATTGCTGTCACTCCATTTAATAAGACTCCAGGAGCGAAACCGTCATTGGCACAATCAAGTAAGACATCTTTAAAATCTGCTGCTAATGTTCCCAATTTGCCTTCTACAGGATTAACAGCAACTACTAAGGCTAAAGGATCGCCACTCAAGAAAGATAAGATCAAGCCCGCCACTAGTAGTGCCACAAAGAAGAAAGTAGAAGTCCACACTAGGAATGCTAGTTCAGTTTTAAATAAAACGAATCATGTTAAGACTAAAAGCTCTGCGCCTGTGCAGCAGCCTAAACCATTCGTGAATTCTGATTTAAATTGTTGGAATTGTAATGAATGTATGTTTTCCCAGCGTCATGATTTGTGTCTGATTGATCACGTTAATGAAATGAATGCTATTAAGAATGGTCTTGAATGGAAGCCAACGGGTAGAACTCGTGCCCAAGTTGGCTGGCAATGGCGTCCCACTGGTAGGACCTTTACTCTCGATGGTAAAATGTGCCCTTTAACTAGGAATGCATCCACTGAGGTTAGGTCTGAGCGTCCATTAGTTAGGAACACTCGCACTCAAGTAAGGAAACAGCGCCCTTTAATTAGGTCAGCCCCCACTATAGTGCCTATCAGTGTAGAAATACCTCAGGATTTGAGCCAATTAGAATCTACACCACCAATTAAGAAGAAGAAGGCTAGGAAATCTAAGAAACCTAGAATTAGCAAATCTAAGATTATTAAATCTGTACCTGCTAATAACAAGGAACACTCAGATTCCGATACCTCTACATTGTCTTTGTGTGGTGATATTTTCAGGTGGTCCAAATCATCCTGTGGTATTTGGACTCCGGTTGTTCAAAACATATGACCGGAAATCGCTCGATGCTCCGAAATTTCGTCAGCAAGTTTCTTGGTACGGTTAAATTTGGGAATGATCATATAGCAAAGATTATGGGGTATGGTGAATATCAGATTGGAAACGTGACGATTTCTAGGGTATACTATGTTGAAGGTCTTGGTCATAACTTATTCTCAGTAGGACAGTTTTGTGATTCCAACCTTGAGGTTGCTTTTCGACAACACACTTGTTTCATCCGCAACTTGGAAGGAAAAGATTTGTTGAAGGGATCTCGTGGTGCAAATCTTTACACTTTGTCCTTACAAGACATGATGGCCGCTTCTCCAGTATGTCTTCTCTCTAAAGCTTCTAAGACCAAGTCATGGTTATGGCATCGCAGATTATCTCATCTTAATTTTGATGCTATTAATCATCTGGCTAAAAACGAGTTAGTTCGTGGTCTTCCCAAGCTTAAATTTCACAAGGATCATTTATGTTCCGCGTGTTCAAGGGGGAAAAGCACCAAGAAATCTTACAAACCCAAAGCTGAAGACACTAATCAAGAAAAACTTCATCTTTTGCATATGGATCTTTGTGGACCGATGAGAACTGAAAGTGTGAGCGGTAAGAAATTCATTCTCGTCATTGTGGATGATTTCTCAAGGTTTACATGGGTTAGATTTCTACGTACAAAGGATGAAGCTCCGAAGGCTATCATCACTTTTCTGAAGTTCATTCAGGTACGTTTGAATACCACTGTCCGCCGTATTCGTACAGACAATGGTACAGAGTTCGTCAACCAGACTCTTCGTGATTATTATGAAGGAGTTGGTATATCACATGAAACATCCGCTGCACGCACTCCACAACAAAACGGTGTCGTTGAAAGACGGAATCGTACACTTATGGAAGCTGCTAGGACCATGCTTATTTATGCGAACGCTCCATTGTTCCTGTGGGCAGAGGCTATTTCTACTGCATGTTTCACCCAAAACCGTTCAATCATTCGGAAACGCCATGGAAAAACACCTTATGAGCTTCTACATGACCGCAAACCCGATGTTTCATTTTTCCATGTGTTTGGTGCTCTGTGTTATCCAAACATCAATAGTGAGAACTTGGGTAAGCTTCAACCAAAAGCAGACATAGGTATTTTCATTGGTTACTCACCGTCCAAAAGAGCATACCGAATATATAACCGTCGTCTTGGCAAGATTGTAGAAACTATGGACGCTGATTTCGACGAGCTGACAGCGATGGCTTCTGAGCAACACAGCTCTGAACCAGCGCTTCATGAGATGGGACCCGGTGCTATAAGTTCCGGATTAGTTCCCAACAATCCTACTTCTACATCATTTTTACCACCATCAAGGCCCGAGTGGGATAAACTGTTTCAACCGTTGTTTGATGAATTCTTCGATCCCCCGACTGATGAAGTTCCAGTACCTGTAGTAATTGCTCCAATACCTGAAGTGGTTGCTCAAGTCAATGAACCTTTATCTAATGCATCTACAATTCACAATGAACCGGATGCACCTTCACCAAGTGATTCTCAAACTACACCTGAATCATCACCCCTACTTGTGCCTAATGATGTAGAAGAGGATACTACTGATCACGACCTGGAATATGCTCACTTGCAAGAGCTTCCTTTCTTTGGTGTAGCGATCCCTGAAAACCCTTCAGCCGCGTCTACCTCAGAAGAAGCTCCATCTATTGTTCACTCCAGACCACCTAGGATTGAAAACCATAGCACTAAATGGACAAAAGATCACCCAATTAGGAATGTTATTGGAGATCTAGATCGACCAGTCTCTACACGCCATCAACTACAAGAGAGTGCACTATATTGTTACTTTGATGCATTTCTCTCTGAAGTTGAACCCAAAAATTGGCAGCAGGCTATGACCCAATCATCTTGGATTGAAGCTATGCAGGAGGAACTCAATGAATTCAAACGACTAGAAGTATGGGAATTGGTTCCTCGCCCTAACAAGGTTAACATCCTTACTTTGTTATGGGTTTATAAGGTTAAACTTGATGAGATGGGTTCGGTATTGAAGAATAAAGCAAGATTGGTCGCTAGAGGATATAAACAAGCCTTGGGTATAGACTTTGAGGAATCTTTTGCTCCTGTGGCTAGATTGGAGGCGATTAGACTATTCCTTGCGTTTGCTGCTCATATGAACATGATCGTCTATCAAATGGATGTGAAGACGGCATTTTTGAACGGTGAACTAAGGGAAGAGGTTTATGTTAGTCAACCGGATGGGTTCGTGAGTACGGAGTCTCCTAACCATGTGTACAAGCTTAAGAAGGCTCTCTATGGGTTGAAACAAGCTCCACGCGCGTGGTATGATCTCCTGTCAACATATCTCATGTCGGAAGGCTTCTCCAAAGGCAAAGTGGACCCCACTCTATTCACTCTCAAAGACGGCAACGACATGCTTCTGGTACAAATTTATGTTGATGATATAATTTTTGCTGCCACTAACATAGAATTGTCTAAACAATTTGAGAAGATAATGTCCACACGCTTTCAGATGTCGATGATGGGAAAAATATCATTTTTCTTAGGATTACAGATTTCTCAGAATCCCAGAGGCATCTTTATAAATCAATCCAAATATGCTCTAGAATCACTTAAGAAATATAACTTTGAGAATTGTGACCCCGTAGACACTCCAATGGTGGAGAAATCCAAGTTAGATGAAGATAGGGATGGGATTATTGTCGATCCGAAACTTTACCGTGGAATGATTGGCACCCTTCTCTATCTGACTGCTAGCAGGCCTGATTTGCAATTTGCTGTATGCATGTGTGCCCGGTATCAGGCTCGGCCTACCGAAAAGCACTTACATGTAGTTAAAAGGATCTTTCGGTATCTAAAAGGAACACTTCATCGTGGTCTATGGTATCCGAAAGATTCCTCGATTGCTTTAATATCATACGCAGATGCCGATCATGCTGGATGTCAAGATACGAGGCGTAGCACTTCTGGATCTGTGCAACTCCTAGGAGATAGATTGATCAGTTGGTCTTCAAAAAGGCAGAAAAGCGCTGCAATTTCTAGCACGGAGGCTGAATACATCGCCATGTCCGGTTGTTGTGCTCAAGTCCTTTGGATGAGATCACAATTAACTGACTACGGTCTTGGATTTAACAAAATCCCGATGTATTGTGACAACAAGAGCGCCATTGCCCTTTGCTGCAACTATGTTCAACACTCCCGGGCCAAGCACATAGACATTCGCTACCATTTCATCAAGGAGCAGGTGGAGAACGGAGTGATCGAGCTGTATTTTGTCACTACTGAGTACCAGCTGGCGGATATGTTCACCAAAGCCTTAGATCGAGGACGAATCGAGTTTTTGATCGACAAGCTTGGCATGAAATCATTCACTCCAGCGACTCTCAAAGAGTTGGCAGAAGAATCAGCTGAATAGTCGTGGTAAACTATTCAGAGTATCCTTTGGTTGTGATCATGTATATTATCGTAAATATATAAACCACAAAAAGAAAATACAAAAATATAAAACCAAGAAAAACCATAAAAAATATAAAACCAACAAAAAACCATAAAAAATATAAAACCTAGAAAAACCATAAAAAGTATAAAATCAAGAAAAACCAAAAATATTTTTTGTTTTAAATCGGGCATGTCTTTTAGTACGGTAATATTTACGGCCTTAGAAATGTCGATCAATATTGACACGGTGCCATAAATAGAGTCCATATAAAAGTTGTACATTTTTAAAACATGCCCATTATGGCTTGTAGTTATTTCAGACTGCAACCCGGTTTTCATATTAAAGTCACGTATTTCTTTGGAAAACGTTGGCTCAGAACGGGAATTAATTTTCTCGGGCGTGATTTACAAGCCAAATCATGCAAAGGGATCAAGTTTACTTTACAACTTGGTCTTACACGAATTTGTGTACGTCTCAGTGCATTAATTTGTTAAGATAAGAGAAATCTTATTAAAACCACGAATCAAAATTTTTCAAGAGAAAATGGAAATGCTTTCATCACTATTTGACTCTTTAAACAATGACTACAGCTCTTTAAATAGAAAACGGGCCATTGTTTAAGGGGGAGAAAATAGTAAAATCATCTTTGTCATTAAAAGTGATTTTCAAAAGTGATTGTGAAAATTAGGGGCTACATGGTAATTGAGTGGTTTTGCTTTAGAAAACGACTTGTGTTCGTTCTAAGTGATAGGCATGGCTTTTAGATTTTGGGGATATGCTAATAGATTGTGTTTGCTAAGTTAGGTGTAAGTGAAACAAGGGTTAAGTAAAATGAAAAAACTAGGAAACAAAAAGAAAAAGGAATGAAAATGTAGGGACTAAAGTGATATTAGTTGAAACTTGTCAAAATTTTGACCTAAGTCAAACTACACACACCCCGCCCCTCACTATTATCTTTTCACTATTTATCATTCTTGCCGCCATTGTTATCACATACACAAGCTTTTTCAAACCGCATTCTAATCTATTCCATCCTGTTCATTCGATTAACAAGGTAATAACATTGAATCTTTGATTTATATATCGTCTAAATTCATCATTAAATCTATTAATTGATTCGGGTAAAGAACTTTATCAATCTAGGGTTCGTTCTGCTTAAATAGAGTTAATTGATTAGGGTTTTTGATGGGTTTTGCGCGTAATAGCATTAGATTATGTTTGGTTATCATAGATTGCCTTAGAAACTCACAAACGCACTTAGATTATTCATCACAAGCTTCGTTTGAAAAGTTCCGAATGAACACTGGATACAAACTTCCGAATGAAGGATTTCTTCTGAAAAACTTCCGAATGAGGAAGTTCCGAATGAAGGACTTCCGAATGAGGAAGTTCCGAATGAAGAACTTCCGAATGAAGGAAGTTCCGAATGAAGAACTTCCGAATGAACGAAGTTCCGAATGAAGAACTTCCGAATGAAGAAGTTCCGAATGAAGAACTTCCGAATGAAGGAAGTTCCGAATGAAGAACTTCCGAATGAAGGAAGTTCCGAATGAAGAACTTCCGGATGAAGGAAGTTCCGAATGAAGAACTTCCGAATGAAGGAAGTTCCGAATGAAGGAATGTTCCGGATGAAGGAAGTTCCGAATGAATAACTTCCGGATGAAGGAAGTTCCGAATGAAGAACTTCCAGATGAAGGAAGTTCCGAATGAAGAACTTCCGGATGAAGGAAGTTCCGAATGAAGAACTTCCGGATGAAGGAAGTTCCGAATGAAGAACTTCCGGATGAAGAAGTTCCGAATGAGGAGAAGTTCCGAATGAGGAAAAGTTCCGGATGAATATGTTCCGAATGAGGAAAAGTTCCGGATGAAGAGTTTGATTATTCTTGTTTGCATGCTATCTATGTACTTGTTGTTTTATCTTATGAAATGTGTTATGCTTAGAAGTAAGAATGATATATATCTATCTGTTTTTGTGCATCAACCTTTCCTGTCTTATCTTAAGCAGATAAAATGACTAATCCAACAGTACAAGCTATCCAAGAATCTAGGGAAGCCGATATTGCTAAAGCCCGAACCCTTAAGTTTATACCCAACAACTATAGGCTGAAGCAAGTTTCTAAATCCACTCACCATGGTTTTAAGGTCGCCATAGCCATTCTTGATAACTCTCATTTCAAGAACGCCCTTAGGAGTACAGCCTCGGTGCCTTATGAGTATATGTTTGAATTTTGGGCAACCAAGGATTTCACTTCGAACAAGATCACCTTCACCATCGACAACAAGCAGCAGACACTCACCGTTTCAGATTTCCGTAAGATTCTTGGTATACGGGATACACCCAAGGGCATGTCTTTCTCAAGGGATCCTAATAAAGATGAACTCGCGGAGTTATTTGACGCACTTGGATGTCCGGAAATACGAGTTGCGTCTGAGTTTACTACTGCTAAGGTAGGACAACCCTGGAGAGCTTTGATGGGTATTCTCAGTAAATGCCTTACACCAAAAACGAGTGGCCATGATGCTTTGCGCAGTCCGATAATGAACCTCTTCTATGGCATGTACAAAGCTGCGAATTCAGATTATGCTTTGTTGATATGGGAAGAATTCACCTTTCAACTCTTCCACAACAAGAAGCTGAAGACAAACTTCTTTCCTTATCCTCGGTTTATTAAGCTCATCATAAATTATTTTATGAAGCTTGATGCTACTATTGATAGGCGTGCAGGAGGTCGCTATCACACTGAAGAAGCTGATGATACTGTAGATCTGAGGCATGAAGGACCGTCTACTGGTGTGATTCCGGGTCCTGTTCCTGATTACCTTCTGTCAGACAAAATCAAAGGTTCTGCTGATTACAAGCTACTGCAGCTAGAAATCGAAAGGCTGAAAGCAAACCTTCAAACTGGAGAAGACTCATCCACAACGGTTAAGAGTAAGGGTAAACGCAAACAACCAGCAACGTTACCTGAACCCGAACCCAAGAAGAAGAGGACAGAGGGAAAGAAGGGAAAGGGTAAGGATTTGATGCGTCTACGTGACGAACAAGATATTGTTGATCCTACTGTTGATAAAACCGAGCAACAAATGCTGAAGATTGCTATTAAAAGGAGTAGGAAAGACACTGGAGGTAGTGGTTCAGGGGCAAGGGTAGATATTGAGGATGAGTACGTGGAACCAGATGATGTTGATGAATTTGGGTCACCTGAAAACTATTCCACTTCGAAGGAACCATCAATCCCTATTTCAACAAGTGTGGAAAAGGAACCTGTTGCTCCTACGATCATGGTGACAACTCAACCTTTGGCAACTCTACCTCCACCAATCCAACCCTTAACAACCCGACCAACCCGACCGGCTTCCACACCATTTCTTCCACCACCCATAATTCCCACTCTTAGTACAGCAGTAACAACCGAGCCTATTCAGTCAACCCAGAGCAGCTCTGCAACATCTGCAATGGCTGCACTAGTGATGGCCGAAATGCTTGACAATCACAAACGCGAAATGGATGAACTTCGCCAAGAGTTGCAAAGACGAGCTCAAAGGGAAGAAGTATCTCAGAAAGCTCAAGAAGAGTTGATTGCCAAGTTCTCTACAGACATGGAAGCGACACGTAAAGCTCATGCAGAGGAACTTGCTCGAGTTAAGCAGGCTGAGGCTGATAAGCATGCTGCACGCATTACCAGGCTTCAAGCAATGAGGGATAAATATAAGGAACAAAAAGAAGCACTTGAAGCATCTGTGAAAGAAAGAGTGCAAGAATCCGTTGAATCCTTAATGCCTAAGCTTCGTGACGAGTTGAAGACACTTGCTGCTGACAACTTGATGGTCAAATCCTCCAACCCTTCAGAAGCCGCCTATAAGATTGCTTATGACCTGACGGATTTTGAATTGAAGAAGATCCTTAAGGCTCGAATGGTGGAACTTGGGTCGTATAACAAGTCGAGGATTCAACGGGCTCTATATAAATCCCTGAATGATGCTATCATGGAGGATGATAGATTATTCAAAATGTTTGGAAGTGTGGTACCATATCACATCTTACCTGAGGAAGAAAGGGAAGAGAGTGAAGAAGAGGGTACGGGTGAAGAAGAGGAAGAAGAAGAAGAAGAAGGAGAAAAGGATAAAGACGATGACGAGGGTGGTGATGATGATGATGAGGATGATGACGATGATGAGGATGATGAGGATGATGATGGCGATGATGGTGGTGATGAGAATCAGGAGAGTGCAAGGGGTAGTAACGGGGATGACGATCAGGATGATGATGGGGGTGAACAACCGAAAAAGGGAGACAAGGTTACCAGCTCCAAGAAGACTGCTACAAAGACTGGAACCAAGTCTACAAAAGATGCAGCACAGAAGGACAAATCGACATCCTCGGAATCAAGACGAACTAAGTGGCGCCACGATGTGAATGCCACTACAGCGTCTTCGGCTCCCGGTATCTCTATCGTTGTATCTTTACCTGTTACAACTAACCCCATTAGTTCTGTTTTTGTTCCTCCTGTGATTGCAGAATCAGTGACAGAACCCGAAGCTGCACAACACTCCCCAGTTCAAGACACTGCTGAAATGCCTGAAACAGAACCAACAGATGTTCGCACTTCAACTCCTCAACAACAAGTTCAACAATCTACGGTTCCTGAACCAAGCATTCGTGCCTGGGAAGACACGTTGGAGATAGACGAGTCTGCACCACCACAAGCTTGGATCACGGCAGCAGCACAATTTGATCCGATCACAGATGCTGACAGAGATGTGCTGTATCTCCGTATCCGAAGTCCGATTGACTTATGTGCATTTCTTGCTCATGAGTATAAGACTTCGGTTACTCCATCCTTGGTAAAGAAAGCACTGAAAGATAAGAGACTGCGTGCTAAAACCCTATTACCCCGAATGGAGCTCGAGTACTATGCCGATGAGATCCTGAAGGCTTTGAAAACCGTTCAACGGCCAGGACTTCATGAATCAGAAAGAGCTCCACCTCCAATGGATCCTGCTCAAGATAATCAGATTACTCTTGATTTCTTCGTCACCAATGATCTTGAGTATCTTATGAAGGGATCATCAAAGTATGCAACATCCCTGACTTTGCTGAAAGCGGCCAACTGGGGGACAATACCCTTCATCGAGGAAAAGGTAAATCGACTCTGGGTCCCAAAAATGAATCGTAATTATGATATGTATGCTGTCATAGGTGCATCTCATTGGGACGAACGAGTCCGAAGGGCGTACAGGTGTTGCTGCTTGGTCAAGTCTGGAAGCAATGTTAGATCCGACATCCGCATCTCCAGCATCTTAGGAATGAAAACTGAAGCCAAGAACGGCTACTATCATGTGACGGAGGTTCGCTTGAAAATGGAGGATGACAGGGAATACAAAATCCAGCAAGGAGATTTTTCCATCATTCGCCTTGAGGATATCGAAGATATGCTGCTTCTAATGACCCGAGATCAACTTACTCACATTCCTCGTGAAGACCTGATTGCCTTGAATACAGCACTTCGTATGTTCACACGAAGCGTTGTCATCAAGTCACGAGTTGAGGATCTTCAGTTGGGAGTCGAAAGCTATCAGAGGAGGCTCAATTTAACACGTCCTGTGAATCAAGTGCTACCTCAACATGTAGAAAGATGTCCATATACCGGAATTTCTGTCCCGAATTACGGCATTTTCTACTTGAACAGTCGAGGTTTGATGAAGTTTATGAGGGTGGGGGAGCTCCACAAGTATAGCGATGGCACTCTTATACAAGTCAGAGATAAGTTGGAGCATCTGAACTCGGGTGGGACTTTGCCAGAGATGACGGAGGATTGGCATCCGGGTTACCGGCAGATGGCAAAGTATGTGATCAAAAAGATCGATCAAAAGCTCCGTGAACGTAGATTGATGAGGAGCTTGGAAAGATTCGTGGGTGGAAGACCGTATTTAGTGCACCACAAGCTACTGCAACGATCCATCTGATGGGTCGTACATCTCAGGTCACTTTATATTGGTTTTCAATTGTGAATATGTAAATTTGTGAATAATGTGCTTGAATGGCTTGGTGTAGTGTTAAGGTATGATAATTTTTCAAGAATTTCTCACGAGATTCTAAATCTTTCAAAATATGTCATACCAAAGCACTACAACTATCCCTTATTAACTTAAGGGGGAGCAATAACTTGTTCTATGGCCAAACATTGATTTCATTTTTACCCAAAGACCGGTTAATCCATTCAATATCCCAAATATTAATGGTTAACATTTTGGATAAGGGGAGAAAATGGGATTAAGGAGACGTAAGTGTTACTTGGCTAAAATGAAAAAGACTTAATGATAATCCAACTTAATATGTGTTAAGCACGTGTTAAGGGGGAGCGTTTTTGATGATCAAAACACCTAAGGTACAAAACTTTTGATTTTAATATCACAAGTACCTTAGGTGATTTTCAATGATGTTTTCATGGTGGCAATTCCTTCCCAAAACACGCTTAATTCACGACGGATGTGGTGACAAAAGGGTGGTAGGAATAGGTTTAGTCCAATGATTCATCAGAGCCGATGGAATCTTCCCAAGGACAATTCCCTAGATAGAATTAGAAGTCCTAGGAAAGATGGAGAAAGAATGTGAACGTAGCTGAATGCCGACCAAGTACTTAAGCTAGCACTGGAACAATCACAACAAGGTGCTAGTGATGACGTATTGGTAAGCATTGAAGGGGTTGAAGAATGAAAAAGAAATGTAAAGATAAAGGGTGTAAAGAAAGAAGCCCTCCTTACAACTTTAGGCAGAAACCGGGTCAATACATATGCTATTGAGGTCATTTTTGTTAATGATTCTCGGTATTGAAGAAAGACATCATGGACCCAGTGATGCAATGCACAACCCTTCCCCAGCTAACTCAAATATCTCTCAAAAGGTATTTGTTTTACCACACGGAGATCAACACGTTATCTATTGGTTTATTCACTCCGAATAAACTGGTATTGAAAAGGTGGCACTCCTCTCCAGCCATCGCTCACTAAATCAAAACGCACAATCGAGTCTAGAGCCAAGAGATCATCAAAAGTCTCATTAGGACACTTTCCATTTATTCCTTGCTTTCTCACACACTGTGAAAAGTAAGAGATTTTCATGAGTCCTACGCAATATTCTTGTAATATTGCCAGAACATCCGAGTAATACGTAAGTATTACAATGAAGATGGAAATCCTGCTTGAGCCAACATCAAACAAGCTCATGGTAGGTTACACGTGCGGTTCTTTTAGAACCAATCTTGTGAAAAACTGGAAGGTAACAGTGGTTTAATTCTTAATTGAACTTAAACTCGTTCCAGGCCTCTTCGCATTATCATATGATCTTGCCAGAACACTCAGAGTGACTCTTTATTGACCACAGTGACGAGTGGAAATCCTTCTAGTGTCAACATCAAACAGCACTTGGTAGGTAACGTGCAAGATTCTATATGAATCGAGCTCGTGACAACTGGAAAGCAACGATGGTGAAAATCTTAATTGAAATTCACTTGTTCCAGGTTTCATGAATTGACGGCTTTTAATCACAAGGATAATTTATCCAAGTGATTCACTCTTTATGTTCGCAGTCAGCTTTGGACGGTCGAGTAAAGAGAACGGGTTTACCCGCGAAATCCTGTCAGGAAGTTACTTAATTGAAACTATCCGTCACGGGTACGATATCTAATATCGTCCAACGGTCTTCACCGACCGGAGGTAAAATGCTACCGAATTAGAATAAAATGTTCAAAGCCATTTTATTCGTGTCGTTGCTGTGTACCTGCTAAAGACGGTGGCGTTGCTGTGTACCTGTTGAAGACGGTGGCGTTGCTGAGTACCAGTAAAGACGGTGGTGTTGCGGTGTACCTGGAAAAGTCGTTCCCACATGCTTATGTCTTTTGCAACAAAAAATTCAAGAAAGTACAAGATGAAGTCTTCCGCTGTACCAAACTCTGAAGCTTTCAAGAATTCAACAAAAAGATGTAAGTGTGTGGAACATGAAGTCACGAGGAGGCAAAGTTCACAAGAAAGGCAAAGATCGCACGTGAAAGGCCAAAGAACAATGCTCTCAAGTCAAAGCCAAAAAGATCAAATCAACATATTCACAACAAAAGAAAGAAAAGAAGAAAAGACTACGAGCTAAAGAACGAAGACTTAGTATAGTATGCTAGGTTTAGAACTTTGTAACGTGGAGTGACCTCCCTTAGGGGGAGATTGTTAGAAATACGTTTTAACGTATATTAGAAGTATCGGTCACTCCACAATATGATTTATGTTGTAATAGCTCGTAGTTAGTAATTAGTTATTATTTGCTTATTAACTTAAGTAAGAACCGGTCCATGGGCTTGTCATGGACCGGCCCAAGTCCACTTATGACTTGGAACTATAAATACCCCTTTCCACTAAGGAAAGGGGCTGGTTGTTATCATTTCTTAATTTCCACTTAATAAAATTCACATAGTTTTCTCTCACTTTCTCTCTCTAACTTTCTCTCTCTATAAATTAACAAACCCCTTCATAGATTCATTGATTATCAATATTCTACATTCACGATGGTATCACTAGGAAGACCACCCGAAGAAGAGGGCTTACACATGATAGCTTCAAACATTTTTTCCCATACGGTCTTCAAACTTAGATTGCCTAGCATCCGCTTTTAACAATTCTTGCTTAATCTCATGTTGTCCTTGCTCCATTTTTTGTTGATTTTGTTGGAGTCTTTGAACATTTCCTTCCATTTTATTAGCATGAGTTTTAAGTTCATTAGCAAGTTTGTTTTTAAGCTCGTTTTTCAACTCGGATCTTAAGCTAACCATTTCACGTTGCATATTGTCAAACTTAGCATCATTAGCCTTAGCATAATTCAAAAATTCTCCTTGAAGATTTTTGGTGTGATCATTTTGAAAACCTTGAGTAGAAGTTTGAAAATCACGGTTTTGGTTTTGGTTTGAAATTTGCCCATTACCACTTTGATAATTACCCTTGTTGTAATTTCTTTGATTTCCTTGGTAATTTCCACCTTGGTTGTTGTTGCGATAATTATTAGCATTTTGATTTGGTGGAGCTTGATTTTTGCGGGAACCTTGACCAATTTGGTTATAAGTTCCCGTGGCTACATAAGCACTCGAAGTGTTACCATCCACGGTAATGCACTCGGAAAGATCATGAGCTCCACCACACGACAAACAACTCTTAGACACCGCTTTAACCGAAGCGGAATTTGAAGCTTCTTGAGCTTTCCAATGGGTCATAAGGCTAGCAAATCTATCAAAAAATCGATTTTCTTCATTTGCCTCATCATGTAAAGCATTAATGCTACGTGACGATGACGAGCCCAATTTGGCAACACTCGGTGTGTTACGAGGGCTATAAACCTTAGACCTATTCTCAATTATGACCAAAGCTTCTTCAACCGTTTTACACAAAAAATTACCACCCGCGGCGGCATTCAAATAATCACTTTCATGATCGTTAAGTCCATTGTAAAACGTGTCGATTTGGTGCAAATCGGAAAAACCGTGATGAGGACATTCATGCAACATTTCCTTAAACATATTCCAAGCCGTTGAAAAACTTTCATTTGATTCTTGTGAAAATTTAGAAATCTCGTTTTTCAAATGCGTAGTCTTAGAGGGAGGAAAAAATTGGTTCACAAACTTCGAAACGAGATCCTTCCACGTCCATATAGAATTGGGTGGCTCTTTCTCTAACCAAATTTTAGCGGGCCCCGCTAAGGAATACAGAAAAAGCATCATCTTAATCAAGTCATTCAAGACATCCTTGAATTTGCACGTAGCGGTAAGACGATTGAATTGGCGGATATGGTTGTGTGGATTGTCCTTCTCATCACCACGGAATTTGTTGTTTTGGATCATCGACAACAAACCCGTTTTCACCTTAAAATTCTCCGCAAGGATTGCGGGAATCACAATAGCTTCTCCATAACCCTCGGTGGGTGCTTGAAGTAACTCCATCATAGTTCGATTTGCCATGGTTGGTGCTTCTCGTACAATGGGTTCGTCAATAGGAGACTCCTCACTAGAATGAGTTGGAGTGGGAGTTTTGTTTTTTCGTCTATGTGCACGTTTTGCTTGATTACGAGTGAGCATAAACGTCACGTACAACGAGGAGACGAGCAAAGAAGATTCTTTTTGGTATTTTGTGTTTTTCTTAATTTTTTTTGTGGTTTTTGATGGTATTAACTTTTTTGGAAATTGGTGAAATGTATTAAGTAGACAAAAATCTACAAATCTCCTCCTTAATCAAATCTCTCGATTAAAGAAGCCTCAAGGAATGAAAACGATCACGTGGAGTGAACGCCTTCGATGACTTTAGAACGACGGTGGAACACCAAATCGTTCAAGAGGGTTTAATCAATAGAAACCAAGAAAATATATATGATATGTAATAATACTTTGGGCGGCAAAACCCTCGATTGGCTCTCAAAATCAAATACGCACAAGCAAGCGGAGGAAACGAGGCGGCGCGAAGCACTTAAGAGCCTTTTTCCTTTAGGTCGTGAAATACAACCGCCTTATACCCACCTTATAGTTTGTATTTTCAAAATCAAGCTTCACGAAAGTATTTATCTATTTTTGCCTTTTTCTTTGGTTTGAGATTCGAATACAATGATTGGGTAATGACCTCCCAAGTCAAGGTTGTGATTTCTCACGTATTTGGAGTACTTGTGAATTTATTGTTCTACGTATACAATATAGTAATAATATTCACACAAAAACCGAAAAATGATAATACGTATTAGTAGAGTGCTACTAATACAAATACTAATTATGGCTATATAGAAAACAACCAATTTGATAGTTGTATTTTTACCCCTTTAGGAAAAGGAAGGCAAAATAGGGCAAGTGTGCACGACGATTTAGGAAAATCGTGTGTGAATGACCCTAAGTGAGTTCGTTCTCGAGGAGGCTAGTGCGTTGTGTAATGAGTTGATTAATGATTGATGATTTTATTGAGAAGAAAAGAGAAATGAGAAAGAAAAGAGGTTACGAAGACGGATCGAGCTAAGACGAAAACGCGTTCACGTAAAACCGTAAATAGTGCAAAAATTAAAATTTTAACCTAAAAATTCCTAAAAATTACTAAAAATCCACAATAAAATTCTAAGAGTTTACAAAAAATCAAAACTTGCTAAAACCTTTTAATTAATTAGATAATGACTTTTTAATGCTAATTAAAGCCCTAAAAATCACAATTAATTATTAAAAAGCCCTAAACAAGATCTAATAGTTTGTAAACCTCAAAAATATCCTAATTAAGCTAAAAACTATTTTTAAAAATTTTAAAACCTAATAAAACTATTTTTAAACACTAAAAAACCATTAAAATCTATTAAAATTTAAATTAATTTTACAAAATAAATGAAAAGCCCTAAAAAGATTTGGAAAGTGACAAAACTCCTAATTATGTGTCCTTAACCTAGGAAAAATGAAAAAAGTAGAAAAAATCAAACTTCAATTTTTAATAATAAAATAATAATAAAATAATCAAAAAAATTGAAAGTTTATAAAATAATTCTAAAAAATTACCAAAAATCCTAAATAATGTAACTAAAACAAAAATGCAATTAAAATTTTCTGAAACCTATTTAATAATTTTATATTAAATTTTAAAGTTAGCTAAAAACCCTAAAATCCAATAAAATCAAAAATTAGACTTTTTGAAAACTTAATTAGCTGAAAACCTCCAAAATATAATTCAAAACCTAAAAACTATTTTTTCAGATTTTTAAATTACCTTTTTCTATTTTTAATTACTTTTTAAAGTAAATTATATATTCGATTTTTTATTAATAATTATAATTTACATATTAGGAGAAGGCAAACGGGCATCAAGCTGCGCCGCTAACCCTTTTTGTATAGCAAAACCAAGTCTATTAAATACAACGTTTGTGGATTTAGGAGTCAAAACATTACTATTCATAACACGTTGTATTCTCGTAAGTAGCTCCACCGCCTCAGGTGCAAGGAAACCAAATGTATCAAACGCGAAAGGAATAAACACATGTTGATTTTCAACACATGCTTTCTCGTGTTTAGTCACTTTGCACGAGGCGGCTTTTATAGCAGCCTGACCCGCTGTAAAATCTCGACTGCCTAGCCCTACGAGAGGAGAAACGCCTGTCAAATCAACGCACGCATGTTTACCTCCAACCCATCCAAAAACCAAAATATCAGCGGGTCTCAGTGTGGATCTTCCATCTGACGGGTCGGTCAAGAAATTCACAGGTGCCTCTTTTTTGGCGGAGATCCCAGCACGCCTACATATGTCGTAAAGAACGTCCCTAACAAAATCATGTCGATACTTGAAGCCCGGAAGATCTTTACAATGAACCGCATGTTCCCCAAAAGAATCCAAACATGCCTTGCGACAAATAGGGCATATAGCATCAACCGGAAATAATGGAATCATAAGGCGATACTTAAGGATAGTGCGGTATTCCACCGGCGACATATGTTGACCGAGCCCGTCTATGGGGATAGCTTGTAGGAAATCTTGGGCATGTGGTGCGCGAAGACACTCGAAAACTGCTTTCTGTCTAACCGTCATGTCAAAGTGGGCTTCCATATCCTTGACCATCTCACTAAAAAGGGCACTCGCCAATGTTTCTTGGGCTTTAGATGGGGCGGTGTCCTTATTAGCGAAAACGCTAAAATCAAAGCTTGGAATCGTATCACGAAGACAAGCCAAAGTAGAAACGTAATCATCGTCCATACCACATATACCACTGTCGCGTAAGATGTGGTCTTGTAGCACCCAAGATTGGGCCCTCGAGGCCACAAAAGCATAGGAGGAGACCACTTTTGCTGAGTACAAGCCCAACCCACCAAGACGAATGGGTAAAGAAGCAAGTCTCCACTGCAAGTCACCAAAAAAAGGTCCTCCACAAACCACTATATTTTCGATTGAACCACGCAACCCTTTGTCAAAAAACAAAGCCGCCTCCTCCATGTGTATATGTTGACATGTCCTTAAACCAAAATAAAGTTTAGCAATACCCATACATGAACGAAGCAAAAGGAGCTCACTTTGCGGGTCATGAAGTTGTGGAAGAAGACCCATCAAGTCAACAGCATTTACGGCTCTCTTCATAGCCAACCCACTAATAAAATCTGCATCTCTACTAACAGCTCCCCCAAGAAGCTTCACACCCAAAGACGGCCTACGAATATCAACCGGAAATAAACCCTCCCGAAGCTTCGTACCATTACAAGAGGTCCAAAAAATCTCTGTTTTCTTGATGTTAAGTTCAAGACCCAAACCTGGACCAGTCGTCTTTATAATGTCTAACACCTTGGATACCTCTTCTGAATCTCCAATAATGGTTCCATCATCAAGATACCAAGCATGAAGAAGAAGCTTGCAACTGTCTCTGATCTTATGTACAAGCGGGTGCAAGACAAGAGCAAAAAGAAGGGGTCCCAATGGGTCGCCTTGCTGCACTCCCGTGGCAGACCAAATATGTGTGTCTCCTATATACAACCTCGCTGCTTGACCATATAAGAAATTTACCCACAAAAATTTAAACTAAAAATAATCCTAATAAATAAATAAAATACGGGAAAAATAAACTTTTAATTCCAAAAAGTCCTAAAACTAAACAGAAACACAAGAAAAATACTAAATGGCAAAAATCCAAAAATAATAAGCTTAAAACAGCTTATAAATAAGTTGTTTGCTAAATAAGCCCAAAAACAAACACTCCTTATATAGATATTGAAATGAACCTTGGTCAGTAAAAGACCCAAGGGCGCAATGGTTAAGACGTTTGTGTGTGAGAGCAGTGGCGCAGGTTCGAGTCCTGGCCACGTCCTTTTTGCTTAAACTTTTTTTTTCTTTTTCTTTACTTTAAAAACACAATCCAGTGACTTAACTTACTTAAAAACACAAATACAAACCCAAATTCAGACCAAATCAAGCCTTGTAAATAAAAACGTGCCCAGATTGAATGGTGTTTCTGATGAACACCAAGTTGATTTCTTCACTTGTGCAGTTTGGACCAAGAGGACTTGATCCTTGAGTTTTTTTTGGATGTTTGATGGACAATAGGCACCCCTACACTCAGTTGGAGTGTAGGGAGTCAATATAAACACTTAAACAAGCAAGATCAAACAAATTCAAGCACAATAAGGCATGCAAAGTTTCTGATAAAGGCTTGCATATGACTGATGAACAATTCAACCAAGTTACTTGCACACAAATGAAATTCAAGGCCTCAAATCTTGCAACCTAGCTAAACAAATGACATATAAATGATTCACAACCCTTAAACAACCTAAAACCTAGCAGACTACAATTTTGGTGGCCAAATTTTCACAAAAACATGCTCAAAAGCATGTTACTGATTTTTATGCTCTTTTCCAATTTTTTTATCATGCAAAAGTGTTCTAAATACTACCAATCTGAAAACTAAACACTTATATTACCTAAAAACCAACTAGTGAGTGATTCTAAACAGGCTTTAACATAAAATCTTCCCAAGAAATTTAGTTAATATGCAGAACCAAACACTCCTTTAAATCTCAAAAACCAATTTTCACCAACCAAATCACATCAAACTCTAACCAAACTGATTTCAATCACTACTAGCATACTTTTAACATCAAAGCAAACATGAACAACCAGATTAACAAGCTCTTAACACCTTCTTCACAAATTTCATGCAAATCACATAAAAACTAAAAATTGAAATAGGAACAAGGGACTACCTTGTTGGGCCTACATACAGACCCAACCAAGGCTGCTTAGCCTTCTCCAATAGGCCCGGGCCTATGCTGAGCCTTGAACAACAAATCTCGAAAAACCTGCTAAGATCAAAGTAGAACACACAAAATACAAAAATCTGATTTTAACACCTTTTTTAAAGCCTTTCTCAAATGTTTTTCCTTTCAAAAACACTTAACCAATTAACTTTAATTCCTGAAAAACAAAACCTTGCAACAAGGTTTTCACCACAATTTCCCAAATTCAGAAACTATGTTTCTGAAAAATTCAAACACTTTTTGTTTGAATAAAATGTAAAATGGAACTCAGTCTAGCTTCTCAATCACATACCAACTTTTTAAAAACAAATAAAAGGAATTACACTTTTTCTTAAAAATTACCAACTTTATATATTTTGTAAAAAAGGAATTACAAGAGTTGAGTGCTAAAAACTGGAACAAACTTATAGGGACACATACCTCTCCTATATATACTACTGAAAGGAAAATTCTAGAACTACAAAACCCTAGTATATGAAATTCCTGAAATGTCCTTGGTCAAAAGTCTTCAAAATCAGTCAAGGTGGCAACATGTGATCTTGCTTGGCACTTGTGATATCCAGCTGTTGAGAGTGCATCTTGGTCGTCTATTTGTGCTTGGGGACCAAGGGGAACTTGTGGGACGTTGGTTTGGTCGGGTGTAGGGTTTTGAGGGAAAGGGACGGGGCAGGGGAGGGTCCCACAAGACACATGGGTGTGTCTTGTGCACGGTTTTGGTGTGGGATGGGGTGAGGGTGTGGTTAATTAGTAATCTGGACAAAAAGGGGAAAAACCCCTTTGATTTTGGCTTAATCACACCTGGGATAATTAGGGTTTATGGGGGTGTTTTGAGTGTGTTTAATCTGAAAAAGGATTAATGATTTTTAAAATATGTGTTTGGTGGGAAAGTTGGGAAAGATTTGACCAGGGTTTGACCAGGTTTATTAAATAAACCTGGTGGGTGGGTTTGGTTACGGGTTTGGACTGGGTTGGGTAGGGTAAATGGGTATTTGGGTGGGTTTTGTGACGTGTCAAAGTCTGGTTGGGTGAGTAGGTTTAGTTGTCTGGCAAAAACAGTCCCCCAAGGTTTCTTCTTTCTTCACTTTGTAATAAATGGCCATCAACGCCTTTTTAACACTTAACAACTTTGGAGTACTTGCTGAAAATGGCACAATTACTTTTCAAACCATAAATAAGGATTTCAAATGAAATTTCTTCATTTCTCAAGGGCTTTTCTTGTAATATCTTCAAACTTTAGGGACCCTATTCATACTTTTGAATATTTGAGGGGTATAAAGTGTTAATCTTCAAAAGTTGAGGGACCAAAGTTGCCAATCTTCAATTCTTCAAGGTCCATTTTGGAAATTCCAGATTTGGGTCCGGTTCATTGTGCGGCTTCGTTTCCCGTGTTCGTTTTTGAATGATTCTTGTGACCTTTTGCCATTTCCTCAATATCCGTGCCTAAAAATACACAAGTAACAAACACGAGCATATATTTGGCAGTTTTAATGATATTTTATGTATTTTAAGCCCGATTTCGACGATGAGACTATGTATAAAAGCAGTCTCATCACTCCCCCATACTAAACCATTGCCGTGCCCTCACGCAATGCTTGAATAAAGTATCGTAGCACCTCCAAATATCATTTTATTCATTTTATTGAAATGGTAAACTAGCTACACTACTACTATTACTACTACTTGCGTTTTAGACATAATGTATGATTTTCATCGCAAAATGGGACGTTTAGGTTCATAGAATAAGAACACGTGAATGATTCGTTAGAAATAATTTCGTCGTCCTCGATTTTCACCTTAATTCCATGCCAAGCGTGCAACGAGATCATTGTCATTATAAGTTAGTAATGCTAACACTACTCATATGCCCTAATCACGTACTTATCCTCCCATTATTCCTAAGTTGTATCTCTTATATTTATTTTGTCTTAATGATCACGAGGATACATTGTTGACTTATGCGATAATAGAGATTTAGGTCTAAAAATAGAGCCCTAACGGTGTAACTAAGACCATCAAATCAATAACCCCTCCTAATAGACAACGATGTCAAAAAATTAAGTTGACAAGAAGAATCGATAAACACGGTTTTATAACGGTTTTGAACATGAGACTTATTACCAAGACTTTTATACGCCCCCTAACGGAAGGGCCTTATTATCTTTGGTTTACCTCCATCTTTTATTCAACTTCGCCATGAAGCTTTTATTATGACTTCGGTCCTGCCTTGCCTTTTATTATCCGCCTCATCGGTGGTTTTATTAGCCAAAGACGTATATCCTCACGCTAAAGCGAATTTTGGATCTTTAAAGCTTCGAAGATTAAGGCTTGATTCACTTTTAATTTTGCATAGATTTTAGGCCTTGTGGGGCTTCAAATTTTTTCTAGATTTAGGTGAGCACTTGAAATCTTATTATTAGGTGAAGCTTTCGATTATTCGGGTGCCAATACTTCAAAACCGTGACGCTGGCGATATCTTAATGTCTTCCCAATTTAATTACACGGAAGCTACTAGAAAAGACTAGAAACCCAACAATTCTAAGGAAGAATAAGCAAACAACGAGAACACATGAGTTTTTGAAAGAATACGAGTACTCTACGTTTAGCATAGTAACTTATAATTAACTCTATCATTTCTCGTCCTCATTTAAGAGACTTAGCCTAATGTGTAGTTAAGGAACCAAAGCTAAGTGCTCAACACGCACGGTCGAGTCAAAAATTACTCTCATTCTCGCCATCGGAAAATCTACATTCGTGTCTTCAAACACTTATGAAATATGAGAAAAATTTTAAAATTTGGCCATTTTTAGCCTTATTTTGCAACAAAACGATAAACAAAAATATAAACTTTGGAAAGCGTGAAGGTTTGGCAAGGCAAGTATCTATTCACCCCCCCCCCCCATACTAAAGTTAAACATTGTCCTCAATGTTTCGAGTCTAGGGGTGCAAACACCCCCATACTAGAGACGTAGTCGAATGCCTAATCTAGCATGGAAAGGGTGTAACCAATAAATTAATAGCCGTTTATGAAGTGTGCTAAAAAACTAAGGTTAGAACATAAAAGGATATATCATTTGGATATTGAGAAATGTCTCCAAAGCAAACGATCGAGTGTTCCCATAAAACGAACACGAGAGGCTCCAATCGTGAAGATCATGATCTAAAAACCACAATGCACAAACAACCACGGAACAAACGTTGGAAGGGCACAAATCCCCTCACATTAAACTACATTAGAAAGAAATAATATGTACATAGGATAAGCATGGGACTCCCCCACGAGGCACCTTGTTTTTGATAACCGAGTCAAAAGCTCGACTCGAATCCCCATAAATGTGATCATTTAGGGATTATCTTGGTATGGTCAATTTTTGATGGGGCTTACATGATAAACAAGGCCCAAAAACAACCGGTATTAAGGACTAAGTCCTTTGATGGTGCAAAATACCGGGATCGAAGATGGCGTTCTCGTTTTCATTGGAAAACAAATCAACGCCACTTCATCATGTGCCAACACAAACTCAAAGAGTTTCAAGAAAATAGGAGAGAAGAAATAGAAGGGTGGGACAATGGGTAAGCCTCTAAAAGCATGAGCTACTCGAGGTAGACTCGCACCAATAAACTGAAAAGATTTTCCATTTATTGCATCGGTGGAAGACCGAGATTTCCCTTTATAAGCAATTCCAGGATCAAATATCTCGTCCTCGGTGGAGAAAGGGAGGGAACAAATGGGGCTTCCCCCACACTAAGTCCACACAAAGCATCGTCAAAAGGAGAAGACGAGCTTGTAGTACTCAATACACGTGGTGATGACGGAGTTAGAGTTGTAGAAAAATCTTTTAAATTCAATTCAAAATCTTTTCCTTTTTCATCTTTTACACTCTCCTTGTGAAAACCCGATTTAATTATGTCAAAAATATTTGGTGTATCTAAAGCAATGTTAGTCACACTAAAAATTCTCACATTTTGAAATCTTTTTGGTAAAGGTGGTGGTAAGTTCTCAAATCTTTTGTCAACAAAGAAAACTTCCCCATCGGGATCAACGTATTCATCATCCGAAGAATCACTCGAGATTGGAATCGTAGGCTTAACACTCTTAACCTCCACCGGTGGAGGGGACGAAACTTCATTTTTCTCAACAACTCCTAAAACTCTATTTGAAATCTTTTTGCAAATGTTTTTGATGGGATTGACATTGTACAAAGATGTGATAGAATACACATGAGAAAGAGTGGAGTTTTGGGTTGCATTAATGACGAGTTCTTCCTCATTGAAACGAAGAGTGATTTTTCTTGCATGCACATCGATAAGTGCTCTCGAGGTATCCAAAAAAGATCGACCTAAAATTAACGGAACTTTAGGATCGATAGGAATGTCAACAACAATAAAGTCTACGGGATAGTAGAACTTTCCAACTTTCACAAAGACGTCCTCGGCAACTCCACAAGCTAGAATTGTAGAATGATCGGCCATTTCGATTGACATTCTTGAAGGAGTGAGATTTGGAAGATTGAGCGATTTAAAAATCTCAAGAGGCATCAAATTAATACTAGCACCAAGATCGGCCAAGGCGTAGCATTCTTCCATGTCTTGTATAGCACATGGGATTAAAAACTTTCCAGGATCACTGACTTTTTGAGGTATGCGGCTTAGAAAAACCGAAGAACAACTAGACGATTTTTGCAATTTCTCTTTGTTATTCAACATACTTTTGAAGTTGGCGGCAAATCGAGGCATCATGACTAAGGCGTCGGAAAAACTTATATTAAAATGCAGGTCACGAAACATTTTCATAAAGAGTTCAAATTGATAATTATTTCGTTCTTGTGCCTTTTCCTTGTCTCGTCTTGAAGGGTAGGGTAAAGGTGGTGTGGGTTGGGGCATAGTAGGCATAGGCAACGGCCTTGGAATCTCGGGTTCCATGATTGGTATTGGTTCAACCGTAGGTGTGGTTTGAGCGGTACTTCGTGGGCTTGTAATGTGCTCCTTTTCAACCACAACCTCGGGTTCTTTCTCTTTTTCCTTCTCCATAGAAGTACTTGGACGAGAAATGGGTTCTTTGAAAGTTTTACCACTACGAGTAGTAATAACCTTCAATTCTCCTTTCGGGTTCACGATGGTATCACTAGGAAGACCACCCGAAGAAGAGGGCTTACACATGATAGCTTCAAACATTTTTTCCCATACGGTCTTCAAACTTAGATTGCCTAGCATCCGCTTTTAACAATTCTTGCTTAATCTCATGTTGTCCTTGCTCCATTTTTTGTTGATTTTGTTGGAGTCTTTGAACATTTCCTTCCATTTTATTAGCATGAGTTTTAAGTTCATTAGCAAGTTTGTTTTTAAGCTCGTTTTTCAACTCGGATCTTAAGCTAACCATTTCACGTTGCATATTGTCAAACTTAGCATCATTAGCCTTAGCATAATTCAAAAATTCTCCTTGAAGATTTTTGGTGTGATCATTTTGAAAACCTTGAGTAGAAGTTTGAAAATCACGGTTTTGGTTTTAGTTTGAAATTTGCCCATTACCACTTTGATAATTACCCTTGTTGTAATTTCTTTGATTTCCTTGGTAATTTCCACCTTGGTTGTTGTTGCGATAATTATTAGCATTTTGATTTGGTGGAGCTTGATTTTTGCGGGAACCTTGACCGATTTGGTTATAAGTTCTCGTGGATACATAAGCACTCGAAGTGTTACCATCCGCGGTAATGCACTCGGAAAGATCATGAGCTCCACCACACGACAAACAACTCTTAGACACCGCTTTAACCGAAGCGGAATTTGAAGCTTCTTGAGCTTTCCAATGGGTCATAAGGCTAGCAAATCTATCAAAAAATCGATTTTCTTCATTTGCCTCATCATGTAAAGCATTAATGCTACGAGACGATGACGAGCCCAATTTGGCAACACTCGGTGTGTTACGAGGGCTATAAACCTTAGACCTATTCTCAATTATGACCAAAGCTTCTTCAACCGTTTTACAAAAAAATTACCACCCGCGGCGGCATTCAAATAATCTCTTTCATGATCGTTAAGTCCATTGTAATACGTGTCGATTTGGTGCAAATCGGAAAAACCGTGATGAGGACATTCATGCAACATTTCCTTAAACCTATTCCAAGCCGTTGAAAAACTTTCATTTGATTCTTGTGAAAATTTAGAAATCTCGTTTTTCAAATGCGTAGTCTTAGAGGGAGGAAAAAATTGGTTCACAAACTTCGAAACGAGATCCTTCAACGTCCATATAGAATTGGGTGGCTCTTTCTCTAACCAAATTTTAGCGGGCCCCGCTAAGGAATACGGAAAAAGCATCATCTTAATCGAGTCATTCGAGACATCCTTGAATTTGCACGTAGCGGTAAGACGATTGAATTGGCGGATATGGTTGTGTGGATTGTCCTTCTCATCACCACGGAATTTGTTGTTTTGGATCATCGATAACAAACCTATTTTCACCTCAAAATTCTCCGCAAGGATTGCGGGAATCACAATAGCTTCTCCATAACCCTCGGTGGGTGCTTGAAGTAACTCCATCATAGTTCGATTTGCCATGGTTGGTGCTTCTCGTACAATGGGTTCGTCAATAGGAGACTCCTCACTAGAATGAGTTGGAGTGGGAGTTTTGTTTTTTCGTCTACGTGCACGTTTTGCTTGATTACGAGTGAGCATAAACGTCACGTACAACGAGGAGACGAGCAAACAAGATTCTTTTTGGTATTTTGTGTTTTTCTTAATTTTTTTTGTGGTTTTTGATGGTATTAACTTTTTTGGAAATTGGTGAAATGTATTAAGTATACAAAAATCTACAAATCTCCTCCTTAATCAAATCTCTCGATTAAAGAAGCCTCAAGGAATGAAAACGATCACGTGGAGTGAACGCCTTCGATGACTTTAGAACGATGGTGGAACACCAAATCGTTCAAGAGGGTTTAATCAATAGAAACCAAGAAAATATATATGATATGTAATAATACTTTGGGCAGCAAAACCCTCGATTGGCTCTCAAAATCAAATACGCAAAAGCAAGCGGAGGAAACGAGGCGGCGCGAAGCACTTAAGAGCCTTTTTCCTTTAGGTCGTGAAATACAACCGCCTTATACCCACCTTATAGTTTGTATTTTCAAAATCAAGCTTCACGAAAGTATTTATCTATTTTTGCCTTTTTCTTTGGTTTGAGATTCGAATACAATGATTGGTAATGACCTCCCAAGTCAAGGTTGTGATTTCTCACGTATTTGGAGTACTTGTGAATTTATTGTTCTACGTATACAATATAGTAATAATATTCACACAAAAACCGAAAAACGATAATACGTATTAGTAGAGTGCTACTAATACAAATACTAATTATGGATATATTGAAAACAACCAATTTGATAGTTGTATTTTTACCCCTTTAGGCAAAGGAAGGCAAAATAGGGCAAGTGTGCACGACGATTTAGGAAAACCGTGTGTGAATGACCCTAAGTGAGTTCGTTCTCGAGGAGGCTAGTGCGTTGTGTAATAAGTTGATTAATGATTGATGATTTTATTGAGAAGAAAAGAGAAATGAGAAAGAAAAGACGGTTACAAAGACGGATCGAGCTAAGACGAAAACGCGTTCGTAAAACCGTAAATAGTGCAAAAATTAAAATTTTAACCTAAAAATTCCAAAAAATGACTAAAAATCCACAATAAAATTCTAAGAGTTTACAAAAAATCAAAACTTGCTAAAACCTTTTAATTAATTAGATAATGACTTTTTAATGCTAATTAAAGCCCTAAAAATCACAATTAATTATTAAAAAGCCCTAAACAAGATCTAATAGTTTGTAAAACTCAAAAATATCCTAATTAAGCTAAAAACTAATTTTAAAAATTTTAAAACCTAATAAAACTATTTTTAAACACTAAAAAACCATTAAAATCTATTAAAACTTAAATTAATTCTAGAAAATAAATGAAAAGCCCTAAAAAGATTTGGAAAGTGAAAAAACTCCTAATTATGTGTCCTTAACCTAGGAAAAATGAAAAAAGTAGAAAAAATCAAACTTCAATTTTTAATAATAAAATAATAATAAAATAATCAAAAAAAATTCAAAGTTTATAAAATAATTCTAAAAAATTACCAAAAATCCTAAATAATGTAACTAAAACAAAAATGCAATTAAAATTTTCTGAAACCTATTTAATAATTTTATATTAAATTTTAAAGTTAGCTAAAAACCCTAAAATCTAATAAAATCAAAAATTAGTCTTTTTGAAAACTTAATTAGCTGAAAACCTCCAAAATATAATTCAAAACCTAAAAACTATTTTTTCAGATTTTTAAATTATCTTTTTCCATTTTTTAATTACTTTTTAAAGTAAATTATATATTCGATTTTTTATTAATAATTATAATTTACATATTAGGAGAAGGCAAACGGGCAACAAGCTGCGCCGCTAGCCCTTTTTGTATAGCAAAACCAAGTCTATTAAATACAACGTTTGTGGATTTAGGACTCAAAACATTACTATTCATAACACGTTGTATTCTCGTAAGTAGCTCCACCGCCTCAGGTGCAAGGAAACCAAATGTATCAAACGCGAAAGGAATAAACACATGTTGATTTTCAACACATGCTTTCTCGTGTTTAGTCACTTTGCACGAGGCGGCTTTTATAGCAGCCTGACCCGCTGTAAAATCTCGACTGCCTAGCCCTACGAGAGGAGAAACTCCTGTCAAATCAACGCACGCATGTTTACCTCCAACCCATCCAAAAACCAAAATATCAGCGGGTCTCAGTGTGGATCTTCCATCTGACGGGTCGGTCAAGAAATTCACAGGTGCCTCTTTTTTGGCGGAGATCCCAGCACGCCTACATATGTCGTAAAGAACGTCCCTAACAAAATCATGTCGATACTTGAAGCCCGGAAGTTCTTTACAATGAACCGCATGTTCCCCAAAAGAATCCAAACATGCCTTGCGACAAATAGGGCATATAGCATCAACCGGAAATAATGGAATCATAAGGCGATACTTAAGGATAGTGCGGTATTCCACCGGTGACATATGTTGACCGAGCCCGTCTATGGGGATAGCTTGTAGGAAATCTTGGGCATGTGGTGCGCGAAGACACTCGAAAACTGCTTTCTGTCTAACCGTCATGTCAAAGTGGGCTTCCATATCCTTGACCATCTCACTAAAAAGGGCACTCGCCAATGTTTCTTGGGCTTTAGATGGGGCGGTGTCCTTATTAGCGAAAACGCTAAAATCAAAGCTTGGAATCGTATCACGAAGAAAAGCCAAAGCAGAAACGTAATCATCGTCCATACCACATATACCACTGTCACGTAAGATGTGGTCTTGTAGCACCCAAGATTGGGCCCTCGAGGCCACAAAAGCATAGGAGAAGACCACTTTTGCTGAGTACAAGCCCAACCCACCAAGACGAATGGGTAAAGAAGCAAGTCTCCACTACAAGTCACCAAAAAAAGGTCCTCCACAAACCACTATATTTTCGATTGAACCACGCAACCCTTTGTCAAAAAGCAAAGGCGCCTCCTCCATGTGTATAGGTTGACATGTCCTTAAACCAAAATAAAGTTTAGCAATACCCATACATGAACGAAGCAAAAGGAGCTCACTTTGCGGGTCATGAAGTTGTGGAAGAAGACCCATCAAGTCAACAGCATTTACGGCTCTCTTCATAGCCAACCCACTAATAAAATCTGCATCTCTACTAACAGCTCCCCCAAGAAGCTTCACACCCAAAGACGGCCTACGAATATCAACCGGAAATAAACCCTCCCGAAGCTTCGTACCATTACAAGAGGGCCAAAAAATCTTTTTTTCTTGATGTTAAGTTCAAGACCCAAACCTGGACCAGTCGTCTTTATAATGTCTAACACCTTGGATACCTCTTCTGAATCTCCAATAATGGTTCCATCATCAAGATACCAAGCATGAATAAGAAGCTTGCAACTGTCTCTGATCTTATGTACAAGCGGGTGCAAGACAAGAGCAAAAAGAAGAGGTCCCAATGGGTCGCCTTGCTGCACTCCCGTGGCAGACCAAATATGTGTGTCTCCTATATACAACCTCGCTGCTTGACCATATAAGAAATTTACCCACAAAAATTTAAACTAAAAATAATCCTAATAAATAAATAAAATACGGGAAAAATAAACTTTTAATTCCAAAAAGTCCTAAAACTAAACAAAAACACAAGAAAAATACAAAATGGCAAAAATCCAAAAAGAATAAGCTTAAAACAGCTTATAAATAAGCTGTTTGCTAAATAAGCCCAAAAACAAACACTCCTTATATAGATATTGAAATGAACCTTGGTCAGTAAAAGACCCAAGGGCGCAATGGTTAAGACGTTTGTGTGTGAGAGCAGTGGCGCAGGTTCGAGTCCTGGCCACGTCCTTTTTGCTTAAACTTTTTTTTTTCTTTTTCTTTAATTTAAAAACACAATCCAGTGACTTAACTTACTTAAAAACACAAATACAAACCCAAATTCAAACCAAATCAAGCCTTGTAAATAAAAACGTGCCCAGATTGAATGGTGTTTCTGATGAACACCAAGTTGATTTCTTCACTTGTGCAGTTTGGACCAAGAGGACTTGATCCTTGAGTTTTTTTGGATGTTTGATGGACAATAGGCACCCCTACACTCAGTTGGAGTGTAGGGAGTCAATATAAACACTTAAACAAGCAAGATCAAACAAATTCAAGCACAATAAGGCATGCAAAGTTTCTGATAAAGGCTTGCATATGACTGATGAACAATTCAACCAAGTTACTTGCACACAAATGAAATTCAAGGCCTCAAATCTTGCAACCTAGCTAAACAAATGACATATAAATGATTCACAACCCTTAAACAACCTAAAACCTAGCAGACTACAAATTTGGTGGCCAAATTTTCACAAAAACATGCTCAAAAGCATGTTACTGATTTTTATGCTCTTTTCCAATTTTTTATCATGCAAAAGTGTTCTAAATACTACCAATCTGAAAACTAAACACTTATATTACCTAAAAACCAACTAGTGAGTGATTCTAAACAGGCTTTAACATAAAATCTTCCCAAGAAATTTAGTTAATATGCAGAACCAAACACTCCTTTAAATCTCAAAAACCAATTTTCACCAACCAAATCACATCAAACTCTAACCAAACTGATTTCAATCACTACTAACATACTTTTAACATCAAAGCAAACATGAACAACCAGATTAACAAGCTCCTAACACCTTCTTCACAAATTTCATGCAAATCACATAAAAACTAAAAATTGAAATAGGAACAAGGGACTACCTTGTTGGGCCTACATCCAGACCCAACCAAGGCTGCTTAGCCTTCTCCAATAGGCCCGGGCCTATGCTGAGCCTTGAACAACAAATCTCCAAAAACCTGCTAAGATCAAAGTAGAACACACAAAATACAAAAATCTGATTTTAACACCTTTTTTTAAAGCCTTTCTCAAATGTTTTTCCTTTCAAAAACACTTAACCAATTAACTTTAATTCCTGAAAAACAAAACCTTGCAACAAGGTTTTCACCACAAATTTCCCAAATTCAGAAACTATGTTTCTGAAAAATTCAAACACTTTTTGTTTGAATACAATGTAAAATGGAACTCAGTCTAGCTTCTCAATCACATACCAACTTTTTAAAAACAAATAAAAGGAATTACACTTTTTCTTAAAAATTACCAACTTTATATATTTTGTAAAAAAGGAATTACAAGAGTTGAGTGCTAAAAACTGGAACAAACTTATAGGGACACATACGTCTCCTATATATACTACTGAAAGGAAAATTCTAGAACTACAAAACCCTAGTATATGAAATTCCTGAAATGTCCTTGGTCAAAAGTCTTCAAAATCAGTCAAGGTGGCAACATGTGATCTTGCTTGGCACTTGTGATATCCAGCTGTTGAGAGTGCATCTTGATCGTCTATTTGTGCTTGGGGACCAAGGGGAACTTGTGGGACGTTGGTTTGGTCAGGTGTAGGGTTTTGAGGGAAAGGGACGGGGCAAGGGAGGGTCCCACAAGACACATGGGTGTGTCTTGTGCACGGTTTTGGTGTGGGATGGGGCGAGGGTGTGGTTAATTAGTAATCTGGACAAAAAGGGGAAAAACCCCTTTGATTTTGGCTTAATCACACCTGGGATAATTAGGGTTTATGGGGGTGTTTTGAGTGTGTTTAATCTGAAAAAGGATTAATGATTTTTAAAATATGTGTTTGGTGGGAAAGTTGGGAAAGATTTGACCAGGGTTTGACCAGGTTTATTAAATAAACCTGGTGGGTGGGTTTGGTTACGGGTTTGGATTGGGTTGGGTAGGGTAAATGGGTATTTGGGTGGGTTATGTGACGTGTTAAAGTCTGGTTGGGTGAGTAGGTTTGGTTGTCTGACAAAAACAGTCCCCCAAGGTTTCTTCTTTCTTCACTTTGTAATAAATGGCCATCAACGCCTTTTTAACACTTAACAACTTTGGAGTACTTGCTGAAAATGGCACAATTACTTTTCAAACCATAAATAAGGATTTCAAATGAAATTTCTTCATTTCCCAAGGGCTTTTCTTGTAATATCTTCAAACTTTAAGGACCCTATTAATAATTTTGAATATTTGAGGGGTATAAAGTGTTAATCTTCAAAAGTTGAGGGACCAAAGTTGCCAATCTTCAATTCTTCAAGGTCCATTTTGGAAATTCCAGATTTGGGTCCGGTTCATTGTGCGGCTTCGTTTCCCGTGTTCGTTTTTGAATGATTCTTGTGATCTTTTGCCATTTCCTCAATATCCGTACCTAAAAATACACAAGTAACAAACACGAGCATATATTTGGCAGTTTTAATGATATTTTATGTATTTTAAGCCCGATTTGGACGATGAGACTATGTATAAAAGCAGTCTCATCAAAGATCTATACCAAGCCACCACCACCACCTTCCACCACTACCTTGTCTTTCATATAAGCATTGGTTTCTTATCCACAAGACACCTAATTCAAGCAAATCTTAGAATTCTAGATTAACTAGGATTAGATTTATGCTTTTGGCTTGTTTCCTTTTTCATACATCTTTGTATGTTTATTATTTACATGACTTCACTTGGATCTTAGTCTTTGTGTTTTCTTCTCTTTTTATTTTATTTTTTTGTGACCTATAGCTATCTCTTGTTGGTTGTCTCTTTTGTTCAACTAACCCTTCTATGTAGCTTGTCACCATATCTCGATTTCTCGGTGCCCCAAGAAAGGGGGAGTAAGCACCAAGGGGGAGTCTTGGCAAAGTCCGTCTCTTCAACACCGACTTGTGCAACCTTTTTGCTTCGACAAAGGGGGAGAAATGAATAAACTCGTCTTCGAAAAACTTGTTTTTGTGTGATTGAGTTTATGTATTGTCGGAATCAAAAAGGGGGAGATTGTTAATGTAATAATGCCTAAAAACGTTACTTGCATTTTTCAGTCTCACTTTGTTTTGATTACGACAATATGTAGAAACAAGCATTTACGAAAACAACGAAAAACGAATTCTTGAGTTCAAGTATTTTTCATTTTACCCATTTTCACTTAAGGTATGAATAAACAAGTACTAACCTTAATCAAGTGATCAAGTGATTTAATCTTTTCTTATAGCTCACTTTTTATTAAGTGTGACAAGTTTTTTTTATTAAACTTTCTTTTTAAGAAAATGTTTTGTTAAATTAAATATTTAAAAATTTTAAAATGGCATATTCTTTTTTGATTTGGAATATTCTTTCAGGATATTTTATAATCAGAGAAGACCTCCACCACTAAAGGACAAAAAGGAAGCGGAGTCTACTCCGATGGTTCCCTAGTGCCTATGCGGTTCCTTATCGATAAGGAACCACCGGCTGAGATAAGGAACCGCGGGCAGATATAGTCGTTGGCCCTTTGCCCTATAAATAGTGGACCATTCTCAGATTTTCTCTTCACCTCTTTTGCACATATATTTCCAGATTCAAACATACTTCTTAAATCACTCAAATCCTTGATCATTTGATTGATTACTACTTGTTTAGAAGTGAATCTATCCCATCCATCCCTTCCTCTCCAAGTGCAAAGAGAAGAACACTATCCTTGTAAAGTGTTGAGTCCACCACCAAAGATCCTTTGAAGATCAAATCTTATACATTTGTTGTTGTGTCATAGTTGTGAAGATCCAAGTAGTTGTGTCTATTTGAAAGTTGTGTATGTACTAAGTATAGTTATGTAGATTGGTCCTAGCTACGATTAGGGCTCGACTTTTAGCTTAGAGTCGGAAATTGGTTAAGCAACGTATACAGTTTTTTGTCCATCATAAGGAGCTTGTTGTGTAGTGAACTCTCGAGTAAGGAGTACTCGAGGAGTGGAGTAGGAACGAGGAGTGAGCTTCGTTGCCGAACCACTATAAATCCTTGGTGTTTGGTTTGATCTTTCTTTACCCTTAACTCTTTACATTCTTTATTCTTTGTGCATATACATTAGTTAGTATTAGTTTAGTTACACTATCATTGTTCATATTGTGCATAAGAAGATTTCACATGTTTCCTCAAGCCTAAGTTTTTGAAAAAGGATTTTTTGAAAACCATCTTTTAACAAGTAAATATAAGAAACTATTCGACCCCCCTTCTAGTTTCTATAGTTTGTATGGTTGAAATCAAAATATCTCACCTGCTTTGATATAAAGAATGATGAAATCACATCCTCAACAACATAGACAATGATGTTGAAGATATATAAATGAGATACGGTGATTATGCAATGGCTCTCGTATGTGGTGTTTTTTGTGCATTTAAGATTAATAATTAATTTAATAGTATCTTATAATTGTATGTTCTAATGCATCATAGTTTTATCCATAATAAATCATAGTGTCATCCCTAGTGAATTATAGTGTTATTTCTACTGCATTTAAGAATATAAATTAATTTAACACTATATTACAATTTGTAGGATCTAAGTTTTCTAAGGATTAGACATTGTTGGATTATACTATTGATATGGATGATAAATGGAGGAACCTAGAGAGAGAAAGAAGAGAGAGAAAGGAGAGAGTTGAAAGGAAGATGGAAAATGTGATTATGTGTTCAACAACAACCCCTCCTAACATGCTAGGAGGGGGTTTATATAGCCCACCCTACATGTGGGCTAATGGGCTATATTGGATCACGAGCCCAATATCATTGGAGTGACCGATCCTTTCTAAATACGTAAAAACGTATTTCCAACAATCTCCCCCAAAGGGAGGTCACTCCAAATTACAATGTCTTAAATAGTCTATAGCTCGTGATCTATGCTAATAATGATGTGACCGAGACTTTCCTTAGAAAAACGTATTTCCAACAATCTCCCCCAAAGGGAGGTCACACCATTTTACAAAATCTTAAACCTAGCATACTATGCTTGAGTCTTCGATCTTGTTCTTGTGAATATGCTGATGAGATCTTTGACTTTAGTCTTGAGCATGTTCTCTTGCCTTGACCTTGTGCATTCATCACTTGTGATATTCGCCTCTTCGTGACTTCATGTTCCACATACTTATACCTTTATAATTCTTGAAAGCTTCAGAGTTTGATACAGCGGAAGACTTGACCTTCAGACTTTCTTGAATTCGTTGAAGTACTGAGTGTATGCAGTATAAGCATGTGGGGACGACTTCTTCTTGGATTCCACAACGCCACCGTCTTCAACGCCACCGTCTAAGTCGGTAGCATTTTACCTCCGGTCGGTGAAGACCATTGGACGATATTAGGTATCGTACCCGTGACGGATAGTTTCAATTAAGTAACTTCCTGACAGGATTTCGCGGGTAGACCCGTTCTCTTTATTCGACTGTCCAAAGCTGACTGCGAACATAAAGAGTGAATCATTTGGATAATGATATCCGCATGATTTGAAGCCGTCAATTCATGTTCCTGGAACAAGTGAAATTCAATTAAGAACCGCACTATCGTTGCTTTCCAGTTGTCACGAGCTTGATTCGTATAGAATCTTGCAAGTTACCTACCAAGTGCTGTTTGAGGTTAACACTAGAAGGATTTCCACTCATCACCGTGAACACAAAGGTATCACTCTGAGTGTTTTGGCAAGATCACTGAGATATTGCGTAGAGGCCTGGAACGTGTTTAAATTCAGTTAAGAATTAAACAGTTGTTGCTTTCCAGTTATCACAAGTTTGATTCATAAAGAATCGCACAAGTCACCTACCATGAGCTTTTTGATATTCGCTCAAGAAGGATTTCCATCTTCATTGTAAATACTTTCGTATTACTCAGATGTTCAGGCAAGATCATGAAGATTTTGCGTAGGACTCTTAAAATATTTCTTACTTTTCACAGTGTGTGAAGAAGCAAGGAATTATGAAAGTGTGTCCTAATGAGATATTTGATGATCTCAAATGGCTCTAGACTCAATCGTGCATTTTGTATTTTAGTGATCGGAGGCTGGAGAGGAGTGCCACCATTTCAATACCAATTTATTCGGAGTGAATAAATCAATAGATAATGTGTTGTCTCCGTGTGATTAAAACAAATATCTTTTGAGAGATATCTGAGTTAGCTGGGATGGGTTGTGCATTGCATCACTGGGTCCATGATGTCTGTCTTCAAGATCATGAATCATTAAAAATGGTCTCAATAGCTAATGAGTTGACCCGGTTTCTGCCTAAGTTGTAAGGAGGGCTTCTTTCTTTACACCCTTTATCATTACAATTCTTTTTTATTCTTCAACCCCTTCAATGCTTACCAATACGTCATAACTAGCACTTTGTTGTGATTGTTCCAGTGCTAACTTAAGTACTTGGTCGGCATTCAGCTATGTTCACAATCTTTCTCCATCTTTCCTAAGGAATACTATTTCTAGCTATGAGATGTCCTTGGGAAGATTCCTCCGGTTCTAGAGGAATCGTTGGACTTTAACCTATCCTACCATCCTTATGTCACCACAATCTTCACCGTCGTGAATAGAGATGTTTTGGGTAAGTGTATGTCACCATGAAATCCATTTTGAGGTGCAAATCCATTTTGCTCCCCCTTAACATATGCCACGATATCCGAAAACATTTTGCACATGTCGGGATGAGCTATCACGTTAAGTCAAACCATTTATGATTAATCGTTTCCCATATTAAATCACATTTTCTCCCCCATATTAAAAATATTAACCCAATCGATGTTTTTAATATCAATTGATTTAATAGCATTTTAAGAAAATTTGGGAAGAAAAATGCAAATCCAATTATCTTCATGAATTACACAAGCTCCCCCTCAAATTAATGAGGGTGTAAATAAAATACCTTTTAAACACAAGTGTAAGGTATTTATCACGTGCAAAGATCATATATGATAATTTTTCACAAGATTAGCGATTTATGAGGTTGGACCTGAATGATGGAGAACATCATATGAAAGATTCACATGGTTCTTGTTCACGAATGTTGGTCACCTCGTCACGCCTGAAGTTATCTCTTGACTCCATGTGTATGATTGATATCTTTGTCTTGACACCAATATGTGAACTTGGCATTCCCATCATCAAGGATTCTGAATGCTGGACAATTGCTCCCCCTCAATTGTTGACCCGTGTTCTATTGAAAGAGCTGTAGTCGCCGTTTGAGTAGTCGCATCGTCGAGTATGTAGATATCAATTGTAAATTGCTACGGTTGGTCGAAATGATAACTTCATAAAAACAAGATTTCTCTTGTTTTAACAAATAAATGCACTGACACGTACAAATAATCGTGTTAGATTGTGTTCTTATGTAAACACAATCCCTTACATGGTTATAAAGTAAACCATGCCCGAGAAAATTAATTCACGTTGTTGAGTTAAAGCTTTCCGGTGAAATACTTGACTTGAGTATGAAAAGCGGGTTACTATCTGAAATAATAGCAAACCATTTTGAGCATGTTTTAAAACATTTGAACTTCTGCTCGAACTTTATTTACAACCCCGTGTCATTATTGAATGACATTTCTAGTATCGTAAATATTATCGATTCCAGAAGACATGCTCTTTTTATCAAAACAGTTTTTGAACACACAATTTTGAAAGATTTAGAAAACCTTTTTGAGAAATTCTCGAAAAATTGTGTTCAATGTTTTGAAAACCAATTACTTGAGCTTAAGATGTTGAATATCTTATGAAATGAGCTCAAGTCCGAGAAGTTGTAAACTTCCCGTTGTTAAGGATAAGTTTATCATTGGCGATAAACTTTCCTTTTAACTGAAGAACGAGTCCTAAGCTGACATTTACTTAGAAATCGTTTTCTTGATCTTGAAAACTTTGACTGTTTTAACGGAAAGCTCATGACCGAGAAAGGTTAATTTCTCGTTATGAGGAAAAGTTCTCTTATTTAAAAGATACACTATCCTTTCTGAGCTTAAAACTTCGAATGTTTTAATACAAGCTCATGACCGAGAAAGGTGAATTTCTCGTTAAGAGGATAAGTTATCATAAAAGATAATCTTTCCTTTATTTTAAGTTCGAGTTACAGTCTGACATTTAACTGTAAGTCATTGTGCATGAGCTTAAAAACTTCGAATGTTTTTTGATATAAGCTCATGCCCGAGAAAAATTAAATTTCTCGTTGAAAGGATAAGTTTATCATCAGCGATAAACTTTCCTTTCTTTGATGCACGGGTTATCGTCTGATATTTAACGATAAGCCATATACACGAGCTTAAAACCGTCGAATAGTTTTAATGAAAGCTCGTGTCCGAGAAAATTTAATTTCTCGTTAAGGGGGTAAGTTATTGTTGCGTAGATAAACTTCCCTGTCTCTGAAGTCCAAGTCATCGTCTGTCATTTAACGAGGAACCTTAGTGCATGAGCTTAAAAACTTCGAATGTTTTTAACATAAGCTCATGCCCGAGAAAACTTAATTTCTCGTTGTTAGGATAAGTTAATCATTGGCGATAAACTTTCCTTTCTTTGAAGATCGAGTTATAGTCTGTGATGTGACTATAAGTCCTTTTGGTAAGCTTAACCATGAATCCCCTGAGACACTTGTTTCTCTGATATCTGCTTCTTCAACAACCAAACTCTAAGAGTATCCTTTGTTGAACGGTATACAATGATTGAACCGCTTCGTTCTTTTGGAACATCAACTTTGGTACCTGCATTCTCATTAGGAGTTTTTATACTTTGACCTGGGTTAGCGATATCTATCTTAAAAGCATGTGGGGGTTCACAATTTTCTTTTCTTGTGTCAGAGGTGGCCTGAGAGGATGATTCACTTGTCTTAATTGGCAAACGTTTCCTTTTATAGAAAACCTTAAGTTCAGGCTTAAGTGATGTATCATCCTTTGCAATTTCCTCCCTAGTAGACTTCGTAGAATCAGAGACTATCCTAGTTAAAGGGAACTCGTTTCCTACAAGAGTGAAAGTTCTACCAATGGGGCGCCACATTTTGCCAACGGGTTTGATTTTAGCTACCCACTGGGATTTAAGTCTAGCACGGGAGTTCACCTCATTAAGTAATTTCTTGATACAAGAATCATGATTTGCCGTAAAGACACATTTTCTACATGTTTTACAAGTAGCATATTTAATGTCCGAGTAAGATCTAGAATTCCTAGATGATTGATTGATGCTCCTAGGATGTGACATGCTACGGTTAGCAGTGTTGGGTAAACTAGAAGGCATCTGACTAGGTTTGAAATTCCTATCTCTTACTTGTGTCTTTTGCTTAGCTTCCCTTAGACCAAATGTATGGCGAACGTCATTTGAACTAGTTCGAGACGTATTCTTTGGACTATGTCTAGGGAAATTAGAGGCAATCATGTGATTAGGTCTTGCAAAAGCTGTTTTAGTCACATTGGGCCTAGATGGTGGAGTGACTGTTCTAGAAAGATGAACCATATCAAATTGGGAGGCAAACCGCGGTCTCGAGGATTGTGATCGCTCGGATCTAAATGTAGTAGGTTGTCTGACGAACTGATTTGTAGGCGGTTTCCCCAAGATTGATGGTTTTTCAAGGTTAGTGTCCACACTAGGTCCTCTAGTTTTCCTTAACTCGTTTTTCAACGCAGCTGTAGCAAAGACCTTTTCCTGTACTTGAGCATTTAATGTCTCATTCTCTTTAAGCACTCTATCTTGGGATGCCAATTTAGATTCAAGCAACTTAATTTGTTTCAAAAAATTATCCTTTTCAGCTTTAGAATCTAGAACAATTTGATCCAATTTTCGTTCAAGAACAACGTTTGACTTTTCAAGTTTTTCAAAATATGTTTCAAATTTCTCCGTTTTCTTTGAAAATTCAATTTTGGCATCCTCAAGCTCTTTGGATTGCTGAGCTAAAATGGTTTCAAGATCTTCAGTCCTAGACACAGAATTGGTTAAAGAAGCAGTCGTACAACGATTAGCAGGATTGTTAATTAGGGCATTCATTTCAGACAACATATGAAGAATATTATTTGTACCTGACATGCTACTTAGTTCCTGTGTTCCTCCTGATTCTATTCTCTTGTGACTGCCTCTTGTAGCGTCTTGCAATATATGCAATTCGCCCTCTTGAAATTTCGAATTCAACGAATCCATTGTAAATTTGATGAAAGATTTCTTGGATCCTTGTTAGGACACAATATATTTGTGGTCGTGGTTGATTTCGGGATATCACAATACGAGAAGAAACATAGAAATGAAATTCACGGGATATGACAAAAACTAACGAAACGAGCTGTAAATAAATCTGAAAAATCCTCGATGGATGATAAAATTCGTCTTCACGGACAAGTACCCGATCAACAATCCGTCGGCAAATTAAACCTTGTCACTTTATCACGTCACTTTTGTCACGTAGTCACGTCACTTTGTCCCGACTATAACGTAATGTCAAAAGAAAAAAAAATTCCAAAATAAAAATTTTAATAAAAATAAAAATATCAATTGAATATCAAAATTAATATCCAAAATAACAAATAATATCCAAAATAAAACTTTTTTCAAAATAAAAATAAAATAACGAAAGTTACTTAACTTAAAAACATAACTAAAATTAATATGAAACGTGTCCCAAAAAGGAGCCTCCCTTGTTTTCTCCGTCTAAAAAAAACGTGTATGTGGTAGTTAGAACAGAAGACAACGTGTATCCCACTTGGATTTAATATAATCTAAATTAGCCTAAAAACAAGGTAGTCTCAAACCTAATCACACACTCAACAAGAATAACTCCGCCCCCTGTCTACAAAATCTCTCAAACAGTCACCCACCATAAAAATCAATGTCAAAAACCAATCATCCATCCATGAATCAAAATCAAAATCATCATCCACGAATCAAACAAGTTCATAAAAGGAGATAAATTTATCTACTGTTTTTCCAAATAAAATCAATCCCACTGACGAATCCAAAACCATGAAGAACACACGGTTTTATGGCTTCAAGATCCCTTAATGGATCTCGGGTAGGTTTAATTTAGATTGCATGTTGTTGATTTTGTTTCAAACCTTGTTAAAGGTTTTCGGGTCGAGTCTAGAGTTTGTGGTTTTTGGGTTAGTCTTGGTCTAATTTAGTTGTTGTTTCGAGTTCAGTCAAGTGAATGTCTTTTTGGGTTCGAGTCGAGGGTCTGAGTCAGTTCAGTTTGTGTGGGTTTTTGAGTCGAGGTTGTTGTCTAGAGTCGTCTGATTTTGGGTCGAGAGATGTGAGTGTTTGTGGGAGTGTTGTTAATGTTGTCGAGTCTTGTGTTTTCGAAAGTCTAGAGTTTGGGTGAGGGAGTCAAGGGTGATGGTCGAGAGTCGAGAGTGGGTTTGGTCGAGTTTGTGACTGAGATTGTGTTTGTGAGTGAGTCAATCGTGAGAGTTTGTCAGTTTTGTATGAGGTCGAAGTAGAGTTGGTGTTGGAGACGAGTATGTTTGAGGTGTGTTTTTGTTTGGGTGATTTCGATTGATGAAGTTGAGTTCAAATATGTTGTGTCAAGTCTTTGAGTCAGTTTGGTTTAAGAGTCGAGTGTTGTTTTGAGTGGTTTTGAGTTGGGATTTAGACACTCTCGTCTTTTGGTTTCGATAGTCTGTGTGGAGAGGTGTATCGAGAGTCTTGAGTGATTTTATATAGGACGAGTCGTTATATCGCCATATTGGACGAGTCAAACTAACCAGTTACTAAAGTCTATGACACCATCGCAATATACAACTACACAGCCTATCGCAATACCAAGCATACAACCCATCGCAATATTTATTTTATCCATCGCAATATTCAAAACACTCATTCCATCGCAATGTTCAAATTTTTCATCGCAATGTTCAAAAACTCACCATCGGAATGTGTCTAAGAAAATTTTCGCAGAGTTTCGACTCACTTTTCCTTAAACCCGTCGCAATCACGATCGCAAAGTGCAATCGCAACCCACGTCGGAATAAGGGAATCTAAATAACTTGATCGCAAAGTAGAACCCGAGGGTTATTGCGATCGGAATGTTCAAACTTGGTTACGTTACTATCGGAATATGGCAAAAAGAGAAAGCATCGGAATGTAGAACCCTTTTTAGACACAAAACGTTGATAAAAAAAGACAAAACAGAAAAAGGATGAAAAACTGGATAAAAAGAAAGACAAAAGAGAAAAACTTTTTATAAAAAATTGATAAAAATAGATGAATTGATAAAAACAGAAAAAACTTTTTATAGAGATTTTGAAATTGGAGAAAAGTATAAGAACTTTAGTAGAAAAATTTAGTAGAAAATTTTTTATAAGACTTTTAGCAAATATTATATAAAGATAAGCTTAAAGAAAGAAAAAGAAAATAGATGAAAGAAAGAAACTTGTAAAAAGGAGAAAAATTTACCACCAAATCAAAAGATAAAACGTGCTAATCCGAAGAATCAACCATGCTCTTGATACCAATTGAAGGATTGATGTTTTCTAAGGATTTAGCATTGTATGGATTAATCTATTGAATGATAAATGGAGGAACCTAGAGAGAGAAAGAAGAGAGAGAAAGGAGAGAGTTGAAAGGAAGATGGAAAATGTGATTATGTGATGAACAACAACCCCTCCTAACATGCTAGGAGGGGGTTTATGTAGCCCACCCTACATGTGGGCTATATGGGCTATATTGGATCACGAGCCCAATATCATTGGAGTGACCGATCCTTTCTAAATACGTAAAAACGTATTTCCAACAATAATGTAGAAATGCTAAATCGGATCCAGTGGTCTAATATGGTGGTATAAGGTGGAAGCCATGGATGAAGTTGAGAGAGAAGGTTGAATGTGTGTGAAAATAAGAGAAAATGAATAAACTTGAAAAGTGACACAACCAACACCTCTCCTTGGAAGCAAAGGAGGGGTATATATAGTCACACACGATACGCTTAACTATACATGAACCTAGTCTAGTCTAAACGTGTGTGACTATGATAACTAATGGGAATTCTTAAATGTCGTCACATAAAGTAAGTTTCCAACAATCTTCCCCCATGGGACGACGTGTAGAATTCCTTACAATATTTTTTCCTAACAAGTACATAATGATAAGAACAAGAGCTTTCATGAAGCGTCCAATGCTGATGATGTCTTCTGAGGCCTTTGACTTCAAAATGACTCATCTTTAACTTGTAGTAGAAATACTGTAACGGCACGAGCTAAGTAACCCATACACTTCTGGTTAAGGAGAAGCTTCTGAATTAGCTTCCCCCTAATTCATGCCACATAAACTTGATGTAGAAGCTTTTTAAATAGCTTCCCCCTAAATCGACAATCCTCGAAAGCAACTTCAAAGCTTTCAATAAAGCTTAGAATAATTAAGCGCACAGCGGAATCTAACAAGCAAATCCCATCATATAACATGATAATGTTGCTAAGAGGAATTGAAAGTAAGGGGTACACCAAGTAGATCAACAACTTCTCTTCTCACGCTTGAATAATTCTTCTGAATTTTTCTTCCCCCAGAGTTCAAGTTATGCATACGAGAAAGAATCAAGACATTTCTTCCCCCACATGGTTGAAGAAAGTAAATCAAACCCCATTATGAAGCTCAAATACTGAAGTAGACACTTTATCCCATTCATGAAGTTGACATCGTAACACCAGAGTCAATTAAGTCCCGGAAATGCACATATCTTCTTCCGAAGATGCACCAGAGTCAATTAAGTCCCGGGAATGCATATAGGATAATGATGATGAATAATTGCAACAACCAAACAATTAATCATCGAATCAGTAGTGTACCGTTTAGAGATTGATAACGCCACGAGTAAAAACACTGATTTTCTCTGCGGCTATGACAAATGTCATCCCGGAATGTCTTCAAATCAAAAGAAGGTATGAAGTTCATCACGTGTACTCGTTGTGCGTTCAATGTGTCTTCTTCTTCCCCCTTGATGGTTTCGAAACTCGGAACCATCAATAAATCGTAAGCACATGAACCTGAAAATCTCGAGAGAATAATAAATAAGCTTAATTATATTCGGTGAGAATCAGCTGTTGATTGAAAATCTCTTCTCATAAACTCTCCATGGCCATCTTTACCAACCCACTTGAAGGCAATTTGAAGTGACCACTGATGGAATGAACCAGATACATCAAACATGAAACTGAATAAGAATCCTTCGATCTTGTGACTTAAGCTTGCACTATTGTTAAATGAAGAACGGTGGATAAAATTTTAAGTACCCAATGCATCACTAAAGATGTCTATAAGCACAACCCCTCTTGAAATTATCCACGTCGACTATGCGCGTGACACTGAGTACAACAAAGTAACCCCTTTGAGTGATAGTTATCCGAGTCATCAACCATCCACCCCGAACCCGGAAACCAGATAAACAAGTCTTCATTCTGAGATTAAGCACGAGCAAGTTATCTGTTCAAGGATAAAATAAGTACACGCCTTCGAAGAAATTCGTCTCCGTCTTCAAATAATTAATATCCGATCCAAAAAAAAATCTGTAGTCACTAAAAAATCGCCCATTTTTTCTTTGGCCTCGTCTCAAATAAATTCTCGTCACAATTGTCACGTCACATTTTTTCACTTTGTCTCGTCCCGATAATGACCATAGTATGACTAAATACACACAAAGTTTATACAAAAACAAATTTGATGTTAAAAACTTGTGTGTATATAGCAAAAATATACGGCCCATTGCAATGTTTACTAAATTTCGAGTCCAAGGCCCAAATTGTGTTAAAGAAATGTGTGTCATGGCCCATTGATTTGAATAAACGAGTTCCATGGCCCAAAAATTATAACCGATCCATCACTCATCAAACCCGGTCCAAGAACTTTAAAAGTGAGGATAAAAAACAAGTTGACCCTAATTTTTATCACTCACTAACCCCAATCTCACGCAGACACTCTCTTTCTCTGCCTCACTTCCTCTAACTTCTCACCTAACTCATCTCCTCACCCATCACCTAATCTTACGCAGCCCCCAAACTAAAACAGAAATTCATTTTACTTTGTTTACTCCGTCTCTTTCACCTCATCCCCCATCTAATCAGATAAACACCTCTCGTACCAACCATAAAATCACTCTCCATAAGGAGTAACACATCTTTGATCTATTCCATCACATATCAACCTAATCAAATGACCCCTTTTGATTATTAATTGATAACAACAAACTATTCCCTTGATGTTAATTGTTTCCGAGGCAAATAAAAAATCATCAAGTCTTCAAGATCTTTTAATAAAGATCTCAGGTAGGTGTTGCATGTTTAACTTTTTAGAGCCGATCGAAACAAATAAAGTATGTAAACACTGTTGTTTATATATTTCTTTAATTCGAATATCAATAGATGGGTGAAACCATACAAAAAATGGATCTGTGATGCATATTGTTCAAAGAAAAAAAATCTGTAAAGATTTTATTATATTGAACCAAACTGAGATCTTGATTAATTATGTTTTGTTGATCGAGTCTAGATGTGGAATGGAGATAGGAGACGTTGGGTTAGGTTAGTTATGGTGTTGTGGAGTTATAAGGATGGTGAGATGATGAATTGGTTCATATTTTGGGTCGACTCAGTGAGTTAACTGAGTCAACTCGGTAAATACCGAGTTGACTCGGTTGCGATGGATTTAGTTTTGGTCATAGTTTTGTCCACTGTCTAAAATACAACCCATCGTACTCAATATATTAACCCCATCACAGTCAAAAAATTGACCCATCGTAGTCAAAAGTGACTAAGACCATCGCAGTCAATAATTTGAGTCCATCGCAGTCTAAAGCTATAGACCCATCGTAGTCTAAGAAGTACCATCGCATTCAAAGCAAAATTGAGTCCATCACAGTCTAGACCTTGGACACATTACGATGGAACCCATCGCAATGAGAATCCATCGCAATAAAACTGTAAATCCCCGTCGCAATAGTTCAACAAAGAACCATCTCAATAAACAGGAACACATCGCACTGATTACTATCCATCGCAATGTTGACGGGAAAAGTTGGGCAGCATGACGACTTAAACTTCCATTTCGATGAATCAGGCTATCCATCGCAATGAGGACAGCCCAACCCATCGGAATGTAAAAAAAAACCCCATCGGAATAAATCCGAAAAAATGAAGCCGTCGCAATGAAAGCATCGTAATATCCATCTCAATAGGGTTTTGACCAAAAGTTTTGTACCCCGAAAAAAATGGATCTTGGACCAACTTTTTGTCCTTATCCCCATGATGCAAAACTGATGTGTATGAGGACAAAAACAAAAACAGGGTACAAAAATTGGTTAAAAAACTTATATGACGAGGCACATCAACCCAGATTTGAACAACGATAAACTTGATACGAGGCACTTTGACACATAAATCAACGACAATTTGATAGAGATAGATAAAATGAAACACAAAAGTTGATATTTTTAGGTATGAAATGGGAAAAATTATCAACCGTGAATCATGAGCAGCAAAGAACGAATTTGAAAACATAACACGAACACAAACAAATCGGACCAAAAAGATTTTTTATAGACCACCGAAATAGAAAATAAGAACGATCCAAGGATGGAACCGAGGCTCTGATACCAAATGTAGAAATGCTAAATCGGATCCGGTGGTCTAATATGGTGGTATAAGGTGGAAGCCATGGATGAAGTTGAGAGAGAAGGTTGAATGTGTGTGAAAATAAGAGAAAATGAATAAACTTGAAAAGTGACACAACCAACACCCCTCCTTGGAAGCAAAGGAGGGGTATATATAGTCACACACGATACGATTAACTATACATAAACCTAGTCTAGTCTAAACGTGTGTGACTATGATAACTAATGGGAATTCTTAAATGTCGTCACATAAAGTGAGTTTCCAACACAATTGTCACAGATTGATTCATATATTAATTACTGAGAAAGGAAAAAGCATCCAAACATCGATGCATTTTGTTCAACCCAATAAAATACCTTGGAACAACCTACAATGGTGTTTATTGTGGAATCTTTTTCACGGGGCACATGAAAACATATGTTGGTCGCGATAGATTCTTCCAAAAGTTCAAGAAGGAGGATGAAGGTCAAAATCAGAAGTGAATATCCTTCAAGCCAAATATTGGCAAAGATATTACTCATCAGTTTTAATTACAAAAAGAAAGAACTACTGAAAAGCATCAGAATCATATACGAAGAAGAAAACAAAAGATCTCTAAGATTTTAACAAATACCGATGTCAAAGTGGATCAAGATTTGATGAAAACGTTTAGCAAAACACTACAAAATAGTCTTGAATAATGATAGCAAAGTTGCATTGGGATTACGAGAAACATGAAATCTTTTGGATGTTTTTACCGAATGATCGTATGGTTTTTTACGTTTGGAAATTTTTTGTTGCAAGCTAAGTACTTTTACTTTTAATGACCAATATTGTTGCTCCTTTTATTTATGGTTTGTGTTGGGTTATTGTGGAATATAGAATATTGTAATGCGCTAGCTTGATAGGTATGATGCACTAAAATGCTAGTAAATCATAAATGTAGAAAATTATTATGTCATTGTTGATAACCTCAGGGTTCTTTTGAAGTTTTATATAGAATACTACTGGATCGCTATATACTGTACCAAAATACTTTACTTCATCACAATGTATATTTAACTACATTACAACATATAAGATACTGCGTCATAATATTTAAGAGGTTCCATTACTATGTATGTGCTATTGCAATACACTAAACAAAACTAACAGAATGTGGAATTTAAAATTATAAGAAAAGACACAAAGTATATTTTAGAAACCAATACGATATTATCGTATTGTAATTCGGTAAAAATTATAAACATCTCTAAAAAATTCTTGTAAGCAATCCTTTGAATATCCAAATTGTCGTTTAGAGAATTTGTTGAGAAACTAATAATCCATAAATCATGCCAAAAATCGTTTAGAGATTCTCTGTCCAGTTCTTGTCGGCTGTTATATTTTCATGTTTTTCTTTGATGGGTGCAATGGTTCGGTAGCGTTGCCAAAAAAGAAGACCATATGTCTTGTAGTACTTAGAGATACATTTAACTTACGTTTCAGAATTTACATATATCAACCTACAAAATATTTAAAATAAAATCATTTAGCCTGACGATACAAAACCTACTCCATGGCACTAGAATATCTACTACATAGCACACAAAACCTACTGCATTAGAATTAAAAAACACAAGAAATTAGTGCATTACAGTAAAAAATTCTACGGCATGATAGTAAAAAACCTATTGTATTACATCAAATTATAAAACATGCAGCATGAGAGTACAAAACCATAGTGCATTATGGTATAAAATCTATTGCATGATAGTGTAAAGTATACTGCATGACAACACAAAACCTACTGCATTAAGCATGAAAAAACAAAAAAAAATAGTAATCCTACATGCACATCAAACCAACAGTTTTGAGGCAAGCATATAAAGTGTAATGGAGTAGTAACAAAATTAAACCAATAGTTTTGGGACACATTTATATAAAGTGATGGAAAGGCAAGATGTTGAAACGACAAATGATCAAAATACTCTTGATATATAGGTCGAACATGCATAAAAAGGATCACAATCTTTTACTAATGAAGATCTCTAGTTTGCTTAACCACAACCTCCTAGTAACTATTCAAAAACTATATATGATTTTATAAATATTAAATATGGCAATACCTACTGCATCAAAGTTAAAATCAAGTACATCATGGAAACAACCAAGCATAGAAACACGTTTTATACATATAATGCAACTACCTTGAACCTAGATCATCCTTATACCTAGAAGCTTAAAACCTATTGCATCACGATTTATATTCAAAGACACCACACAAAAATTAAACATACAAACTCATTTACTTACATAACCTAATACAAAATAGTTAAAATTGCAACCTACTCTATTTTAATACATCAAAATATGATATGTTAAATATTATGATGTACTTGATATATTCATCTCTCTTTTTATTCTACTACATTACAGTCTTATATTCTAATGCATTAAAGTTACTATATACTTTACTGAAATTATCTTCTATTGTATTATATTTCTTTGTAATTCTACTGCATTATAGTGTTATATTCTACTGTATTAAAGTCTTCTATTCTACTGCATCACTTTTATAATATCTCTAACTAGATGTGACATTGTGATGCACTACATGGGATATGACACTATGATGCAATGCATCACAAATTAAAATTTAGTGCATCTCAAAACCTACATATCCTATTTTCGTCTTATACACAACAATTAGTACGCTAGTACATCACAATCCAAAACTAACGCATCATAGTGTAAAAACTAATGCATCACAGTTATAAAAATTTTCATTGGGGCATTTTATCAAACACCTTGTGTTCACCTATCAAAAACATGTTTTATATTAAGTTGCTTCTCAATGCCTTTCCTGATATATATAGATAACGAAACACCAAATCAAACATATCTGGATTGATAAAAGCACATAAACTAAACAAAGTGAGCCAAAATACAATTGTTACATGACATATACATGAAAATCAAAGATAGATACACCAACTTAATCTATGGTGACTAATAAGAACAACAAAGAAAACTTACTTTCAAAGTTTAATGATGGGTCTGACTACATCGCATCTTCAACAACATTGTTGATGATAAACTGTGATGAACAATGGTTAAATTAGGTGGGAATGTAGTGGTTAACGACTGGAAAGGTAGGGAAAAGTGGTGGTTGATGAGAGGATCAAAGAAGTGTGTGAAAAATACCGTGAATGTAAGGTCTTAGAAAAAGAAAACATGTTATATACGGTTATGGCTTAATTTACACAAATACCCCTCGAATTTAGGATAAAAAGACAGAAACACCCTTGAAGTTATTAAACAAAAGGTGGGGGGATAATAGGACACGTGGCATCATGTGGTTCCACCCTACCTTTTTATTATAAATTATTTTTTATTTTACCCTAACTCTCTCTCTCTCTCTCTCTCTCTCTCTCTATATATATATATATATATATATATATATATATATATATATCCATATACTAGCGTCATAACCCGCCCAACGGGCGGGGTCGTTTTTTGTGTTGTTCCGGAGAGTTTATGGTATGTGTGTTTTTAGTTTACTAAATTTGTCATTTAACCATTATTATATTATAAGATATTATTTACGCTTATGTAATGTTAAATTTTATTAAACAATCTGAGTTTTTAAAATAATTCTCAAACTCATTTTGTGTTTTATTTATGTTTGTTCCTATGATATTCTTGTACATAAATTAGATGAAAGTTATAAAATGTTGATTGCTTGTATTGACGAAAGTAAAGCGTCCAAATCTGGTGGAGTAGATTGAAGAGTGCTCTACAGAAATATCTGCAAAAATTAAATATGAACAATCTAGATTGAAATTATTCTCATCGGATACCTGACATCTAATATATTATTTAGCATTATAAATTATTATAGTCAACTTGTTGTTAGAGCATTTAGTGATCCATTATATTTATACTTAAAAATGGCATGGCGTATATCATGGCTAGTCTAACATACAACTCAGCTGCAATGAATAAATTAAATACATAATGTAAAAAAAGAATACATTCACATTCATGTAACCTATTGTTTTTGCCATTCTTAATAGAAGTATGGCATCCACCAAATTTGCTCACACAAATCCCACTTGAAGATGTAGTAAAAGCCACCAACAGCTTTGCTGATGAAAATATCATTGGGCGAGGCGGCTTTGGTAAAGTTTAAAGTGGGAAACTCATAATTTCCGGGGAGTTGGTAGTCATGGGCACGTTGAAAAAAAGTCTCTGCGTGTATCTAAGCGATCCGAACCTCACATGGTCTAATAGATTGAAGATGGCTGTTTTTGTTGTGCGTGTAATAAGGGACATCCATTATGATGAGGAACTGAGTTATGCAATCATACATCGTAACATCAACAGCTCCACAACCTTAGTATACAGTAGTGACTGGGAGATCAAGTTATCTGGATTTGAATATTCCATGAAACATTCAAGGGTTCGAATGGACCAGGCTCTCCTATGCGACCCTATTCGCATAACCGAGTATCTTGATCCGGTAATTTATGAGAGTGTAGGTGTGACCTATAAGTCGAATGTCTACGCATTCTGGGTGGTTCTATTTGGAATTTTGTGTGGGAGAAAAGCATTTATCCCAAAAGAAGATAGTAATAAGTTTGTAGCCCCAAAAGCATTTGTTCCAACAGAAGATAATAGGTTCTTAGCTCAACTGGCAAAATTTCATTATGAAAACAGTTCACTGCGCGATATCGTCCATCCTGGATTACTGAATCAAATGCACCTACTATCCTTCGAACGTTTCTCGCGTGTAGTATACTCTTGCTTACCAATATATCTGCCACCTTGGGCCCAATGCTAAATAGTGGTCAATATACTTTTTAGTTTCTTTTCTACAATCATGTTATGTATCAGCAATACAAAATCTAAACATCTGATAGTCTACAGAGTACCTGTAACATCAATTCAATTTCATGAAAGGTTACATATCTGTAAAAGATTAAAGATTGATAAAAGAAAGTGGGTTGATATGAATATAGCTAACCAGAATTTTACCCGGTTCTCAGCAGGAACGTAAAACATAGTTTGAGCCAAAACACCACATTCTCCTCCTGAGTCATTCTCTAAAAAAGAGACGGAGTTAGGCTAGCCACGCACATAATTACCACTATAATACATGGATTTATCATATATTTGACAAAATAAAGACATAGTATTAAACAGCAATAATATGATGGTTCAGGCAAAGGTTTGTTATCAATTGTGATATCTATGTTATGTGGATTTTATTTACGCTACTTAAATATGATAACCTCTGGAATAATACACACGATATACACATTTAGTTAAATATTAAATCGATAATGAAGTTGCAATATAAACCTTGAAAATGTGTTGGAATTTTTAAGGTTGTAACCTGTCCGTTGTCCTGTGCTCACATAATATGATTCTCAGTTTCTCACTACTTCGCATCGCTATTAACATATCCAATTCTCGATTTTGACTGCTGATACATAGCATATATATAAGTTAATGGGCAGTTGGGTAACGGGTAAGATCAGGCTGAAGTGGCTTGCCAACATTTTTTTATACAGTATAGGCTGAAGTGGCTCGCACCAGAAACTGTGGATGCAGCTCTAAAAGCTATTAAAACAAAAACAAACAAAAATTAATAAAAACACCCATACCAACAACAAATGGAAAATCATAATATCAATTAACTCTATCGATTCCATGTGACTCACCATCATTAACCGATTCAGGTTCAAATATATCAACTTATATTAGTGAAATAGACCCAACAAAGACCCCCATAGAAATAAAAAAATCTGAAACCTAATTACTTAACTCCAACAACCCCATTTTTCTACTCAAATATGTGGTCATCCTTAAAATTCACTTATGTATGCTAAAAAACTCACAATGAGAATTTAGGTTGTTTGTATAAGTAACGATGATTTTGAAGGTGAACCTCTTGCTTGAGATGGGTAAGAAAAAGTAAAGAATTCGGCCCGTCAAATCCTTCAGATTTTTTCTCTGTAACAGGATAATAAATGATACGTACTATAAAATTTTAATAACCAATCTTAAACACAACCTAAAATGAGCATGTATTTCCAAATAGAGTGAAAGCATAAGACATTAAATGAAAAAGGATAATTTCGTATTTTCATTTTTTATATCAGACTCGAAAACGTTACAATAGATTTGAATATTGTTACATGTACCAGTTGGTGGTTGCTGATGAGGTCTCATGGTTTTGTCTTCATTGTAGCTCGTTACATCAGTAGGTGGAGTTCCTGCGGTAATCATATAAGCATAATAGGCATTAGCCATTCCTCACAGTGACATAAATGAGGAATCACACTCAAGATATTATTCAAAAAAATTTCTTTCACAAACATAGTAGTCAATATATAATTATGCCTAACAAATATCTACCAAAAAAGTAAAAAACGATATTCAATATCCAGTGCTTAATAAAACTTTTAATAACTAAAAAGAAGTTATCTTTCCCATACACACCACAAAAAATGAAAAGGATGTTGGCTGATCCCCTACAATTCTCTCAAAATCAGGTTTAATCAAGAAATAATCATCCCCTTTCGTAACCATAACTAACAGTAAAAATAGTACCTGTAAAAATGTTAGGTAGAGGAGCTAAAACAATGATATGAGCTTGGCCTATTTGTAAAGACACTCGTTATCATCAACACGAGGACCAATAGTGAACACAGCAGGAATGATGAAAGGTTGGTTGTCGGCCCTCTCGGCTTCAACTAAAGTGTAGTCGACTGGAGAGATGTCGAAAGTAGCGCATGATTGGTATGGAAATATCCATGTTTTCTTCGCAATTTTTATATCATCAATCCCCGATCCAGTGATGACCAAATACTCAAATGCATAGGTTTATCATGACTTTCTACATCAATTTGATTTCCTAATAAATCAGGGACACCTCACGGCTTTCTTGATCTTCCTTTTCATCCTCCACAAAGTACATGACGTAGGTCTCGTGTGCAGACCCATTTAAAGAAAATTGCACCTGTCCCACAGCAGTCTTTAGATCATTGAAGTAAAACTGCCTCAATGTTTCATGTTCATTCAACTGATCAGCAAATTATGTTTCTACCAAATTTAGCTTTTCCGATCTTATAGAGGAATTACAACAATCCAAATAGCCGACAAGAGCTTTTTTCAATCGGAAGTCATTTACTATATTCATCTTCTTTTCATCACTCTCACTGTGAAACTTATCAATCTCGTTTCAATCCTTTCTAGCTATCTTTTTATCTAGAATCTGTCCACTGCTTTGCAAAGCTCCTTCATTAGACGAGCCATGGTTTTCTCGTTTCTGCTTTACACCTGCCTGCATCCGTAGTAAATCTAATTAAGCATTTTATATTCGAATATATCTTATATAGAGGTTTTAAGATTCCTAGGCCTGTGAGGTGTTCGGTGAGACTGGGTTAAGTAGGGAGATTTTAAAGCTCGTGGATCGAGCGAGGTATAAGAAGCCCTCGCCTATTCTGCATTAATGCAAACCAAACCGCTATCTTTCTAATCTGCTTATTAGTAAACTTCTTATCTTTCTCTTCTTGTACATAAAACCTGAAAAAGAAACATGCAATCCCAAAACACCCTCTTAAGTGTCTCTCTCTCTCTGTTCCTTTTCAATTGCTTTTGCTGGTAATGTGTTCTAAGAATTGATATGTTTTTCAGGGTGGAGATTCTTGCATTAAGAGGGTAAAGGTTGAGCTAGAGGCAGATTCACAAGTTATCAGTGAACCAGAATCAGTAGAGAAAAGTAAAGAATCAACAAAGAAAGTAGAGAAAAGTACATAAGTGTAGAACAGGTAGTATAGCCTATGGATGCTACATCCAACACCTCTTCTATTGCTAAACCTGAAAATCATGAAATGAAAATCAAGGAAGATAAATCTAAAGATAAGTTATATCACCTCTTCAACTGAAGTCTTAGGTTATATCACTATTTGTAGTCCTTCATATAGTAAATCAATTGTAAATCAGGAAATCGAGGCTACTGTTCTCAACCGGTGATTTATTCCATCATCAGGCCCGTCAACTACTTCACCAATCTGAAATGGCAAAACAGATACTAACTGTTATTAAAAAAGAAGGAAAATGGATTTGCGAAATAAAGATCAGAAATAGATGCAAGAACATGAATGATGCCTACCAACATCAAAGTATGAAAACACATCTCTAGGTGATACTTTTGCAACAAAATGTACCTTTTCATTGATAACATAGCAGCTACAGTCAATGCCTGGGGTCTACAATCGTATTTATTTGTCACCTTTGGATTTGAAAAAAATAGTTCAGATGTGACATTCATTATCTTAAGTTTCAACATGCCATCTGCCAAGACTTAATGCACAAAATAATACTTGGTGACATTAAATCTAGCCATAACTAAATACTCAATATCCTGGTACACAGTGCTTAGGCAGGAGGAAACTCATCATCCATGCATATTTGAAATCGTCCACGGATCTATTATCTGTCACCAGATCACCTGCAGATTCAATAGCAGCATCCCTAACTTTAGTTTCTTTTTGGTCATTGTCACGGACATCCGCAACTTCAACCCAGTACCACATTCAGTATCTTCAGGAGATTTATTCTCTGTACCCAGATGACCTACAGATTCAACCTTTTTCTCTACTACAGTTGAGTCATTATGATTAGAAAATGAATCAATACCCTTCTCAACTGGCATATCACCATTTTCGACACTTTCGTCTGGTTGGAAGCCTTCTTGAGGTTGATCTATAAAACTCTCGACTTCATATGTTGAAGTTGTGTTCTCATCAATGACAGGCTTAATGTCAGCTTCCGCCTCCAAAAGTACTACAGCGTCATTGATTACTTCTGTTGTCTTATCCTTTGAACATCGTCCATAACCACTGATTGAGATTCCTGAGAATATCTTCTGTTTCAGCCTGCTCCTTCGTCTCCTCAGCGTTCAAATCCAATTCCCTAGATTCCAACAAAAGGCATTTCCATTTCTCAGCATTTATAATATAGCAAAAATTATTGCAGTCGCCAGCATCCTCAAA
>JANFOE010000279.1:0-160000 GCA_025667525.1 Glebionis coronaria | reverse complement strand
CTACATTCCGTTTTTTCAAAACGTATTTTTTCCTAAAATTGTGTTTTCAAACCGTGGGTATATATATTTCCATATTTCCCTAAAAAATTTTTCCATTTTTCCCCATAACCACACCGGTCAAAAAACACACACAAAGCATCCATGGTTCTCTAAACATTGGGATGTAAACCCTAATCCAAAAAAACATTAAAAAAATCGATCTTTGATTTTTTTGTTTGATTCAGATTCAATCGTTTAAATTTTTCCAACAAACATTTAGATAAAAAGAACATTAATTTATATTAAAACCAGATTCAATCATTTTAATTTTTTGATCTTTTTTTTCCAAAAATAATAAGTTCAAAAGATCACAGTTATGATTGATATAAGATAATCTAAGTCAACCATTGTAAGTAAATTGGTCCAAACAGTCTTTAGCTTTTTTGGAACGCACTTTCCGGATTCCATATTCACCCCCTTCATGTGTTGGAACAGGTGTTACCAGATTCAATTGCTGGACTTGAGAATCTTGAAGAGCTTTGTGTTTCTTCCAATATCTTGGAATCGTTACCAGATTCCATTGGTTTATTGCTGAAATTGAAGATTTTAGATGTCTATAGCAACAATCTCACGTCCTTGCTGGACAACACATGTCACTAAAAGTAATTTTTTATGGATATGTCACCGATTTTATGTTCTCTCTATATATTCTGACAATCAGCCCTTATAATATAACGGTGTGTTTGGATTTGCTGTTTGAGACAAATTATCCTATGCGAAACCCAAATCCAGACATTAAAAACTGATTATTTGATATCCTTAGGAGTTCAAAGAGTCACTTTTATACTATCTGCAACATAGGTACATGACCAGAATCGATTATTAATGTAATATTTTTTATAGAATTTCTGGATAATGTCTTTGTTAAAGTAAACTATCTTGATGTCCTTGAAGGTTTCTGATATCTACTTTATGTATCTCCAGATGACTATTATCCATAAACACAGTTGCCCACGGTTGCAGCTCATATGAAGGCAAGGGTAAATCCATACTCTTTATGTTTTATACTTGTAAAGTGAAGAAGCGAAACAAGCTGCCAAGGGGCGACAATAAGCTGCTATAAAGAGAAGGGAAACAGAGAGGTGACATGGAACCTCTGCATACCATGTATTTTCTGGAAATTGTTAGATTATAGCTCCTAAAGATATGCATGTAACAGGACATGCAGAAGACAAGACTTTGATCTCAACATGTTTCCAAAATAGCATTTTTGGCCTTAAAAGATTAACATTAGAAGAATGATGGTATTCTCGATTTATTAGATGGCTGCAATTACTTTACTTAAAAGTGGAACGGGTCAAGGGTTTGGCTCAGAAAAAGGAAGCAGAGATCTTGTTGTTTCGCTCCACCTTCAAACAATAGAAGAAAAGTGTGAAGAATCTTAAGTACATGTTGTGCAGCTTGAGAAACACCTTACCACTCACGACCTACTACGATGAAAAAAATATGCCATAATTTCATTTCTAACTATTGATGTTGGGTATGTTTTGTGTTTTTAGAGGATATCCAACGGTTGACGTTGGTCAATCGACTTGGAATGATGTAAGAAACTGCATTAGGTGCTCAAGCTTCACAGGGTCAAGGTGTTTATGGTGTAGAGTTTGGTTGTTGTTCAGCTACAATTTAATGCCTGGTTTACTTTGTATGCACAGTTGCACACTACTGTTTGGGCTACGTACTTGGTTACTGTGTGGTGTATACCTGCTGTAAGGCTAACTATGGATTGAAAATTCAGAAAAGATCGAGAAAATTTAACTCAGGCCTATACATGTTTATGGACTGAAAATTTTGGGTATTTATGTCATGTTCCTGTCCATTTCAATCTCTTCTACGCAAGCTGTGGTGGTGGAGATCAAAAGATTGCCTTGGGGTCATGAGCATCGCAAGGCTAATTCAAATTCTGAAAAATTGGACAGAGCAAAAGCAGATGATAGGAAAACAAAGGCCTGTCTGTTGAGTATTATTGTAAGAGTTTATACTGGCTTGAAAGAGGTGCTTTCTTTTGTCTACAAACTGATAAAATGGGCCTTGGAAATGGGCTCTAACATTTATGTAAATCATGGAAGATGAAAACCGAAAGGAGGCTTTTGAGATGAATGAATCCAAGACAAGATTCACATACTTGGAAACTGAATACTGTGTTGATGATTTCTTGTATGTTGTTGGTTCTCATCACTTTGAAACAGATGAGAGGGGTAATGGCACTCACAAGGTTGGGAGAAGTGTAGGGATTAAACCATATGTTGGTTGTTAGTTGCTGCATATTAAAGCACCAAAAAATGAAAAACATGTTGACTTTGACTCAGTAACAAGTGAAGTTATGAGATTTTACAGACCCGAGGATATCTCTTCAGACAAAGCATACCCGTCTGAGATTCAAGAGGTATGATTTAGATACACAATCCTTATATCTTTATGGCATCATGATAATAATAATTTTACAACTTGTTTCTTTTAAGATAGTGATAATAGTGTTTATTACATTTTTTAGGAATATTACAGCGAAGAAGTGCAAAAGCTGTCGGCTTTAGTAGTAGAAGGAAAGTGTGAAGTTAATAAGAAGAAGGATATGTCTTATTTGGACAATTCTTATATTTATGACCATGTCTTTTTCTGTGAACGCCTTTATGATCCAGATAAGGGATCTCTCAAGCAGGTAGATTCATTAATCCATTTAGCAAAAAGTAACAACAATAAGTAGCATAAAGACATCAGAACAATGTACGTTTTGTTTCAGCTGAGTATTCCATCACAAAGTCACTTTCAAAACACATACAATGTCAATTTTGTTGGTTATAGTATTGACTGTGTGTTTGGTTTTGTTGTTTATAGTCTTTACTACCTATGGAAGATGCTGATTCAGTTGCTACGCTTTTAGGGAATACGTCCTCCAATATACAAGAGCTACAGAAAGCATTTGCTAAGCTAGAAAGTCAGCGAGCAGTAACACTTAAGTTGAAATGGAAACAAATTGAGAAACATTTTCACGAGCTCGAGAAGTCACTGAAGAGGCGTTTCACTGAGCTTGAAGACCAAGAAAAGGAGTTTTAAATGAAAACCGTTCGGGCATAAAAAGTGAGTATATTTGAGAAGCATCGTGTTGTTGCTATGGCTATGGAAGAATCATCCTTGGTGAGGATTCAAGTGAAGCGAGATGCTGTGATCACTGCTATCTCTAAAATCCTCGCGAGAAACAAAAACGAAGATGCAGTGGCTTCTGTATCTGAAGTTAGTGGTATGAAAACTTTGTTTGGAGATGGTGATGTGAAGCTGCTATCAAATTCCGAGCTGGCCAAGTTTTGTGAAGAAATGGATGCAGGTGGATTGCATAAATTCATATCGGAAAAGTGCTTTATACATTCAAAAGCTTATAAAAAACAAGCCATGCCCTTCACAGGTTTGTGCAGGGGTGTGGGTTGTATCGCTAAGGCTAAGAACCAACACTCTAATGGCCATGGTAAATGTCTCGCCGCATCATCATAATTCATATTAGGCTTATTAAAAAAATGTTGAAAGTAATGTTAAGGAGACCTGACGCACCCGTTTTGTTTTCATCTTGGTAATCGTCACCAGATATGTGATATGAGGATGAGCATTTCTGATATGCATTACCAGAAACCCCCTAATTTGGGCATATAATGAAGCTGTATATGATTACTCATTGTTTAGAATTAAAATTTGCATTGCCAAATAACGTCTTGATTATTTCATTTTCCGCCATAGTGAAGCTTCTTACAATTATCTGATTATTTATGAGCAACACTAATTTTAGTTTTTTGTAATTTATTGCTCCCTGTGTACAACTTTTAAAATCAGAATATACAAAAAATCTATAAAGATCATTACAACTTCTTCAAAGACTAGACCTGTTACACCTGTCATTTTCGACCTTTTTTATACAATAGATTCAGGTGATAGAAGCTACTACACTCTCATATTTTATTTCTTATCACTGGAAATTCCAGTCTCAATATGCTTCCAAAGGTAAAATGTATAGGTGCAGTGGATAATGTATGGATTCCAGGTTGTAGTATAAATTCGTGTTCACGTTCTATCAGGTATGGTGCTCTTTGCAATATATATGATCTTTTTTGTACATGCATATTTTCGAGGACAAACATTCACAGAATTGATGGTATAATGTTTCATGTTATCTCTATAAGTAGAATTATGATCACCACGTGCTGCACTTAAAAATAAAGTCATTTGTCACATTAGAAACTCTTTAGTGTCTATTTGGTGTTTACTGTATTTTGAAAAGTGTTATATATGAAATAAAGTATAACCTGATATAGAATTGATTAGGTACTATGTACTAATGCTCGATATTTGGAGGCTGAACTTGATGAATTAGCGTAATTATAGGAAAATGAATTATGGTCTGCATATCTTCATAAGTCTTGACCCACGTACATCTTGACCCATTTGACATACCAAATGTACTAAAAAGTGGGCTTTGCACAAATTGTGACTGGGTAGCGCCCGAAGAAAATGACAGTGCGGGTAGTGTAACTTCAGGTTCTACGCCAGCCGTTCTTTAGTATGTTAGAAAGATAGTTTAAAAGAAAAGGTTGTATATGAAGGGCGTATAGGTCACCCAAAGTGTTTGACCCCCTCCTATTGCCACTTACCTTATACATGCTACTGACCGTAATCTAATGTTCAATAAAATATGTGATCATGAATCTACACTACTTTGATTATAGGATAAAGATTGAAGCAAGCGAGGTGATTAGCATAATTATAAATTTTTGAAACAGAACTCCACAGGTGGTCACTTTGATGTATCATTTTGTATGTGTGGTCGGTACAAAAAATCAGAAGCACCAGCGATACATATTTTAAAAGGGAAAAAATACCATGGGAAACCAAAATGTAAAAGTTGTATGAGGCGATAAAGTAAGAAGACTAAACGGTTTGTTTCAGCCAACCTTGATGTTTCATGTACATTACTTAATAGAGATACTTGATATCACTAATTTACTATAATGTCTTTCTTGTATTCAGATATGAAGCCAGAGCATCATTGGTACATGAGTTGAAGTCCCGTTCTAACCCTCACCCTAAAAAGTAGGAAGGTCCAAGTAACACATTTCCTTATTAAGAATATAAACCTGCTCTTCAAGAAGAGGGTTCATCTCAACCAGAGTCTGCACCACTTTAAATATCTACTACCCAATCAACCACTTCTGTTGTATCAGCTGATGTAGAAACTGAAAAAAAACATTCTATTTCAAGTGAAGATGTTCAAATTGTTGACAAATCTGTCATCCAAGAGGAACCACGAAATGAAACCAAATATGGTGACCATAACGCGTCTTTCAAGACTATTATTGATGATAAAGATGACGATGATGCAGCTGATTGGTTGAATGAAAAAAACTCAGAAAGTGTCATTCCCATTGAAAATGATGAGGATGTATCGTTTAGTGACTTTGAAGAGGATGGCACAGATGCCCAATCAAATTACAGAATGGTTCTGATTCGTCAACAAAAGAACTTATTACCTTTTGACTCATGTGGAATGAGTGTCTGAATAGGGAGAATTGTTGCAGATGGCTGTGTTGGATTTGATTCGTAAAGTCTATAGAGTGAATAAAGGGGAAAAAGGGAAGTACATTAAATTTATTATTTCCTTGTTGAATGTTCCTTCAGATGCGGTTATTTATGAATGTGCTGGAACTTTAGTCTCATTATCATCGGCTCCTAGGCTATCCGCGTTGCAGCCAGTACCTATTGCCAACTGCTCCTCTAGGCAAGGAGAGTTGTCGGAGCTATTCCTTGTGGGGTGGACAATGGCTGGTGCCAAAAGGCACCCAGGGTTAAGGTGTTCCCGCCAATCTTCACCTTTTGTAGAATTGCCAACTGCTCCTATCTCAAAGCGACAACAATGTGAAACTTATCATTCTTGATCGATTGAGTGAACCTAAATCTTCTGACAAAGAGATTATGGTTGAAATGATAACAGATGTGCTCAAGACACTTTCAAGCCCTAATCATGATATTAGGAGAAAAACTCTTGACATAGTTCTTGATTTTATCACTCCATAGAGCATCAATGAAGTCGTTCTTTAATTACTAAATTTTTTGTTCTTGAAACTGGTCTAATCGAATTGACAACGGTTGAAAGTGTGACTCAATTGTTTTTGGTGAATAAAAGAAAAGGTGGTTATCTATTTCTATTTAAAAAATAAAAACTTAAAAAGTGTAAGATATATGATAAAGTTTCAAAGAAATTAAGTAAATTTAAAACTTGATTAAAGGTAAATTTGAAAAATTAAAACTTTATAAAAAGAACTTGAAAATGAACTAAGACAAATCAATTTAAAACTAAGTTTAATAAAATGGCGGGAAAAATTAAATTTGAAAACAATTCTGGAAATAAAACAAAAGCTAAGTCGGAATACCAAATCAAGACACAATCCGGAATATAATAAGTGTCCCTTATCCGGAATCCCTATGTTTGCAAGTAATCCGGAATCTCAATTCTTGATACAATCCGGAATGTAATTTGTTACCACAATTCGGAATCGAGCTACTTCACATAATCCGGAATAAGGTTAATCCGGATATAATCCGAAATTTGAAATCACTACGTAATCTGGAATGACGACAAGAGCCTTATCCGAAATGTTGAACTATACACAATACGGAATGTTGAGTTCCTACCTTATTCGGAATATTTTGAGTTCTAATCCGGAATAAATTGTGACAATCCGTCAATTTATGGTTTATATTTTATTCTCAATATTTAATTGAAAACATTATTTTAATGTTATAATATGAGCTCACTTATTTTTGGGAAGAAATTTGGATTTATGTCTTGAAGTAGCATCGACTACGTCTAAACCAGAGGATTCTACGTTACGTGCTTACGTTTACATACACCGTTTTGGTAACAGTCCGAAATTTCAGAAAATAAATTTATCCGTGAATATTATTTTGGGATTTTAAATTTGTGTTGGTTCATAAACTCAAAAATTTACGAGAAGAGATTAGGACTTATGATTTTAATTTAACGTCCTTTACGACTAAACCGGAAACCTTAAGATTGCGTATTTACGTTTTCGAACTCCGTTTTGATGAGACAATTTTTATTAGATTCGTTTTGTGTCGTTTATTCATAATTTATAAAAACGTTTTTCGTAAAACGACCCGAGGGTACGCAAATCGAGGAAACTAGAATCGAGGAATACCCGTAAATTAGCGGGATGGGACAAAACAAGTTTATCCCACCCCACTAACACATGGGGTGGCCAAAAGAGGACACCACATCCATGATGTGGCACCCTTGTAGCTATAAGCTTACACATGTAAGCTTAGCTTCACATGAAAGCTAACTTATCCCACCAAACTAGCAAAAACCACTAAACTTTACCACTTAATTACATTTCACATGCAAAACTCACACACTCCTCTCCTCTCTCTCTCTCACATTCGTCCAACCATCATCAAAAGCAACCCTCATTTGATCTATGTTAGCCATAAAATCATGTGTTACTCATACACATGATGATGCTACTTTGAAGCTTTGAAGATTGGAGGTGATTCTAACATCCAAGGAGAAGATTTGTTGGTGGCATAGGGCTGATTTTCCATGAGAAGTTTATAAAGGTTGGTAGACTTGAAGATGATATTGGTTTATCACAATTTTTGCCATCAAAATCCAAGCCTTGTTCATCAAAGACTCATTTTTTCATTACTAATGGTGGTATAGAGATTGTTCTTCCTATCCTCTTGTTATTTTGATTATGTAATCTTGTATTTTCTTTATTTATGTATATGTATATGATGATGAATGATGATTAAAAATATTATGTGGGGATTTGGTGTTGATAGATTTGATAAACATGGGTAAAAAGATGGAAAAACCACATGTAAAAATGGTTAAATCTTGCTTAATAAGATGGCTATATAAAAACAGTAAGTAACCAAGTTATAAACTGATAAAGTTGCATGGTGGAATCCATTTACAGTAAGTGTTAGATGTCATACACATGTGAGAGTTGGTCATGCAATGGAATCATCAAAATGAGTGAGATATGATCAAAACAAGATGAGTGTACCAATCTGAATAGTCTGTTTTTTAGGGACTGTTAAGGATAGTTAGACATGGAATGAGCAGTAGCTATAACTAACTTAGTTTTAGCACATAATATGAAGTTTATGCCATCCAAAAATGAGCTTCTAGCTCCTTATAGAACTCAAGATAAGATAAAAATGGTGAAGATGAAACTAAAAATCAGATTTTAAAGAATTAATGTTTAATAGTATTATATAAGCACTCAAACTAATATAGTATAAAATGTGAATTAAAACCCACTAACTTATAAATTTCATTAATATAAATATGTATAAGGTTAAATAAATGGACACTTTATAAAAATGATAGTTGAATAAGATTTATAAGTTATTACCGTAAAATTAACGTTTTTGTTAAATAAAACTTAGACGGTTGGACCCGTCTAATGTAAACTTTTATAAACTCACATACTGATGTATAAATATATATAACAAGTAAAAACCGATAAAACCCGAGCTTTACAACATATAGACATTAACGGGCCAAAGTAGCCATAATGGACAATAAACCCGACTAATTTGGTAAAACACTTATAAACTTACTTATTGGGCTTAACCCACTTGGGCCCAACATGAAAAGTATAATACTGATAATAAAAGTGTAAAATGGACTAATATAAAGTATTGGGCTTGTAATAGGGTTATTGGGCCTAAAACATGTAAATAAGTAAAACTAGTAAAACTAGTATAAAAATGTTACCAACACATAAACACCATAATGAATGAGTAAAAATGTATAAACCCACTTGATCATCATCATATATATATAAAATCATCATATGTATACATAATTGTTATTTTATAAAGTCATTGGACAAAAGTCTAAGACAAGTATTATTTGTCTAGGTTTCCGTGATTGAAGCACGTACCGTACATCCGAATTGCCAATAACCCGCTTTCCCACATCAACGTGAGTTCATAGCCTCGCACTCTTTTAAATGTTTTTATGAAATATTTTATAAACCCGCGAGGGAGATAACATGTTAGTTTTACTAAAATAGGACACCATTTGTCCCGATTGTTTGTTTATTGATTTGGACCCGAATGATTGTATGACCCGATGTATGATTATATGACCCGATAGATGAAATGAAATGAATTATTAAAGTTAGATTATGTCACTAAAAGTCCCATTAGCATGAATTATGAACTACCGGGATTTGGTAGACGCTTATGCATATAATAGTACTATTTGCGGACGATCACCCCAGTTCGCGCCTTGACGTTTGATCCCGTCGTGCCACATTGATTGGTAAGCGAATTTATGTATGAGAAGATTTACACAAGCGTGATTATTGTGACGACACGCTAATTTAGATGGGCATTGAGTTTCGGACTAGCTACCCGTTGTTTGTTGTATTAAGGTAACAATGTCATGCGGCTTATAATAATCCAAAAATAACGAAAATACTGCTTTATGCATTGAATTACGATATATTGCCTGACTAGCAATACAGGGTCTTATTATCGATATTATGTTCGTGTTTTGGTTTTATATAACCATATCCATATAACGGTTTTTATTTAACTTTATACAACGTTATAAAATGTATTGTATGATGTTTTTACGACATTGGTTCGTATAATGGTTTGAAGGCAACAACCTATATTATGATTTTTGATAAGGATTTGAATAAAATGACTTTGGCTATTTTATGGCCTATTACAAAGATTTGTACAAAATGATTTTCGGTAATAATTATATAACGATGATATATTGATGGTTTTATTAAACTCTATGAATTCACTCGGCGTTACCGCTGACCTTTTTCTTTTAACATATTTTATCTCAGGTACTTGAAGGTAATTCTCGGGAAACACAACAAGAATTCATGGCCCACACTTAAATAATAATTTCCATTCAAATGCTTTGTAAAACTTGTATGAAATACAATGACTTGGGACCTATGTAAATTTGATATTGATGAATGGAAATGCTTTATTATTAAACGACGCGATTTTTAAGCGTTGTCTATGATGTGAGTAATGTGCTATCCCGTAACACCAACGAGTCTTCCGCTGTATTGAATTGTATAAATTTGGGGGTGTTACAGTTTGGTATCAGAGCTCTCGTTATAGAGAACGAAAGATTTTTAAAACTAATGTTTTGAATAAAACATTTCAAAATCTTTTAACTATAAACATTTTTCTAAAAATGCCTAAAAATCTTTTTACTATAACGGTGCCGAAGAATTCCCGAGTTACCGACAAGGCCAGACTGAGAAGTGTTATTTTAATATATATATCAATTGGATTATATATATATATATATATATATATATATATATATATATATATATATATATATATATATATATATATATATATATATATATATATATATATATATATATATATATATATATATATATATATATATATATATATATATATATATATATATATATATATATATATATATATATATATATATATATATATATATATATATATATATATATATATATATATATATATATATATATATATATATGATGTAATTTGATTACATGATTGTTTGATGATTATTTCTATATTTATACGAGATATTTATACGACGTAGATTGTCACAAGAAACTCTAACTTCCCTAGCAAATTAATCAAAGCTATTCCCGTAGGAATTCTAGCTATCCTAGTTCTAAACCAAGTTGTGGATAATTATGATCCCAACAAAATGGTTGATATTCGTAGAAATGTAGATTGTAGTTGATTGTGATATTGAAGAAGAACTGGCGAGATTAAAACTGATATCGATGTCATGACGATCTTTCCTTATAGAGTGGAGTTTGACAAAACGTTACCACCTGGAAAGGTGTCATCTGATTCGTTGTCACCCAATTCTTAAATTTGAAATCGAAAGGGTGAATGTTGCACTTGAGGCTGTCATTGGAACCATTACCCAAAAGCCTCATGCCACTAGTACCTTTCTGAGAAGTCTAATTGAATATGTGGGTCATTTCATATTAATTACTCATTTGATAATTGTTGTTGTAAGAGCTATAGGATTGGAAATTAAGTGTTGATCATATCAAGCTTTTATTGCCCTATTAAGGCCCAAGAATAAGGTTGAAAGTATTGGAAAGTGAGACGGGATATCGAATTGAGTATAAGTTGATTGAAACTTGAATAAAGTAAAATTTAACCCGTATGGAATATAAGATTGATAAGAGGAAGTTGTTAAGTTCTGTGATTGAATTATAAGGTTTTAATTCATTGTTGATTCGTGTTAAGTGTTGTTCCTAGGCCATTGTCCAATGATGAGGATGCCCAGTGTCCAATACATAAATTGAAGAAATCTTCTTCTAAATTGGGACCGATGGATCTTCCGGGACAGGTGGGACACCTAATGACTCTTGTAGATTAGTATTCATTGTGGTATCTTTTAAAAATCCCTAACTTAACTGAGACATCATTTGGTAGGATGAGTTCTTGGAATTGTATGACATAGTGACACGTAATGTGTTACGGTAAAATTTTGACTTGTTTGTGATTGATGAAAAGACTACCTTTGATTGCTAAATCCTACATGTATCGATATTATCTATCTTTTATTGCTTCATCCTAATGTTCACATTAGTGATGCAACCATTGAACAAGTACTCATCTCGAATTGAGTTACGTTGTGGATTATTCTTTTTGAGTGCCATCAAGGTCATGCACCTCATGATTAATTGGCTAAGCTCATTTCCTATCATATCGTAGTTAGTTCTTGGTGAACAAGCTTTCATCACTCCTTTGCAGATCACTCATTATTTTTATAAAGATAAAACAGTATCCTTTGAGAAAATTGGATTTTCATCACTATATGGATTATTTAAAGTGAGACTTATAAATAATCGTTATTGAAGTAAAGTTGTTTATGAAACGCTTTGGGAAACTTAATTGTTTTCATGATAAAGAACCTATCTGTAAATTCATTTAAGAATTAAGCATGAAAATGTTTTTATTATAAACATGATGATAAAATTTTGACGAACTGAGTATTGCATCGTTAATCTTGAAATTGTATATAGTTGCGCGCCTACATACAATTTGGAATGGACCATGCAAGGCTGATTAGTAGTCACCATAAAATTGATTAATAAACACTACATTTTCTTTAAAGATTGTGAAAGATTAAATTTTGTGAGATCTGCAAGAAGTGAAAAATAGGGACATAGTGTTAGGGACACCTACATATGTGTCTGTAGCATCTATTCTTCTGAATCGAATTTACTCATCTGTGGAAATTGTCTTATTTGACAATTGATATTTCTTTCTTGTCCAATTATCCCGTAGTGAGATTCTTAGGAAAAGTATCTGATTACCGAGTGTTGATACCCGACTGGATGTATCGACGTTCCTATCATTTCTTTTGATTTGGTTTCTTTTGAATGACCTGGGTAACGATCCGAGGAGCTTTCAAATGCGTACTCAAATCATGAAAACATGGGACATATTCATATTCATTAAATGTTTTCGTTTGTATCTGATTTTAAATTCTCTCGCGTAGATTATGCGTTGACCTTACTCTTTTAAGGTTATTTATGTCTCCATATACCCTTGAATTGTGAAGGATTATGAGTTATTATTAGTCTTTTGAGAAGTTCACATCTAATCGACGGCAATAAAACTGAAAAGTTAATAGTGCCAGTAGAATGGATTGATTGATTATGACACGACAACATTGTCTTAATTGATGGGAACTCGAATAGAATTCCCCTAAATGATAAGATGTTTATTATCAAAAGTGATCTAAATAATTCTTGATGGATGACCATATCCTGCATCCAGACTTGAAATTATACCGTGAATGGTTGTGAATTAGTCATAGATATTATAATCTAGAACGAACCTAATATGAATTTATTAAAAGATGTTTATGTTATTTGAAACTTTAGGAGGTATTTGCTGGTGAATTACCTAGAATTTCGCCATTAAGGCAAGTTGAATTTGGTATTGATTATATTCCCGGTGCTGCACTTGTGGCATGTGCACTGTACGTCAGCACCATCTACATTAAAAGAATTACCGTACAACTGAGAGAGTTGTCGGAGAAAGATTTTATTTTACTGAGCTCGTCATCATGAAGAGCTATGGTGTTATCATTCCTTATGTTTATTAATTACCGTGAATTAAGTAAATTGACAATTAAAATCTATATCCACTACCCAAGATGATAGATTGTTCGATCATTTACAAGGTTCTAGCGTATGTTCTAAAAGATTTGATCCTCGGCATGGTTATCATCAACTTTGCATCTGCGAAAAAGATTATCTATTCCAATCACTACATTCAGAACTCGTAATGAAGATTATGAGTTTCATGTTATGTCGTTTGGATTGACTAATACATATGTAGCATTCATAAATTTGGTGAATCACGTGTGTAGGCTGTAAATTGATAAATTCATGCTTGAGATCATTAAGGACCATTTGTTTGTATATAAGAATAAGAAGAAGTTAATAATTATTTGTAGAATGCCCTGAGTCGGCCGAGTAGTGAAAACCTGTAACTTGAATTTTTAACATGTGATTTAAGACTTAATCCTTTACATTATTTGACCGTGTCATTAATAGAAAATGGAAATATGTTTCGACAAATGTTTTAACAAATGATTTTTAAGGGATTATTCCCTTATACACAAATCATTTAACTAAACTCCTGTTTAGGGGTAAATGTTTGTGTATACCTCAAGACAACCTAAGAGGGATTGAGGAAACCGTTTAAACCATGACTTAAAATTTGAAAGGACAATTTTTGCTTTTCAACTACGAAAATTTTTACCAGAGAATAAACGAAGGTTTTTCGAACATTTACGGATCTTACTATTATTTTCGATAAATCAACAAAAATCGTGTTAATTAAATTCAAATTTATTTTCGAACATTTTCATATAATTGGTCGAACTAAGAAATTTAAAATTTTTACGTTTACATTTCATAAAAATTGAATATTTGTTATTTAATTACCTGTAATAACTATAGACATTTTAGACGTCGGATTGAGTAAAACAGATAAAAATAATAGTTGAGACGAAACTAAAACATAGAAGATATGAAGAAAGAAATTTTTAATTAATACGGTCATGTTATATATATTTCATCAGGAGAAAGTGAATGTAGATACTGACGCAATATGTAGAAAAGATAAAGAACCAATTAGGACATGTTCCTTAATAATGAAGGTGCAAAATAAATTGCCGAACGATATAAAAATAAACAATGCTTGAAAGAAGGATAATATAAATAATAAAAGGGGGTTCGCGGCTAACGTGAACCATTAGAACTGAGAAGCCGATGGCGCTAAATGATTAAAAGTCTACTTGTGATTGTCTAAATATGGAGATTTAGAGATTTAGTCATGTTGAAATCTCATAAGATTAAGTATACTATTCATGTCATTTCTGATTAAATGTATCATTATCAGCAGAAGTTGTACTAATGGAAAATTATGAAGGCAGACATCGCCTCATACATTAGTAAACGACTAGCTATTGCAAAGGTCATCATCTGAATTTGATTCGATTTGGGTCATCGTCGACAGATTGACCAAATCTGCTAATATCATTCCTGTTAATGATAGATTCTTGATGAAGAAATTGACTCTTTTGTATTTAAAGGAGTTGTGTAAACATGGTGTGCTTGTATCGATCATCTCTATCAAGACCCTCGCTTCGCATCGAATTTCTAGAGATTTGCTCAGAAGTCATCGAGAACGAATCTTGATGAGAGTACTGTACCACCCCAATCGAAGGGACGAGGTAAAGTAACGATACAAAATACTAGAAGCGCTGTTTTATGCTTGAATGATTGACCTTTGGTAATAAACCGTATAATCGCTTTCTTTTTAGAGATTTTCATTGATAATTATCGTGTTAGGATCGAGATCGGATCTTGTTAGGATCTAAATATTAGAGCATCTGTAAGCAGGAGTTGGGATGAAGACACCCGACATACACCCGTTGTGAGTTGGACATGTCTTTTAGGTTTAAGGTTGCCTATGATGGCGAACCTAACCTTATAAAATACTCGACCCGCGAGACCGGAAATGATTGTTGAAATTAGGATCTGATTATTGACTGCCGGTAGTGGGCAGGAAGTTATGTGAATATGAAATGTAGATCTTGAAGTGCCAGATGGGTAGCGAAGTTATGCCAAAAATTTTAACCATGGAAAAATGAATTGGTGACCTGAAAGATCATGGGATATAAGTCCCCTTTGTATGGGACCATTGAGATGATGTAAAAGATTGGTTTGAAAGGCATATAAGCTGGATCTACCCTAGGACTTCAAGAAGCTGCGTGAATTATGTTTCGTATATCGAACTTGATAAAATGCCTATCAAGTGAAAATGTGACTATTCCTTAATGAAGTTTAGATCGGCGAATAGTTGCATTCATCAAAAACCCGTGAACATCATGGATAGAGAAAGTAAGTCAACATTAAGCCTGATCTTATTCCCGTAGTTATGTTTGATGAAACTCGCGTATTGTAATGGGTTACACTTGTGAGAAAAGACCGAATGTGGATGAAATACCCACATGGCTTTAACTTTATAAGAAGCGAGTAGTAAGATAAGATGATCTTTGAGGACAAAGATCCTGTTTAAGGGTAAATGCTGTGACAATCCGTCAATTTATGGTTTATATTTTATTCTCAATATTTAATTGAAAACATTATTTTAATGTTATAATATGAACTCACTTATTTTTGGGAAGAAATTTGGATTTATGTCTTGAAGTAGCATCGACTACGTCTAAACCGGAGGATTCTACGTTACGTGCTTACGTTTACATACACCGTTTTGGTAACAGTCCGACATTTCAGAAAATAAATTTATCCGTGAATATTATTTTGGGATTTTAAATTTGTGTTGGTTCATAAACTCACAAATTTACGAGAAGAGATTAGGACTTATGATTTTAATTTAACGTCCTTTACGACTAAACCGGAAACCTTAGGATTACGTATTTACGTTTTCGAACTCCGTTTTGATGAGACAATTTTTATTAGATTCGTTTTGTGCCATTTATTCATAATTTATAAAAACGTTTTTCGTTAAAACGACCCGAGGGCACGCAAATCGAGGAAACTAGAATCGAGGAATACCCGCAAATTAGCGGGATGGGACAAAACAAGTTTATCCCACCCCACTAACACATGGGGTGGCCAAAAGAGGACACCACATCCATGATGTGGCACCCTTGTAGCTATAAGCTTACACATGTAAGCTTAGCTTCACATGAAAGCTAACTTATCCCACCAAACTAGCAAAAACCACTAAACTTTACCACTTAATTACATTTCACATGCAAAACTCACACACTCCACTCCTCTCTCTATCAAATTCGTCCAACCATCATCAAAAGCAACCCTCATTTGATCTATGTTAGCCATAAAATCATGTGTTACTCATACACATGATGATGCTACTTTGAAGCTTTGAAGATTGGAGGTGATTCTAACATCCAAGGAGAAGATTTGTTGGTGTCATAGGGCTGATTTTCCATGATAAGTTTATAAAGGTTGGTAGAGTTGAAGATGATATTGGTTTATCACAAGTTTTGCCATCAAAATCCATGCCTTGTTCATCAAAGACTCATTTTTTCATCACTAATGGTGGTATAGAGATTGTTCTTCCTATCCTCTTGTTATTTTGATTATGTAATCTTGTATTTTCTTTATTTATGTATATGTATATGATGATGAATGATGATTAAAAATATTATGTGGGGATTTGGTGTTGATAGATTTGATAAACATGGGTAAAAAGATGGAAAAACCACATGTAAAAATCGTTAAATCTTGCTTAATAAGATGGCTGTATAAAAACAGTAAGTAACCAAGTTATAAACTGATAAAATTGCATGGTGGAATCCATTTACAGTAAGTGTTAGATGTCATACACATGTGAGAGTTGGCCATGCAATGGAATCATCAAAATGAGTGAGATATGATCAAAACAAGATGAGTGTACCAATCTGAATAGTCTTTTTTGTAGGGACTGTTAAGGAAGGTTAGACATGGAATGAGCAGTAGCTATAACTAACTTATTTTTAGCACATAATATGAAGTTTATGCCATCCAAAAATGAGCTTCTATCTCCTTATAAAACTCAAGATATGATAAAAATGGTGAAGATGAAACTAAAAATCAGTTTTTGAAGAATTAATGTTTAATAGTATTATATAAGCACTCAAACTAATATAGTATAAAATGTGAATTAAAACCCACTAACTTATAAATTTCATTAATATAAATATGTATAAGGTTAAATAAATGGACACTTTATAAAAATGATAGTTGAATAAGATTTATAAGTTATAAAAACTATAAACATGATATTTACGTCTTTTCGGCTAAAACCGACAGATTAACGTTTTTGTTAAATAAAACTTAGACGGTTGTACCCGTCTAATGTAAACTTTTATAAACTCACATACTGATGTATAAACATATATAACAAGTAAAAACCGATAAAACCCGATCTTTACAACATATATACATTAACGGGCCAAAGTAGCCTTAATGGACAATAAACCCGACTAATTTGGTAAAACACTTATAAACTTACTTATTGGGCTTAACCCACTTGGGCCCAACATGAAAAGTATAATACTGATAATAAAAGTGTAAAATGGACTAATATAAAGTATTGGGCTTGTAATAGGGTTATTGGGCCTAAAACATGTAAATAAGTAAAACTAGTATAAAAATGTTACCAACACATGAACACTATAATGAATGAGTAAAAATTATAAACTCACTTGATCATCATCATATATATAAAATCATCATATGTATACATAATTGTTATTTTATAAAGTCATTGGACAAAAGTCTAAGACAAGTATTATTTGTCTAGGTTTCCGTGATTGAAGCACGTACCGTACATCCGAATTGCCGATAACCCGCTTTCCCACATCAACGTGAGTTCATAGCCTCGCACTCTTTTAAATGTTTTTATGAAATATTTTATAAACCCGCGAGGGAGATAACATGTTAGTTTTACTAAAATAGGACACCATTTGTCCTGATTGTTTGTTTATTGATTTGGACCCGAATGATTGTATGACCCGATGTATGATTATATGACCCGATAGATGAAAAGAAATGGATTATTAAAGTTAGGTTATGTCACTAAAAGTCCCATTAGCATGAATTGTGAACTACCGGGATTTGGTAGACGCTTATGCATATAATAGTACTATTTGGGGACGATCACCCCAGTTCGCGCCTTGACGGTTGATCCCCGTCGTGCCACGTTGATTGGTAAGCGAATTTATGTATGAGAAGATTTACACAAGCGTGATTATTGTGACGACATGCTAATTTAGATGGGAAAATTGAGTTTCGGGCTAGCTACCCGTTGTTTGTTGTAGTAAGGTAACAATGTCATGCGGCTTATAATAATCTAAAAATAACGAAAATACTGCTTTATGCATTGAATTACGATATATTGCCTGACTAGCAATACAGGGTCTTATTATTGATATCATGTTCGTGTTTTGGTTTTATATAACCATATCCATATAACGGTTTTTATTTAACTTTATACAACGTTATAAAATGTATTGTATGATGTTTTTACGACATTGGTTCGTATAATGGTTTTAAAGGCAACAGCCTATATTATGATTTTTGATAAGGATTTGAATAAAATGACTTTGGCTATTTTATGGCCTATTACAAAGATTTGTACAAAATGATTTTCGGTAATAATTATATAACGATGATATATTGATGGTTTTATTAAACTCTATGAATTCACTCGACGTTATCGCTGACCTTTTTCTTTTAACATGTTTTATCTCAGGTACTTGAAGGTAATTCTCGGGAAGACAACAAGAATTCATGGCCCACACTTAAATAGTAATTTCCATTCAAATGCTTTGTAAAACTTGTATGAAATACAATGACTTAGGACCTATGTAAATTTGATATTGATGAATGGAAATGCTTTATTATTAAACGACGCGATTTTTAAGCGTTGTCTATGATGTGAGTAATGTGCTATCCCGTAACACCAACGAGTCTTCCGCTGTATTGAATTGTATAAATCTGGGGGTGTTACATAAATCCTAAGGTAATTCGGAATGTTGATGCTTGTATTTCGGTATGAAGATCTATGTGTAGTTCGGAATAAATTGTGCACTTAATCCAGAATAAATTGTATACAATCCGGAATACTAAAACATGAAAGTAAGTCAGAATAATAGAAAATTTCTTACTGTTCGGAATAAGAGGGTTTCTAAACCAGTATTAAACAAAATAATCAAAAACCAAATAAGCACTTAACTAAAAACTTAACCAAACTACTTTTTAGAAAAAAAATAATAAGCCACAAATTTAATACTCTAAAAACACCAAATAAGCTAAATATTAAAAAGCAACTTTTAAAAGATTTAAACTATTAAAAACACTTAATTAAAAATAAGCTAAACACTAATTAATCAATAAGAACAATAAGCTAAAACATCAATCAAACCAAATCAATAAGAACAATCACATAAGCAAATCAATCAATCCATCTAAAGATTAAACAAACTACATGATTAATCAAACAAAACAGTAGATTATGATTAAGAAAGGAAGAATGAGAAATACTTAATAAGCTTGAACTAATGATAATTAAGATTCAAATACAAGATTAAAAGATGAAAGATTAAGCAAACTTGAAAGAAAATTCTAGAGAGAAAAAGTAAACACCTACTCCTAATTACCTTACTTAAAAATAAACTTACTAACTAACCCCCCCCCTAATGAAAGATTAGCAGGGTATTTATAGAGGAGGGGGGTGTTGTTGCTTCCTTCTTTCTCTTATCTTCTCGTCTTTTTAAATAACTCGTCTTTCTTGACTTTGTCTCGGGATTAGTCGAATGATAACATGAACTCGTCTTCTAATTTTCTTATTTTAGTAGACTTGGTTCTTCGACTTCGGTAAACTTCCGTCTTTAGACTTTTTCTTCGATAAATATTCAGAATAGGCCTTTGACTTCCATTCTTCTTGCACTTTTGATCTTTTGACTTCGTCTTTTGTCTTTTTCTTCGATAAACGCCCGTGAAAGCCCGTGTTTTCTTCCTTTTTCATATTTTTGTCCTAAAACACAATAAAAACACAAACCACGCATAATTCCGACTTTTACGACATCAATTACACGTTTAGGTCTCGTTTTACTTGTTTTAAGTGGTGAAAGGATAAGTGTATTATTAAATCCCCTACACTTGACCATTGCAATGCCCTCATGAAATGCATAATTTCAAAGCATAGTTTAACATTTTCCATCATAATTAACCCACCTTGGCCTTTATTAAAGACACTAAAGAAACTAAAAAGATAGAAAATTACATAATATTTAAAGGACGAAAAAAGTAAATAAATCTAAGACTTACATTAGGGCTTTGGTGTCATGAATGTTTATCACTCTCAAGTTTCACGTTCCCCATACTAAGCTTAAAAACGAGATCATTGTTATTATAAGTTAGTAAAGCTAACACTCACTCATGTGGCTCAATTATTCGCTTAGACTCCCTTATTCCTTGGTGTATCTCCTATATTTTATTGTTGTCTTGAATGATCACGAGGATGCATTGTTGACTTATTTCGATAATTTATTTAGGCCGAAAATAAAGTAGGACGATTTAATCAATAATTAGCTAAAGGACAAAATCTTTTAAAGCTGCTTCTCGAAACCTCATAAATTTCATATCTTGGTATAACTCGCTTCACGATTTGAGACCTTTCTCGGATCGATATTTGGCATTGACTTCATACTTCGAATCTTGAGAGACGTTCTTGAAATAATTGTATTCTCTTCATAACAGGAGTTTCTTCACTTAAAGTTTTTGAGAGATTCTTCAAACTTGGACCACGACTTCTTCATTTTTCTCCAATCTTTATTTTGGATTTTGATATACAACGATCCGCCTTCTTTTAGGACTTGGATATATTTATCCTCATACCTTGCTAGGGTCTTTTCGGATAGACTTCTCCATGATCTTTAAGGGAGTATATGCTTTTCGTCGTGTGTCTCGATCCTTCATATTGATTTTTGATAAATGATTCTTCACATCACTTTGGATCTTTAGCAACAAAATGTAGCCCTCATGCCTTGTTAGGGCCTTTCCGGACTCGCCAATCTTCGCATCCCGCTTCAATAAGTTATGCCATGGCTATGAACTCTAATTAATCCCGAGCAACTTTTAAACGATCTTGTGCTAGAAGCTAAGAAACATTTTCTAATCGTACGACCTTATTTATTGCAATTATATATTAACAAGCGACGGGAGAAAAAGCTCATAATTAACTCACATAAATTCATGAAAGAATACCAAACTTATAATTGACTCTATTATCTCTTGTTCTCCACAATTTAAAATCTCTAGGAATGAGACTCGTGGATGCTTAGCCTATTAAATCAAAGTTTTGGGTTTTCAAGTCATCTATAGGATCTTGCAACTTCTATACTTTTTCAAGTTTAGAATTTGCATTTTAAAGTTCCCTTGATAAACTACTTTCTAGGATCAATTATAGGAACTTGCGAAAAGTTTTTGTTCTTAAACCCGTATGAGTTAAGACTTACGCGTTTTAAAGTTGCCTATATTAAAGGCTAGCAAAACTTGATTTAAACACGTTAAGGATACTAGCTAGAGTAAACTTGGATAAGTAAACTCGGGTTGAGTCAAAAAATTCAAGACAGGCCTAATATATCAAAGATATCTAAACTAATTCAAACCATTTTATTTAACTACTTTATTTTGACTTTATTCTTGAAATGGAATATATACATAAGATGCGATGACAAAAGGAAAGAAAATAAATGAAAAATACTACTAGGCCAAAATAGATCAAAAATTTTGAAAAACGTCGAAAAATTAAATTTTCCGGTTAAAATAAGGACAAATTCATGGAAAAGCCCACTTATTACTTCGATAGAAGTCTCCCCTACACTTGATATAAACATTGTCCTCAATGTTTAAGCATGTAGGAGTAAACTCTCCTACACTTAGGACATTGTGCACTTTGTTTAAATCTTTCTAAGGAAGATACAACTAAAGTGATTCTCATTTCAACATTTATCGATAAAATAGTGAATCAAAAGTGTTTAGGATAGAACCGGGAAGACGGGTACACGGGATCACGGGTCGTCAAATATCATCAAAAGTGGATATTTGAAAGCTTTAATCCCTGCACATCATAAGAAACAAGACAACAAAAACCTACGCGGCTCCCCCTACACTTATTATAAAAACGGGTAAAAAGGATAGATCATCGGGTCGCCCCCGAGAAGCGCTTGTTTTTGTTAACCGAGTCACGAGCCTGACTCGACCCAAAACTAATTCAAGGGAAACGTGGCGAGGGATGGAATCATCTCATGAGAGATGTCCTCCCTAAAGTACAACTTAACACGTTGGCCATTCACCTTAAAGTTTGGCCCATTTGGTTGAGATAACTCAATGGTGCCATAAGGGAAGATTTTGGCGACGGTGAATGGACCAGACCAACGGCTCTTAAGCTTTCCTAAAAAGATTTTCAACCGAGAGTTACAGAGTAAAACTTGAGCACCTATGTGAAACTCTCGGTTATTAATCCTAGAATCATGAATGAGCTTAGTTTTTTCCTTGTAGATCAATGAATTCTCATAAGCCTCATTCCGAAGTTTATTAAGTTCATTGAGTTGGATTTTCCTAAGATCACCGACTTTGTTTATGTCAAAATTAGCCCATTTCAAGGCCCAATAAGCCTTATGCTCCAATTCAATGGGGAGGTGGTATGCCTTTCCGTACACAAGGCGATAAGGGGTACAACCTATAGGTGTCTTATTAGTGATACGGAAAGCCCACAAAGCATCATCTAACTTATTGGCCCATGAGGCACGATGCTCTCCCACGGTATGCTCTAAGATTCGCTTAAGTCCACAGTTAGAGATCTCAGCTTGACTGTTAGTTTGTGGATGATACGCGGTGGAAAGACGATGATTGACACCATACTTAGCCATGACTCGTGCAAATTGATCATTGCAAAATTGAGTCCCGCGATCACTAATGATAGCACGAGGAACAGCGAATCCAGCAAATAATTGTTTCAAAAAGTTCACAACCACACTCGCATCGTTCGTAGGTAAAGCCTTTGCTTCAACCCATTTGGATACATAGCCAACGGATACGAGGATGTACTTGTTCCCTTTGGATGATGGAAATGGCCCCATAAAGTCGATGCCCCATTCGTCAAAGATTTCACATTCTTGGATGAAGTTTTGAGGCATCTCATCTTTATGTGTGATCTTGCCTTGTCTTTGGCAAACATCACAATGCTTAACCATTTCATGAGCGTCATGATAAATGGTGGGCCAATAGAATCCGGAGTCGAAAACTTTCTTCGCGGTATAGTTAGAACCAAACTGACTACCGGTGGGTCCTTTGTGGCAAGCTTCAAGGATTAGTAAAGCTGCCAGCCCTCAACACACCTACAAATGACAAGATCCGCACATTGCTTGAAAAGATAAGGTTCGTCCCAATAATAGTGTTTAATATCCTTAAAGAATTTTTTCTTTTGTTGGGACGTTAACCCTTCCATATGAACACCACCCGCTAAATAGTTTGCAATGTCCGTAAACCATGGGGTATCGTCAAGATTAGAATTAATAGACATTAAGGCCTCATGAGGAAAGTATTCATTAATCTCTTGATTAGGAAGTTCCCCATGATAAGGATCCTCGAGTCTACTAAGATGATCCGCGGCTAGGTTTTCCGCTCCCTTTTTTATCACGAATTTCAATTTTAAATTCTTGGAGGATAAAAACCCAACAAAGGAGTCTCGGTTTAGCATCTTGCTTGGTCAATAAGTATTTCAAGGCGGAATGATCGGTGTAAAAGATGGTGGTGGAAAGCACAAGATAGGGGTGGAATTTCTCAAAAGCATACACTACGGCTAAAAGCTCTTTTTCGGTAGTGGTATAATGCAATTGAGCCCCCGTCATTGTCCTACTAGCATAATGGATTGGTTGGAAGTGTTTGTTCACTCGTTGACCTTAAACCACTCCTACCGCAAAGTCACTAGCATCGCACATGAGCTCGAAAGGTAACTCCCAATTTGGAGAGACTAAGACCGGTGCCTTAGTTAATTTACCTTTAAGAAGTTCGAAAGAATCGAGACAATCTTGAGAAAAGATGAAAGGAGCATCCTTTTCTTAGAGGTGAGTCATTGGTCGAGCTATCTTAGAGAAATCTTGGATGAAACGACGATAAAATCCCGCATGACCTAAAAAACTCCTAACTCCTTTGACGGTGGTAGGTGGAGGAAACTTAGCAATGACTTCAACGTTAGCACGGTCGACTTCGATACCGGCTTTGGAATTTTTGTGACCGAGAACAATGCCTTCTTTTACCATGAAATGGCATTTTTCCCAATTAAGAACGAGACGAGTGTCGTCACACCGTTTAAGCATACGTTCTAAATTGGCAAGGCAAGATGAGAAAGAATCACCATAGACAGAGAAATCGTCCGTAAAGACTTCCATAGTTTCTTCAACCATGTCATGGAATATAGCCATCATACACCTTTGGAAAGTCCCAGGAGCCTTGCATAAGCCGAAAGGCATTCTTTTGTAAGCAAATTTTCCATAAGGACAAGTGAATGTGGTCTTCTCTTGGTCTTTTGGATCGATAGGAATTTGAAAATACCCGGAGAAACCGTCTAAGAAGCAATAGTAGTCATTACCCGCTAAACGCTCGAGCATTTGATCCATAAAAGGAAGAGGAAAATGATCCTTACGAATGGAATCATTGAGCTTGCGATAGTCTATGCAAACTCGCCAACCCGTGACAAGTCGAGTAGGAATCAACTCGTTGTTTTTACTGGGAAAAACGGTTATTCCGCCTTTTTTAGGCACACAATGGACGGGACTAACCCATGGCGAATCCGAAATAGGGAAAATCATTCTGGCATCTAGAATTTTGATAACTTATTTCTTGATGACGTCATGAATTTTTGGATTAACCCTTCTTTGGCTTTAGATTACGTGTTTAAAGTCATCTTCCATGAGAGCTTTATGAGTGAAAAAGTTAGGATCAGTTCCGCGGATTTCGGAGATTTTCCAAGCAATTGCTTTCTTATGATTTTTGAGCACATCGATAAGTCGAGATTTTTCTTCCTCTTTTAAGTCCTTTGCAATGATGACGGGTAACTTCTTATTGTCTTCTAGGAAAACGTATTCTAAATGAGATGGTAAATCCTTAAGCTCTAAATTCGGAGGATTGTCGATGGAAGGCTTAGTCAAATTAGGATCATCGTTTGTAACTTCCATAGGAGTAGGTGGAGAAATATGGTCCTCATTGACAAGTTTCTCAATGGTACGAATGTATTCTTCCCAATTGGAGGGAGAATCGTCATATTTTAAATCCACATCCCCTAAACTTGCTTCAAATTCTTTTAAAAGAAAGTCACTTTCTCCAAATGGAGTCAATGAAGGAGCAATAGAAGCTACGTTCTCAACATGAGGTAAAGGAGAAGTCCCGCGCTTACAAGCCTCGTGAAAATGATCTTCGCATGCTTCGTCGAGCACATCGATGAAATTCACGGATTCGGGCTCATCGGGACGTTTGGAAAGTTTACCCATGTTAAAGACGATTTTATCATCCCCGAACCTCATGATAAGTTCTGACGCGGTTACATCAATCAATGTACGTCCGGTTCTCAAGAAGGGTCGTCCCACAATTAAGTGAATACGGGGATCCATTTCATAGTCAACAACAACAAAATCGGCAGGGAAAGTGAATTTGTCGACTCCAACGAACACATCCTCGGCTATCCCCATCGGATAAGCAACCGAACGGTTAGCTAATTCCAATGTCATACGAGTGGGGACTAGCTCGGGTAAAGATAATTGCTTCCACACGGACAATGGCATAAGATTGATACTCGCACCGAGATCTGCCAAAGCCATACAATTCTCTACACCCAGAAAATTGCAAGGAATAAGCAATCGACCGGGATCTCCTAACTTAACCAGAGGTTTTTTCAAAAGAACGGCAGAACAATTCTCATTCAATTGGGTTTTGGCGATATCGAGCAATTTTTCCTTATCACTTAAAAGATCCTTAAACATCTTAGCATATTTTGGCATGTGAGCAAGAGCCTCAGCAAAGGTGATATAAAAATTCAATTGTTTGAACATTTTTAGGAAGTTCGAAACTTGAATATCATCCTTATTCTTTAATTTCTCTTTCCTTAACCTTGAGGGATAAGGTATATTGGATTGAGATGAAGGCTTTGGAGTGGATTGCTCACCCAAATCCTTGGGTAGAGGAGGGATAGAAGTGGAAGGTGGAGGAACCAGTTTTGGAACCGAAGGTGTGGTATAAACTTGAGGTATATGAGGGACATAAGGTGTAGACGAAGGCATAACAGGTGGTATGTCACAAGTAAAAGGTGAAGGACGGTAGGTAGAAGTAGAAGGAATCTCGGGTCCTTGGTTAGGTGGGGAATAAGAAGGTTCTTCGGTGGTCTTACCGCATAGTGATAGCATTAACGTTGGCCCTAGGATTGGTCACGGTGTTAGAAGGGAGGGCACCTTGGGGATGAAGGGTTTGAAGCATTTGCATTAATTTTCTATCGCTCGATTCTTGCATCTCTTTCATGGTTTGTTCATGTTTAGTCAACTTTTGTAGAACCAAGTCCATTTGAGGATTATGCATGTTCATTTGATTATACCCTTGATGTGACAATCCGTCAATTTATGGTTGATATTTTATTCTCAATATTTATTTGAAAATATTATTTTAATGTTATATTATGAACTCACTTATTTTTGGGAAGTAATTTGGATTTATGTCTTGAAGTAGCATCGACTACGTCTAAACCGGAGGATTCTACGTTACGTGCTTACGTTTACATACACTGTTTTGGTGACTGTCCGACATTTCAGAAAATAAATTTATCCGTAAATATTATTTTGAGATTTTAAATTTGTGTTGGTTCATAAACTCACAAATTTACGAGAAGAGATTAGGACTTACGATTTCAATTTAACGTCCTTTACGACTAAACCGGAAACCTTAGGATTACGTATTTACGTTTTCGAACTCCGTTTTTGATGAGACAATTTTTATTAGATTCGTTTTGTGCCGTTGATTCATAACTTATAAAAACGTTTTTCGTAAAACGACCCGAGGGCACGTAAATCGAGGAAACTAGAATTGAGGGATACCCGTAAAATAATGGGGATGAGACAAGATAAATCTTGCCCCACCCCCACTACAAGGGTGACAAGCTTATCAAACACACTTGAAGTGTGTCAAGTTTCTAGCAAAAGAATAGGACACTTGTCCTAAGTCTTCCACCTAAACCATCTAACATCAAAACCACCACCACAAACCATTTACTTCATTTTACAACATGAAAATCTCACACACAACTCTGTCCTCTCCCCTTGAACGTCCAACACCACCATTATATCACCATCATCATCAAATTTTGACCATAAACAAAAGATATAATCAATATATGTTGATAACCACACCAAAAGATGAAGATTGGAGGTGATTTTAACATATAAAAAGGAGTTTTCATGGAGGTCTTTGGGCTGATTTTCAAGAAGGAGTTTAGGGCTGATTTGTTGAAGGTGTCTTCATATCCTTGGTAATCTTGAAGGTGGTCTTTATATTTCATAAGATTGGTTACCAAAACCAAGCCTTGTTCATCCAAAATCTCAACCTTTTCATCACTAATGGTGGTATAGAGATTGTTTCTTCCTATCCTCTTGTTATTTTGATTATGTAATCTTGTATTTTCTTTATTTATGTATATGTATATGATGACTAATGATGATAAAAATATTATGTGGGGATTTGGTGTTGATAAACATGGGTAAAAAGATGGAAAACCACATGTAAAATGGTTAAAATCTTGCTAAATATGATGGCTGTATAAAAACAGTAGGTAACCAAATGTTAAACTGATAAAATGGTAAAGTGGAATCAATATACAGTAAGTAATATGTCTTGTACACATGTGAGAGTTGGCCATGCAATGGAATCATTAGGATGAGTGAGTTATGATCAAAACAAGTTTAGAGTGCAAATCTGAGTACACTGTTTTGGACGAATTTTATAAAATACTTAGAGGCTGATTCAACAGTATCCATAGAAGAGTTAAATGGAGCACATATCATGTAGTTTATGCCATAAAAATTTGGGCTTCTATCTCCATATAGAACTCTAGATATGGCTGTTTTGGTGAACATGAAAGTAAAAATCAGATTTTGGGAAATTAAAGTATAATAGTATTATATAAGCACTCAAATAAAAATAGTATAAAATGTGAATTAAAACCCACTAACTTATATAATACATTTATATAAATATGTATAAGGATAAATAAATTGAAATTTTATAAAAATGGTAGTTTGATAAGTTTTATAAGTTATAAAACTATAAACATGATTTTTACGACTTTTTCGGCTATTACCGTAAAATTAACGTTTTTGCTAAATAAAACTTAGACGGTTGGACCCGTCTAATGTGAACTTTATAAAACTCATATACTGATATATAAACATATATAACAAGTAAAAACCGATAAAACCCGAACTATATAACATACGGACATTAACGGACTAAGTTAACATTATTGGACTAACAATACAACAAAATGGGCTAAAACACTTATAAACTTATTTATTGGGCTTAACCCATTTGGGCCCAGTATGTAAAGTATAAATACTGATAATACAAGTATGAAATGGATTAATACAAGTTAATAAACTTATAATAGGCTTATTGGACCTAAAACACGTAAATAGGTAAAACTAGTAAACCAGTAAGAAGTTACCAATACATAAACACAAAAATGAGTGAATGAGAATATATAAACCCACTTGATCATCACATATATATAATCATCATATGTATACATAATTGTTATTTTTATAAAGACATTGGACAAGAGTCTAAGACGAGTATTATTTGTCTAGGTTTCCGTGATTGAAGCACGTACCGTACATCCGAATTGCCGATAACCCGCCTTCCCACATCAACGTGAGTTCATAGCCTCGCACTCTTTTAAATGTTTTTATAAATGTTTTATAAACCCGCGAGGGAGATAACATGTTAGTTTTTATAAAATAGGACACCATTTGTCCCGATTGTCTGTTTATTGATTTGGACCCGAATGATTGTATGACCCGATGAATGATTAAATGACCCGATAGATAAAATAAAATGGATTATTAAAGTTAGGTTATGTCACTAAAAGTCCCATTAGCATGAATTGTGAACTACCGGGATCTGGTAGACGCTTATGTATATAATAGTACTATTTGGGGACGATCACCCCAGTTCGCGCCTTGACGGTTGATCCCCGTCGTGCCACATTGATTGGTAAGCGTATTTATGTATGAGAAGATTTCCACAGCGTGACCTTTGTGACGACACGCTAATTTAGATGGGCAAATAAGGTATCGGGTTAGCTACCCGTTGTTGGTTATAGTAAGGTAACAATGTCATGCGGCTTGTAATAATCCAAAATAACGAAAATACTGATATACGCCTTGAATTACGATGTATTGCCTGACTAGCAATACGGGGTCTTACTACTGATGTTATGTTTGTGTTTTGGTTTTATATAACCATATTCATATAACGGTTTTTATTTCTATACAACGTTATAAAACGTATTGTATGATATTTTTACGACATTGGTTCGTATAATGATTTTTAAGGCAAATGCCTATATTATGATTTTCGATAAGGATTTGTATAAAAATGACTTTGGCTATTTTATGGCCTATTACAATGAATTGTACAAAATGATTTTCGGTAATAATTTTATACCGATGTTAAATTGATGGATTTCATTAAACTCTATGAATTCACTCGGCGTTATCGCTGACCTTTTCTTTTAACATGTTTTATCTCAGGTACTTGAAGGTAATTCTCGGGAAGACAACAAGAATTCATGGCCCGCACTTAAATAATAATTTCCATTCAAAAGCTTTGTAAAACTTGTATGAAATACTATGACTTGGGACCTATGTAAACTTGATATTTATGAATGGAAATGCTTTATTAATAAACGACGCGATTTTTATGCGTTGTCTATGATGTGAGTAATGTGCTATCCCGTAACACCAACGAGTCTTCCGCTGTATTGAATTGTGTAAATTTGGGGGTGTTACAGTTTGGTACCAGAGCTCTCGTTATAGAGAACGAAAGATTTTTAAAACTAAGGTTTTGAATATAACATTTCAAAATCTTTTAACTATAAACATTTTTCTCAAAATGTCTAAAAATCTTTTGACTATAACGGTGCCGAAGAATTCCCGAGTTACCGACAAGGCCAGACTGAGAAGTGTTATTTTAATATATATATATATATATAACTTGGATTATATATATATATATGATGTAATTTTATTACATGATTGTTTGATGATTATTTTGATATTTATACGAGGTATTTATACGACGTAGATTGTCACAAGGAACCCTAAATCCCCTAGTAAATTAATCGAAGTTGTTCTCGTAGGAATTCTAGCTATCCTAGATCTAAACCAAGTTGTGGATATTTATGATCCCAACAAATGGTTGATATTCGTAGAAATGTTGATATTAGTTGATTGTGATATTAAAGAAGAATTGATGAGATTAAATCTGATATTGATGCCATGACGATCTTTCCTTATAGAGTGGAGTTGACAAAACTTTACCACCTAGAAAGATGTCATCTGATTCGTGTCATCCAATTCTTAAATTGAAATCAAAAGGGTGAATGTTGCACTTGAGGCAGTCATTGGAACCATTACCCAAAAGCCTCATGCCACTAGTACCTTTCCGAGAAATCTGATTGAATGTGTGAGTCATCTCATGCTAGTGACTCATTTGATAATTGTTGTTGTAAGAGCTATAGGATTGGAATTAAGTGTTGATCATATCGAGCTTTTATTGCCCTTTTAAGATCTAAGAATAAGATTGAAAGTATTGGTAAATGAGGTAGGATATCGCATTGAGTATAAGTTGGTTGAAACTTGAATAAAGTAAAATTTAACCCGTAGGGAAAATGAGATTGTTAAGAGGAAGTTTTTAAGTCCTGTGATTGAATTATAAGGTTTTAATTGATTGTTGATTCGTGTTAAGGGTTTTTCCTAGGCCATTGTCCACTGACGAGGATGCCCAGTGTCCAAGAAATATATTGAAGAAATCTTCTTCTGAATTGGGACTGATGGATCTTTCGGGACATGTGGAACACCTAATGACTCTTGTAGATTAGTATTCATTGTGGTATCTTTTAAAAATCCCTAACTTAACTAAGACATCAGTTGGTAGGATGAGTTCTTGAAATTGTCTGACATAGTGACACGTAATGTGTTACGGTACAATTTTGACTTGTTTGTGATTAATGAAAAGACTACCTTTGATTGCTAAATTCTACATGTATCGATGTTATCTATCTTTTCTTACTTGTTCCTAATGTTCGCATTAGTGATGTAACCATTGAACATGTACTCATCTTGAATTGAGTTACGTTGTGGATTATTCTTTTTGAGTGCCTTCGAGGTCATGAACCTCATGATTATTTGGCTAAGCTCATTTCCTGATATATTGTAGTTCGTTCTTGGTGAACCACTCTTCATCACTCTTTTGCAGATTACTCATTGTTTTATAAGATACAAAAGTATCCCTTGAGAAAAATTGAATTTTCATCACCATAAGGATTATTTAAAGTGAGATTTATAAGTGATCAATATCGAAATGAAGTTTTCTATAAAACCCCTTGGAAAACTTAATTGTTTTCATAATAAAGAAAATCTTTGTAAATTTATTTTTGATTCTTATTTAAGAATTGAGCATGAAAATGTTTTTATTATAAACATGATGACAAAATTTTGACGAACTGAGTATTGCATCGTTAATCTTGAAATTATATATAGTTGCGCGCCTACATACAATTTGGAATGGACCATGCAAGGCTGATTAGTAGTCACCATAAAATTAATGAATAAACACAACATTTTCTTTGAAGATTGTGAAAGATTAAATTTTATGAGATCTGCAAGAAGTGAAAAAGAAAAAAAATGGGACATAGTGTTAGGGACACCTACATATGTGCCCGTACCATTTATTCTTCTGAGTCGAATTTACTCATCTGTGGAAATTGTCTTATTTGACAATTGACAATTCTTTCTTGTCCAATTCTCTCGTAGTGAGATTCTTAGGAAAAGTATCTGATTACCGAGTTGATACCTGACTGGATGTATCGACGTTCCTATCATTTCTTATGATTTGATTTCATTTGAATGACCTGGGTAACGATCCGAGGAGCTTTCGAATGCGTACTCAAATTATGAAAACATGGGATATATTCATATTCGTTAAATGTTTTCGTCTGTATCTGATTTGAAATTCTCTCGCATAGATTATGCGTTGACCTTACTCTTTTAATAGTAGTTGTGTCTCCATATATCCCTGAATTTGTGAAGGATTATGAATTATTATTAGTCTTTTGAGAAGTTCACATCCTATCGACGGCAATGAAACTGGAAAGTTGATAGTGCCAGTAGAATGGGTTGATTGATTATGACATGACGACATTGTCTTAATTGATGGGAACTCGAGTAGAATTCCCCTAAATGATAAGGTGTTGATTATCAAAAGTGATCTAAATAATTCTTGATGGATGACCACATCCTGCACTTAAGACTTGAAATTAAACCATGAATGGTTGTAAATTAGTCATGGATATTGTAATCTAGAAGAACCTAATATGAATTTATTAAAAGATGTTTCTGTTATCTGAAACTTTAGGAGGTATTTATTGGTGAATTACCTAGACTTTTGCCATTAAGACAGATTGAAATTGGTATTGATTATATTCCCGGTGCTGCACCTGTGGCTTGTGCATTGTACGTCAGCACCATCTAAATTAAAAGGAATTACCGTACAACTGAGACAGTTGTCGGAGAAAGATTTTATTCTACCGAGCTCGTCATCATGAAGAGCTATGGTGTTATCATTCCTTATATTTATAGATTACTGTGAACTGAGTAAATTGACAATCGAAAACGATATCCATGACTCGAAATGGAAGATTTGTTCGATCATTTACAAGGTTCTAGCGTATGTTTTTTAAAGATTTGATTCACAACATGGTTATCATCAACTTCGCGTCCGCGAAAAAGATTATCTATTCCAATCATTACATCCAAAACTTGTAATGAACATTATGATTTTCACGTGATGTCGTTTGGATTGAACAATGCACATGTAGCATTCATAAATTTGGTGAGTCACGTGTGTAGGCTGTAATTTGATAAATCCATGCTTGTGATCATTAAGGACCATTTGTTTGTTTATAAGAATAAGAATGAGTTAATGATTATTTATAGATTGCCCTGAATTGACGAACAATAAAAACATGTACCTTGAATAATTAACATGAGATTAAAGACTTAATCCTTTACATTATTTGACCGTGTGATTAAAAGATAATGGAATCTATATTGATTCTTCAAAAATTAAGAGCCCTTTTAAGATTTTCGGTTTTTCCAAAAAGAAAGTGCAAATGTGTTTTGACAAATGTTTTAACAAAGGATTTTTAAGGGATTATTCCCTTATGCACAAATCATTTAACTAAACTCCTGTTTAGGGGTAAATGTTTGTGCATACCTCAAAACAACCTAAAAGGGATTGAGGAAAACATTTAAACCATGACTTGAAATTTGAAACGATAATTTTTGCTTTTCAGCTAAGAAAATTTTGACCAAAGTATAACCAAATATTTTTCGAACATTTACGAATCTTATTAATTATTTTCGATAAATCAGCAAAAATCTTGTTAATTAAATTCAAATTATTTTGAACATTTTTTTTATAATTGGTTGAACTAGGAAATTTAAAATTTTACGTTTACGTTTCATAAAATTAAATATTTAATATTTAATTACTTGTAATACTTATCGACGCTTTAAACGTCGGATTAAGTAAAATTGATAAAAATGATAGTTGAGAAGAAATTAAAACTTAGAAAATATGAATAAAGAATATCTGAGTGAATTGTATAATTATATCATCAGGAGAGGTGAATTTAGATATCGACGCATTATGTATAAAGAATCAATTAGGACATGTTCCTTAATAATGAAGGTGCAAAATAAATTGCCGAACAATATAAAAATAAACGATGTTTGTAAAAAGGATAATATAGATAATAAAAGGGGTTCGCGTCTAATGTGAACCATTAGAATTAAGAAGCCGATGGCGGTAAATGTATAAAAGGCCACTTGAGGTTGCCTAAATATGGAGATTTTGAGATTTAGTTATGTTGGAATCTTATAAGATTAAGTATTCTATTCATGTCATTTCTGACTGAATGTATCTTTATCTGAAGAAGTTGTACTAATGGAAAACTATGAAGGCAGACATCGCCTCATACATTAGTAAATGTCTAACTACTGCAAAGGTCATCATCTGAATTTGAATCGATTTGGGTCATCGTCGACAGACTGACCAAATCTGCTAATATCATTCCTGTTAATGATAGATTCTCGATGAAGAAATTGACTCTTTTAAGGGAGATGTGTAAACACAGTGTGCCTGTATCGATCATCTCTATCAAGATCCTCGCTTCACATCGAATTTCTAGAGATTTGCTCAGAAGTCATTGAGAACGAATCTTGATGAGAGTACTGTGTACCATCCCAATCGAAGGGACGAGGTAAAGTAACGATACAAAATACTATAAGTGTTGTTTTATGCTTGAATGATTGACCTTTGGTAGTAGACTGTAAAATCGTTTTCCTTTGGAGAGATTATCATTGATAATTATCGTGTTAGGATTGAGATCGAATCTTGTGAGGATATATATTAGAGCATCTGTAAGCAGGATTTGGGATGAAGACACCCGACATACACCCATTGTGAGTTCGACATGTCTTTTAGGTTTAAGGTTTCCTATGATGGCGAACCTAACCTTGCAAAATACCCAACCCGCGAGACCTGAAATGATTGTTGAAATTAGGATTTGATTATTGACTGCCGGTAGTGGGCAGGAGGTTATGTGAATATGAAATGTAGATCTTGAAGTGCCAGATGGGTAGCGAAGTTATGCCAAAAATTTTAATGATGGAAAAAAATGAATTGATGATCTGAAAGATCATGGGATATAAGTCCCCGTTGTATGGGACCATTGAGATGATGTAAAAGAGTGGTTTGAAAGGCATATAAGCTGAATCTACCCTAGGACTTCAAGAGCTGCGTGAATTATGTTTCGTATATCGAACTTGATAAAATATCTATCAAGTGAAAATCTAAATTCTTCTTAATAAAGCTTAGATCGGCGAAAAGTTGCATTCATCAGAAACCCGTGAACATCATGGATAGAGAAAGTAAGTCAACATTTAGCATGATCTTATTCCCGTAGTTATGTTTGATGAAACTCGCGTATTGTAATGGATTACACTCATGACAAAAGACCGAATGTGGAGGAAATACCCACATGGCTTTAACTCTATAAGAAGCGAGTAGTAAGGTAAGATGATCTTTGAGGACAAAGATCCTATTTAGGGGTAAATGCTGTGACAATCCGTCAATTTATGGTTGATATTTTATTCTCAATATTTATTTGAAAATATTATTTTAATATTATATTATGAACTCACTTATTTTTGGGAAGTAATTTGGATTTATGTCTTGAAGTAGCATCGACTACGTCTAAACCGGAGGATTCTACGTTACGTGCTTACGTTTAAATACACTGTTTTGGTGACTGTCCGACATTTCAGAAAATAAATTTATCCGTAAATATTATTTGAGATTTTAAATTTGTGTTGGTTCATAAACTCACAAATTTACGAGAAGAGATTAGGACTTACGATTTCAATTTAACGTCCTTTACGATTAAACCGGAAACCTTAGGATTACGTATTTATGTTTTCAAACTCCGTTTTTGATGAGACAATTTTTATTACATTCATTTTGTGTCGTTGATTCATAATTTATAAAAACGTTTTTCGTAAAACTACCCGAGGGCACGTAAATCGAGGAAACTAGAATCGAGGGATACCCGTAAAATAATGGGGATGAGACAAGATAAAGCTTGCCCCACCCCCACTACAAGGGTGACAATCTTATCAAACACACTTGAAGTGTGTCAAGTTTCTAGCAAAAGACTAGGACACTTGTCCTAAGTCTTCCACCTAAACCATCTAACATCAAAACCACCACCACAAACCATTTACTTCATTTTACAACATGCAAATCTCACACACAACTCTCTCCTCTCCCCTTGAACGTCCAACACCACCATTATATCACCATCATCATCAAATTTTGACCATAAACAAAAGATATAATCAATATATGTTGATAACCACACCAAAAGATGAAGATTGGAGGTGATTTTAACATATAAAAAGGAGTTTTCATGGAGGTCTTTGGGCTGATTTTCAAGAAGGAGTTTAGGGCTGATTTGTTGAAGGTGTCTTCATATCCTTGGTAATCTTGAAGGTGGTCTTGATATTTCATAAGATTGGTTACCAAAACCAAGCCTTGTTCATCCAAAATCTCAACCTTTTCATCACTAATGGTGGTATAGAGATTGTTTCTTCCTATCCTCTTGTTATTTTGATTATGTAATCTTGTATTTTCTTTATTTATGTATATTTATATGATGATTAATGATGATAAAAATATTATGTGGGGATTTGGTGTTGATAAACATGGGTAAAAAGATGGAAAACCACATGTAAAATGGTTAAAATCTTGCTAAATATGATGGCTGTATAAAAACAGTAGGTAACCAAATGTTAAACTGATAAAATGGTAAAGTGGAATAAATATACAGTAAGTAATATGTCTTGTACACATGTGAGAGTTGGCCATGCAATGGAATCATTAGGATGAGTGAGATATGATCAAAACAAGTTTAGAGTGCAAATCTGAGTACACTGTTTTGGACGAATTTTATAAAATACTTAGAAGCTGATTCAACAGTAGCCATAGAAGAGTTAAATGGAGAACATATCATTTAGTTTATGACATAAAAATTTGGGGCTTCTATCTCCATATAGAACTCTAGATATGGCTGTTTTGGTGAACATGAAAGTAAAAATCAGATTTTGGGAAATTAAAGTATAATAGTATTATATAAGCACTCGAATAAAAATAGTATAAAATGTGAATTAAAACCCACTAACTTATATAATACATTTATATAAATATGTATAAGGATAAATAAATGGAAATTTTATAAAAATGGTAGTTTGATATGTTTTATAAGTTATAAAACTATAAACATGATTTTTACGACTTTTTCGGCTATTACCGTAAAATTAACGTTTTTGCTAAATAAAACTTAGACGGTTGGACCCGTCTAATGTGAACTTTATAAAACTCATATACTGATATATAAACATATATAAAAAGTAAAAATCGATAAAACCCGAACTATATAACATACGGACATTAACGGACTAAGTTAACATTATTGGACTAATAATACAACAAAATGGGCTAAAACACTTATAAACTTATTTATTGGGCTTAACCCATTTGGGCCCAATATGTAAAGTATAAATACTGATAATACAAGTATGAAATGGATTAATACAAGTTAATAAACTTATAATAGGCTTATTGGACCTAAAACACGTAAATAGGTAAAACTAGTAAACCAGTAAGAAGTTACCAATACATAAACACAAAAATGAGTGAATGAGAATATATAAACCCACTTGATCATCACATATATATAATCATCATATGTATACATAATTGTTATTTTTATAAAGACATTGGACAAGAGTCTAAGACGAGTATTATTTGTCTAGGTTTCCGTGATTGAAGCACGTACCGTACATCCGAATTGTCGATAACCCGCCTTCCCACATCAACGTGAGGTCATAGCCTCGCACTCTTTTAAATGTTTTTATAAATGTTTTATAAACCCGCGAGGGAGATAACATGTTAGTTTTTATAAAATAGGACACCATTTGTCCCGATTGTCTGTTTATTGATTTGGACCCGAATGATTGTATGACCTGATGAATGATTAAATGGCCCGATAGATGAAATAAAATGGATTATTAAAGTTAGGTTATGTCACTAAAAGTCCCATTAGCATGTATTGCCTGACTAGCAATACGGGGTCTTACTACTGATGTTATGTTTGTGTTTTAGTTTTATATAACCATATTCATATAACGGTTTTTATTTCTATACAACGTTATAAAACGTATTGTATGATATTTTTACGACATTGGTTCGTATAATGATTTTTAAGGCAAATGTCTATATTATGATTTTCGATAAGGATTTGTATAAAAATGACTTTGGCTATTTTATGGCCTATTACAATGAATTGTACAAAATGATTTTCGGTAATAATTTTATACCGATGTTAAATTGATGGATTTCATTAAACTCTATGAATTCACTCGGCGTTATCGCTGACCTTTTCTTTTAACATGTTTTATCTCAGGTACATGAAGGTAATTCTCGGGAAGACAACAAGAATTCATGGCCCGCACTTAAATAATAATTTCCATTCAAAAGCTTTGTAAAACTTGTATGAAATACTATGACTTGGGACCTATGTAAACTTGATATTTATGAATGGAAATGCTTTATTAATAAACGATGCGATTTTTATGCGTTGTCTATGATGTGAGTAATGTGTTATCCCGTAACACCAACGAGTCTTCCGCTGTATTGAATTGTGTAAATTTGGGGGTGTTACACTTGATTATTAAAATCTTGGTTTTGAAATTGTGGTTAAAAACCATTGTTATTATGAAAACCTTGATTAAAGTTGTTATTGAAACCCTTGGTTTGGCCCATTAAAATTTCCTTGATTTTGACCATTCAAATTCCCTTGGTTTGAATTAAAATTCCTTTGATTGTTGGAAGAATTTCCTTGATAATTATTCCTTTGTTGGCCTTGGTTCCTTGGTGGGTATTAGGAATTGGTCAATTGAGGAGGGGGTCTAGCATGAGGTTGAAAACCGGGAGGAGCCAAATAATTAGTAGATCTATAAGAAAGATTATTAGCATCCACATTTGGTTTAAATTTCACCCTCTCATTAGTGTTATAAGCGTACACTTCTTGTTGAGAGGGGTCATGAACCTTATCACAATTTAAGTATGAATGTGATCCACCACAAATCTCACATGACTCACTCAAGGCAGTAACTTTCACATTGTTCTTAACATGTAGAGCAAGGTCTGTCATGATCGAAGTAAGCACGTCAATTTTCTTGTCGGTCTCACTAGTACTAGCACTAGCCATAGTAGCCCTAACACTCTTGGTTTGGACTTTTACTTTGTTCTCAATAATTGCCCAAGCCTCATTCATCGTTTTCACAAGAATATTACCCCCCCGAGGCACTATTTAGTAAATCTTGGTCATTCAAAGTTAATCCATTATAAAAAGTATTAATTTGATGCACCTTTGTAAAGCCGTGTTGGGGACACTTTCTTAAAAGTTCCTTAAAACGATCCCAAGATTCACTAAATGTCTCACCGTACTTCTGTTCGAAATTAATTATGTCATTTCGCAAAGCGGTAGTACATGAGGGTGGAAAGAAATAATTTATGAACTTTGTCTCAAGGTCCGTCCATTTGGCAATACTTTGGGGTGGTTCCTTATCAAGCCAAGTCCGGTCTTTTCCCTCGAGGGAGAAAGGAAAGAGGAGCTAACGAATTGCCTCTTGTGAAACCCCATTGTATTTAACAGTATTGGATAAGTGTACGAACCTCTTGATATGGTCGTGAGGATATCATGAGTGCGGCCCAGAAAAGGTGTTGCGGAAACCATTTGAATAAACCCGGTTTCGAGCTCGAAGTTGTTGGCGTCAATAATTGGCAACACAATCGTATCATCGTTGCCTTCGACGTGTGATTGCAAGAGCTCGATCATTGGACGGTTCTCCATTGTATTGACAACGGGAGGCTCTACAACAGGAGGTTCAATAGTAGCGGCTTGAATGGATTTCCTCCTTCTTGAACGGGTACGCATAAACCTACAAAAGAAAAATATAGCAAAGAAATAGAAGAAAAATAATGGTTAACGTGAAAAGAAAATATTTTTGGTGCAAAATCCTTGAAAAAGAAATGCTTTTTATGATTTTTTTTAAATGTTTTTGGATTTTTGAAATTTTTATTTTTAGGATTTTTTAAAATATTTTAACACGAAAAATAACGTTCAAAAGTGAACGGATCTCAAAATCAAACGCGTCTCTCACAAAAAACCGTTAATCTTCACGAAAAGAGCCGGCAGGGGCGCCATTTTAATTACTGAATTTTTGGTTCTTGAAATTGGTCTAATCGAATTGACAACGGTTGAAAATGTGACTCAATTGTTTTTGATGAATGAAAGAAAAGGTGGTTATCTATTTCTATTTAAAAATAAAAACTTAAAAAGCGTAAGATATATGACAAAGTTTAAAAGAAATTGAGTAAATTTAAAACTTGATTAAAGGTAAATTTGAAAAATTAAAACTTTATAAAAAGAACTTGAAATGAACTAAGACAAATCAATTTAAAACTAAGTCTAATAAAATGGTGGATAAATTTGAAAACAATTCGGGAAATAAAATAAAAGCTAAGTCGGAATACCAAATCAAGACACAATCCGGAATATAATAAATGTCCCTTCCGGAATCCCTAAGTTTGCAAGTAATCCGGAAACTTAATTATTGATACAATCCGGAATGTAATTTGTTACCACAATTCGGAATCGAGCTACTTCACACAATCCGGAATCTGAAATCACTACGTAATCCAGAATGACAACAAGAGCCTTATCCGGAATGTTAAACTATACACAATCCGGAATGCTGAGTTCCTACCTTATTCAGAATATTTTGAGTTCTAATCCGGAATAAATCCTAAGGTAATTCGGAATGCTGATGCTTGTAATACGGAATGAAGATCTATGTGTAGTTCGGAATAAATTGTGCACTTAATCCGGAATAAATTGTATACAATCCAGAATACTGAAACATGCAAGTAATTCAGAATAATAGAAAATTGATTACTGTTCGGAATAAGAGGGTTTCTAAACCCAAATTAAACAAAATAAGCAAAAACCAAATAAGCACTTAACTAAAAACTTAACCAAACTACTTTTTAGAAAAACTAATAAGCCCCAAATTAAAATTTTAAAAACACCAAATAAGCTAAATATTAAAAAGCAACTTTTAAAGGATTTAAACTATTAAAAACACTTAATTAAAAATAAGCTAAACACTAATTAATCAATAAGCACATTAAGCTAAAACATCAAACAAACCAAATCAATAAGAACAATCACATAAGCAAATCAATCAATCCATCAAAAAGATTAAACAAACTACATGATTAATCAAACAAAACAATAGATTATGAATAAGAAAGGAAGAATGAGAAATACTTAATAAGCTTGAATTAATGATGATTAAGATTCAAATACAAGATTAAAAGATGAAAGATTAAGCAAACTTGAAAGAAAATTCTAGAGAGAGAAAGTAAACACCTACTCCTAATTACCTTACTTAAAAATAAACTAACTAACTAAACCCCCTAATGAAAGATTAGGAGGGTATTTATAGGAGGAGGGGAAGGGTGTTGTTGCTTCCTTCTTTCTCTTATCTTCTCGTCTTTTTAAATAACTCGTCTTTCTCGACTTTGTCTCAGGATTAGTCGAATGATAACATGAACTCGTCTTCTAATTTTCTTCTTTTAGTAGACTTCGTTCTTCGACTTCGTTAAACTTCCGTCTTTAGACTTTTTCTTCGATAAATATTCAGAATAGGCCTTTGACTTCCGTTCTTCTTGCAGTTTTGATCTTTTGATTTCGTATTTTGTCTTTTTCTTCGATAAAAGCCCGTGAAAGCCCATGTTTTCTTCCTTTTTCATATTTTTGTCCTAAAACACAATAAACACAAAAACCACGCATAATTCCGACTTTTACAACATTAAATACACGTTTTGGTCTCGTTTTTATTATAATTAAGTGGTAAATAGATAAGTGTTTTCACACTTATTATTCTTTAAAAAAGGAAGTGGTAAAAATCCAAAGCGGAGAGTTGTAGAAAGATGGAGAGTACCGCTAAATTCTCATCCAAGCAATTCATTCTTGTGCTATTAAGTTCCCTGAAGTGGCAAGCACGGTTGTGCATTTTCTAATGGATATCTTGTGTGACATTTGTTGCTTCAACTATGGATGTCACTGTTTTCGTGAGAGAAATAATTGAAACAAATCCAAAGTTGAGGGTTTCAATCATAACAAGGCTATTAGGCACCTTTTACCATATACGATATGAACACGTTTGCTCATGTGCTCTTTAGATCATTAGCGAGTAATGTCTTTCTTTATCAGAAGTTGAGAGCGGAATTGCAACTATCAAGCAGTGCCTTAGAGACTTGCCATTTTACATGGCTTTAGAAGATGGGGATGCTAACGATTCCTCAAAGAAGTCTCGGCAAGTAAATTCGATAACTGTATCATCTAAAAGACCAGCTATTCTTGCTGATGGCACTTATACAACTCAGAGCGCAGCTTCTGAAACTGCTTTTTCACCTCCGACGGTGGTCCAGGGAACGTTGTCTTCAGGAAATTTGAGATCCCTTCTTCTAACGGGTGATTTCTTGCTTGGTGCAGTTGTAGCCTGCACATTGACAAGACTTATATTGCGTTTGGCAGAGGTTCAACCATCAAAAAGTGATGTAAACAAAGCATCAACTCGGGTGTTTCTTATTATCGTCTCAATGCTATAACTTGGGCAATCATCATTTCTACCACACCTGATTGACAATGACTCTTACGAAAGAATTGTGCTTTGCATAAGATTGCTATGTAACCCCGATGAAGAAACAAAGAAAATAAGGATGCAGTCTTGCCGTGAAACTTTTGTTCAAATGCTCGCAGATAAACAAATGCGGGAAACAGAGGAACTGAAAGCCAAGGCTCAGGTCACTCATACACAACATGATGATCTCATTGAATTTTATCATATGAAGAGCAGGAAGGTAATGTTATCCTCTTCATCTCTTGTCTATTTCGGTTATGTGGCAATTTTTTATCGATAAATCTAATGTTAGCATAAAGTGTTCATAAGTGTCAAGTTTCCAGTTAGTATTATGTATTTATGTTCATTTTAAAGTTCATTCAAATATCTTTTAGCCAGATGTCGTTTGTGTCTATAAAAAGTCCCTTAATTTACATGGTGTTATATGTTTTTCAAGGAAAGAGATGCGTTAAGCCACATCAGGGGTTTCAGGGTCAGTGTAAAGCCATAGTGGGGGTTTCAGGATCCGTGTAAATCATAGTTATCGGTTATCCCAAGCTGCCCATGCTGACATGGCTGGTCGAAAAACTTCAGGTTCGACTGTGCATATGCTTGAGGCGTTTTTAGCGTATGGATGCATTGAAACTAAAACAAAGTCTTTAGTTAAATCCTAAATCAATGTATAATTAACATTAGTATACTTGGGAACATACTGTTCCCTCAAAGCGGAAAAATTAGTATTCCTGACTCCAAGTGGCTAGGATACGCTATGTAAAATACAAAATGTGTCGCCGTTATTTTGTTAGAATCGAGAAAACTAAAAAGAGTCATAACATCATCACAATTTAGTTCCTACTTGAGACGAAAAAGTAAATTGCAAAGTAAATCCAATCCGCGATGGCAGCTTAAAAAGGATCCAGTTTCTGAAAGTGATAGTGAAACATGCAAAAAGGTCAAACAAAGATTGGCAAAAAGATAAAACATATTTATTTACTTGGCATATATTTTTTTAAGTAACTGGTTTGTCATATTTTAAATGTGCCAACATAACAACAATAATAAATACAGTACTTATTAAGATTACAAAATTACAAAAGATTTGGTTTGTCTAACTTTTATTATAGTAGTATGTTTAATTTGTACGGTGATTTGAGAGTTTATGGTGACGACCTATAAATATTTAAGTATGGTTAAAGTCATACGATGATTGTGGTAAGCATGTTTTATGATATTTTAGCAAATTCTATGCCTAAATGATGAAAAATCGAGATAAGTTTTATGTTGAAAATGGGTAGTAGAAATGGTATACTTGATACGGGTAAAATAATAGAATAAGTTATGACGTGGTTGTGGCTACAATGTATGTTTAAATGCGGTGATTTAGGTTATTAAGATAACTTAACGATATGAAATTGAAAGCTTAGTTGATTAGATGATTAAGTGAGTGAGCTTTACATGTTAGTTGAATACTTATGTAAAGAAAATATCTCATCTATAATTGATATATGAATTATTAAATTTAAGTTTAAGATGATTAACGGATAAATAGTAGTAAAAGCTATAGCTAGCCGAAAATGAGCATGATGTGCAAATGGTTGTCAAAAGAAAGGTTAAAAACCCGGTAGGCGCTAACTGCTAGCTATGATTAATCGGTTATACGAGAATTGATCGAATTGGAATTTTATATGTAAAATTATAAAATTTTGATACTATGTGTTTAATTTGGCTGATTTAGTTGACTGTTTTCAAATATAACCTTATTATGTCTGATTTAGCCAAATTATATCCGCCGAGTTGGTTGATTTAGCCGATGTTTGTACGTTTTTACTGATTTATGCTCGATTTGGCCGATTTTTATCGATAAATCGATAGGTTGGCCGATTTTTGACCCACATGATTAGTGAAAATCAAGGCGATTATTGAGCACTTAACACAGAGCCAGGAACTAATCGGACGCCTAGAACGATTTTTGTAACACTCGTCAAAAGTGGACACCGAAATATTTCAAAGACAAATATAGCATTAAAATTTAAAAGTAGGCGTGTAGGTTGATCTTATGTTGTAGTGAAACCCGTGAATGCAAAGCTGGACTCACGCGGACATATATGTTGCACCGTCATGAATAAAAAGCAAGAGAAAAGATGATTGATGTTCTTTATTTAGACAAAGATAAAAATCATTCAAACTCAACGACCAACATTATCGATAAAGAACACTAAGCCGTATTGGAAATGGGATAATTATTATATGGATACAACTTCCTCAATGTCTTTTGTATTACTATCAAGAACTATTTCATAACAATTTTCTAAAAGTTAGCAATTTATAAAAGTTATATGTGTTACTCATTAGAGATTTTTTAATGCAGAGTACATTAGATGCACCTAAATATAATAATTTCTTTTTTCTAAAGTTACACCTTTTAAAAAGAAAAGACTAATGCATAGTACATTAAATGCAGTCCAGTTAACACTCCTCTCATCGACGCTAAAATGTTATTATTACCCCCATCAAACACAAATAAAACACAAAAAGTGTTTTTACTTCTTTTAAAAAAATTCGAATTGTTTATCAAATTATATTATCAGACTTTGAAAAATTAAAAATATCAACAAATATTTCTTTAAATTCGGATTGAATTTAAAATTTTAAAAATAAGTTTTTATCATAAATTTAACGTTACTTAAACGTAAACTATAACTAAAACATACTAAAGGTTAAATTAAAAAACAATAAAATTAAAATGCAAAAACAATAAACCCTTTGGAACAACATAAGAAACGACCCCGCCTGTTGGGCGGGTTACGACGCTAGTATGTATGTGTATATATATATATACTAGTTGCAAAACCCGTCCGATGGACGGGTATGATTTCTTTTTGTCGTTTAACTTTTTTTATTTGGTAAATATTTGTTTGTAATGTCTCATGGACATGTATGACTTTTGATTGTCGTTTTACTTTTTTTCTTAAATATTTTTTTGTAATTTTTTTCTTAGTATAGTTGTCTTTTTATGCATTATCTGTCGGCATGCGTTGTATCTGTTGTTAAGTTCTTTTTAATTTGTTAGTTAGTTATTTATTGTAACCATATTATGAAGTTATTTATTATTTTTTTAAACTTTTTAGTACTGGTTCGTATTTCTGTTAGGGCGAGCAAAAAAATCGAAACCAAACTAAAAAACCGACCGAATAAAAACCGATGGTTCGGTTTTTACGTTTTCAAAAAGCAAAAAGTTTGGTTCCGTTCCGGTTTTGATCCAAAAACCGAACCGAACCGTTTTATTATATAAAAAATATAATATAATATAATATAAATAAATAAGTAATATATAAAAATTATAAAAAATATTCGTTGTTGAGGAAAATAGACCTAATATATTATCTTATTGTTTATACACGTGTTTTTTATACGTGTGTTTGATATGTACATGTGTTTACTTTAAAATATATCATTACATATGTGACGATAATCCTTTATATATATATATGTCTACTTGTATGTGTTTTTATCTTATTAATATGTGTATAGTTATAGAAATTTGAGATAATAATTATTAGGCTTAGATTGACAAAAAAAATAAAAAAAAATTTCACGCAAAACAAGTTTTTTAATCTAAATATGACGTATCCAAATATAAAGGTTTTAAAACCCGAAAAAATCGACAAACTGAACCGAAATCGATTACAAATAAAAAAACCGAACCGCCCAAAACCGAACGATTTCGGTTTTTTGATTTTTTAAAACCGAATATGTCGGTTCGGTTTCGGTTTTAGCTAAAAACCGACCCAAACTGAACCGTGCACACCCCTAATTTCTGTTGAAGCATAGTGTGAAGTTTCAATGGTTTTTTTTATAATTTCTTTTTTAATTCATGTATAAAATTTATAATGTTATGCCACAAGTTTTTATTTTTAATTTCTTTATAACCAACTTACTGTTTTAGCATAATTGGTCACTTGGTTCCTTTTAAAAATTGTGGAGGGGTCTTATCCGAGTTCGAGTCTTGCAAAAGATAATAAATCTAGATTTTCCTCCTCGTGTGAAAGTGTTATTTTTAAAAGTAACACAACACAACATTATAATATCTGACAATAAACATATGTGTTAAAAACTAAATTGTTAATAACAAATATTTTTAACAAAACATTATAATATTTTTATATTTTTTTTGTTTTTTTTCCTTTTTATAAACAAATAGTAAACCTATGTGGTAAGAATTAAATTGTTGTTTGCAATGTTTTAAAACTCGGGTTTTGAATCGATCCAGTCGAGTTACTGGGTATGGGTCAACCTGGGTCGATCCGGGTGGATCTGATTTTCTTTTAAAAATATATATTTTTATATTTTTAATAATTAACAAAAAATATATATATAAACTTCCGTATATTCAAGATATACGTTGTTTACCAACAAATATAATAAATAGAAATAAAATTTCGTCGCAAATACGTAAAGTTTACATATTTTTTAAAAAAAACCTGAAACAATTGAAACTCGGCTGGGTCTCGAGAACCGGGTTGACCCGGGTCACCCCAAACCCGGCGGATCTAGTCGGGTTTCGAAAATGTTAAACCCGAATCAATATGACCCGTTTTTTTTTCGAAACCGGATCAAACGATTGATCCGTATTTCAAAACATTGGTTGTTTGTAATAGTATCTGATAAGTGCACTCTTTTTCTACAGCCATTCTCTAGAAGATGAATTAGAAAATAGTCATAGTAAGAGAAACCAAAATTTTGTAAACGTACAAATTAGACCATTAGAGTTATGAAGACATACAAATTTGTTACACATTTGTCACATGCAGCAATGTAATGACTCGGTACTTGGAAAGCTCAAGTGTTGATCCTTGTGTCCATGTGCGGTAATCAATCATCAATGGGCAACCCTTATGTAACAATAAAGTCCACTCCCACACACCCATGATATACGTATGGGGTTTATGCCATATACTTTTTGTTCTCTCATATTGTAAAGCTTATTAAACTATAATATGATTTTATACTTACAAAATTGGATATTTATGATAATTCTAATTTTCAAAGACCCACTTAATATATTACGTAGTATTTTAGTACTTGCATTGCATTAAAAAGAGACAAATGCACCAAGGTTCTTGCCTAAAGTGGATGATGCTACATTATTTTTTAGTATCCGTTTGGATATTTATTATAATTCTAATTTTCAAAGACCCACTTAATATATTACGTAGTATTTTATACTTGCATTGTATTAAAAAGAGACAAATGCACCAAGGTTCTTGCCTAAAGTAGATGCTACATTGTTTTTTAGTATCCGTAAAAACAAAGGCATTGTATCCTAAGCAGATTTAGTAGCTGAAACTAACATAGATAGAGTAACTTAACAATTTCATTACAATACATGTACTTTTCCATTAATAAACAATGGCCAAAACCATGGTCCAAATACAGTAATAAAAGTAGATCAGCAAAGAGAAGAATATCAACAATCATCTTAACATAGAGTACACAGAATCAGGGACGAAGTCAGGACCTAACATGAAGTGTTATAAGATACTTAAAAAGTGAATTAAAATGGGAAGTAGAAATATATATCGATGGACGACTGCACTTTAGATTCATTTAGAAAAAAATCATGTTTTTTTTTCAAAAATTAACATTACATAAAAAATCCATATGTATCTCGGGCACCCACGGATACCCTTGGCTCCATCCCTATATAGAATAATAACTGAAAGATATAGTCATAGAACTCATATAAAATATAATAACTGATTAACAGTAGAAAACATCTCAAATATTACCTGAATTCTTTATTGTAAAACTTAGACGAGTTGTTGCTAGCGGTACGATCATTGTTGTAGTTTCGGTGATTTAAACAGGCACAAAATCACTCAAACTCGATGTGAAATTTGATCCTTGATCCATGTACCCATAATCCTCTCTTGCAAATGAGAATCTTAAGTGACTGATGTTATGTGTTTTCCTTTATAATGCAACCCTCTGAGAACCTTATTGTTTATCACCATCACCTAATAACTTGGCTAAGTTCTAAGGTGAGGTTAATGACTCCTCATTATAGTATTATACACCTTAGTGTACTACCTCATTTGTCACCGTATCTCCTAGTCATGAAGATCATTAACTTTTACATTACTACCTCACAGTTTATTCCGCCAAACTATCTTCACACGACACTGCATTCGGCACTACCTCGACTATTGGATGGCCCCTATGCACACTAAATCATGATTTACAAACAAAATTAGTGCTCTATAAAAATTCAGCATTATACTCAAATTAAAGTATATAACAATATAAAAAGTATTATATACATATTTATGTAGATGAATCTTTATTATTAAAGGACTTTTGAAGAAATTTCAACTCATTTAACAAAATCAGCTTGGTTACCTAGACGAGTAGGCTTTTTAGCAGCGAACTTTTTGTAAGCAAATGGTTGAGACTTGACTTCCCTTGATACAAAAATGACATTAAAGGGTTCTTCTAATCATCTGCAAATGATTGAGATTAATTTAAATATTCGAAACATGTAGTATACAAAGCTTTCAATACCTCATTTTCATGCTCTTTAATTGCATCCATAATATCGTTACACTTCCTGATGACACATTAGTCTTTGACATTGATCGCCAATGCTTGTATTCTTAAACCACCTGCATACAATACATTTTTTAGAACATAAAATTCAAGTTTTTTTGCATCAAGAATAGGATGATGACTAACCCACTTGGATGGTTCTAATGGCACTCTAGCTAGGCCGCCTAGACCGTACATATTCCAAAGCAGACACCGGGGTTATGTTTTTGTACTCAGCCTACAAAATTTAATCGATCTTGCTTGTATCAACATGTTTGTCATTAGAGTCGGAAATTTTGATACAATCAAGATCGATTACGTACAGACCTTGTGAAACAAATTTTCGTGGACACCCAACTATTCTATGTACGTACAGACCTGGTGTTATCTCTTTTTCAAAAGGATTAGCAGCTGTTCAAGCTTGACGTTGTAATGTATAGTTATAGGCAGTTCAACACGAGTTATATAACTTATAGTTGTCATGAGTTTTAAATAATATGTAACATTTGTACAACGTATGCATGTATGTCCCTCACCTCATATGGGCTTCTTTAATAAGCATCAAGAACCTTGTATTGGTCTTTAGAACCATTAACAGGTTTGTATCCTCGACCTGAGAACTCATATACATTATTGTAGTACTTTCGTTCTATGGAGGATTATAGGTTGTCTAATACTAATAATTTATATGCTAACGGACACGTGAGTGATGACCACCATGACGAGTATTTCGTTATAGATCTGGTCAAGTCATCTTTAAACTAAAAGAACTTTGAACAATCGTTACTGAGTATCTCTTTTAAAAAAACAAATGTGGGTTTATGACCAAATCTATAGATGGTTTCATCATCAACAATGAAACTGATGGCCAATCTCTCAGGTTTTCTCAAGTGTTTGTACACGTAGAGTTTGATAAGGTGGTTTTGAACCATTTCCAAGACCACTACCAAATCTGCCGGAAATAATGCAGCATAGATATTCACCCTATGAACCATGATACTCCGTCTCGACGACCATGTGATCAGTATACCAGCATTAAAGTAATTGCTTGATAGTAGAATATTCAGTACGAACTATTGATATTACAAATCAACCAAAATGTTCCTCATTGTCCTTGACTATTTTGTTACACACCCTGAAGTGAAAATCAATTCGCATGATATATATTAGAGGTGGTAAAACGGGCGGGCATGCACGGGTTACGGGCTAAAGGAAGTATTGGCTCAGAAAAATATGAATTCTATGATTAAGATATAGGGGTCAATTATCTGTTATTGATTCGGGGATTTAAAAATGGGCATCTCGGATCTTTGGAGTAGAAAGCCTTCGTAATAATCAGAGAATGATCATCTCTCAAAAGCCAAAACCCACATTTCTTCCACTTTATAAACCCAACTCAAATTTATGAGGTTTTTAAATATACTATATGTTGTAATTAAAATTCAGGTATGCGGTTTCTAGTTTTGTCACCTCTCTTGGGTACGACTACCATGGCTTCAAACTTCCGAAGTGTGCCCGATCAGGATCCCGCGTGATCCAAATTTTAATTCAACCCAAAAAGGCATGCTAAGAGTTTATCATTACAACCGCTTATAATTGTGATCATTACTGTCTCGATGGTTATATTTCAGACATTTATAAAGTATGTTGGATCTGACACTATATTTACTCCATCAGGGAGCGCAACATAGCTGGTGTTTCATACATGGTAACCATGGAACCTGTAAGAAAAACATATGATGATAAACATCACTCAATAATTATAAATATCATAAAATAATCAATAGTTAGAGGTCTTGTCTCTGCATATCCTCAAAATCTAAACAAAATATGAAGTTTTTTTGATAGGGGTTGTACTTGTATCATTATATGGTAGTTTCATATAGGATATCTACCACCAATTTAAGTGAACATGCTAAAAAAATGATATCTAATGATTACTCGTTCTGATCTCTCTGAGAGATACCAAAAGATTTATAATTCAGATGATTGCAAATGAGGACTATCCAGTGAAATTTTTTTTGGCTCCTATTACCTATACATTATGACTACCATAGAACTTGACATGTAGACTCATTATATAAACACATTGAGATGATAGTTATGAATCTGACGATTAAAGCAAGGATTAGTTGTATAATACAACCTAAGAATAAAACTAAATACAATAGTAATTAGTACATCTTTTATTTAGTAACCAATGTAACAAACATGTAAGAAATCCGTAGATAAATAGTAAGCCTGCTTTGTTTTCAACCATTCATACATATCATAAGTCGTGTTCCAATTGTTGATGATTGAATCACATATGCTTTGTGTAGTGACATATTATCCATTGGGGAGATCAAATCCCCCTAGTGAAGTAAGACTCATTAGTGTGTGGTGTCCCATGGGTATGAAAATGTAAAGCGTAAAAGTGTTTTGTTAAACCTGGTAACATTGGTTCAATCAAGGCAATCGATGCAGATGAATCGAATTACTATATCTTGATGGTTTATGATTATCATAACAATTATAAAAACCCTAATATAGATCAAAGAGCATACAGCGGAAGCAGATTAACAAGATCTTTAAATAACACAATTATAATTAATCAAGGCTAGGGTTACATACTTTTTCCTTAGCAGAACGATCACCGGTAAAAATAGATCAAGAACACCACCAGGATGTAATCTAAAATAAGATCACACCACGATCTTGTACACACGTGATACGATGAGCTAATCGTGAGTCTAGCACGAACAGAACCGAGCCTTCCAAGTCTATGGAAGATCTACCCAACAACCCTAGAGAGGGGCTAGGACTAGATCTAAAATAGCTTATAGAAAATCAAAGAAGAACCCTAATAAGGGTGTGTTTGGCCGGCGGTTAGAGCAAAGAAAAGAGAGAATGGGATGAAAAATTATGAAGCCTTAGGTGTGTTTATATAGCCCTTGGAAAACTTCTCTTCCAAGGTTAAACAAGATAAAACAACAAAATCTTTTCCCTTCTCTCTTGTCTCCTCTATTTAGGCCGGATATATTATGTGCTAAAAGGGGGTTTCCAGAACTTTCTGACACCTTCTTTTAGCTTCTTTAATATTCTATAACGATCGTTTAAAACTTAACCTTTAATTACTTAACGGTCGTTAGCTGCAGTTTGATTTAATAAATATAATAAATATATTTAATAAATAAATTAACTCTTCACGTAATGTGTGCAATCCCGTGATCTCGAGTTCGATCCTATCACACGACTATCGATTTAACGTCCATAAACTTTCAGCTCCCACTTGGACAAAATTCGAATGTCGTGATCACATTGATTAGCGTCTAGTTACACTAACAATGTCACTAGTACAACTCGAGTAAGGCTTCCTGGACAAAACCTTTTAATGATATATAATCATTATTATTATCCTCTCATTTCAAATACATTGTTAATAAGGATATGGATCTTAGTCATTCCTTCATTAACTATTCTGTTTCTCGTTTACGGATATAGCAAGATTACCAAAACACATTTGGGTGTGGCCACACAAACATCTTACTATTCCCCCGAGGGGCCCAGTTGTATTTATACTTCAAATAATAATTTGAAGGAAACGAATCCCATTTCGACTACAAGCAAAACACATGAACTTCGCAACACTTCTGAAAATAACCCTTATGACTACCAGTTACGTTTAGCGTTAGGTTACCTTACAGAAATGTACTATATTCAATGCAGTTTTCTGGCATCTCAGGTCTAAGGATAACTGTTTATGATTTACTTAATAACAAAGATCCATAAAGTAAAATCACATAGTTGGGATAAGTCCAATATTTGATCCATCAAATATCATCCAAAATTGACCAATATACTTTCAAGTATACTCTGTCACCATTTTGAATTGTCTTAGTTTAATAATATTCCCATATTATTAATCGACAACGGACATTTAGAAACATCAAAATGCTCACGGATTAAAACATGTAAAATAGGATACAAAATTAAATAACAGAAAATAAACGAAACCCAATCTTTATTTCATCAATTTAATAATGTCTTACATCCTTTATCCAAATACTAATCAACAGATTTATTGCATGAATTCGCTAGCTAGTTGCAGCCCAATTGCCTTGGCATGCTTAACTACCTTTGGCCTAGACAAAGCCTTAGTAAAAGGATCAGCTACGTTATCATCTGTGTGAACTTTTATTAATTTTATTTCTCGAGCTTCCACTTGTTCTCGAACGTAGTGATATCTACGTTTAAAGTGTCTGGCGCCCTTCATGACTCCAGGGTCATTGGCGAATATTATTGCCGCAGAATTGTCGCAATATATATCAATAGGTTCTTTAATTGAAGGCATCACTCCAAGATCTCCAATAAACTTCCTAATCCAAACAGCTTCCATTGCAGCTTCTGAAGCGGCCATGTACTCAGATTGAGTCGCATGCATAGCAATGGTTTTCTGCTTACTGCTCTTCCAGTCAACTGCTCCTCCATTGATGACAAACACGTAACCCGTCTGAGACTTCGTATCGTCTTTATCACATTGCCAGGACGCATCACAGAATCCTGTTACATTCAATTCTGTGTCTGGTTTACCCCCGAATACCAAAAACATATCTTTCGTACTTCTCAAATACTTCAGAATATGCTTAACAGCAGTCCAGTGGGACTTCCCTGGATTCTGTTGGTATCTACTGACCAAGTTCTGAGCAAACGCCACATCGGGCCTTGTGCATCTTACAGCATACATAATAGATCCTACAGCCGAAGCATAAGGCACCTTCTTCATGTAAGCCACCTCTTCAGGTGATGATGCATCTTTCTCATGACTTAACTCATGCTTAACCTCCATCGGTAAGAAACCTTTCTTAGAGTTATGCATGTTATATTTCTTCAATATCTTATCAATATAAGCATCTTGGCTAAGACCAATTAACCGTCTACTCCTATCTCGATAGATCTTAATTCCCAGAATATATGCAGCATCTCCCAAATCTTTCATAGAGAAGCATTTACCAAGATAATCCTTAACTTCCTTAAGTCTTGGAATGTTACTTCCCATGATCAATATGTCATCGACATATAGAATCAGGAACACTACATTACTCCCACTAGCTTTGCGGTATACACATGGCTCATCACGATTTTGAATAAATCCAAACTTTTTGATTTCTTCATCAAATCGCTTATTCCATTGACGTGATGCTTGCTTCAAACCATAAATAGACCTTTGAAGTTTGCACACGCGTTTTGGAAATTTAGGATCAACATACCCTTCCGGTTGTTGCATATAGATGTCTTCATCTAAGCGACCGTTCAAGAAGGCAGTTTTAACATCCATTTGCCATATCTCATAGTCATAGTATGCTGCTATAGCTATGAGAATCCTAATAGCTCGTAAGTCTGCTACAGGAGAAAATGTCTCCTCGTAGTCTATGCCAAAAGTTTGAGTAAAACCTTTAGCCACTAAACGTGCTTTGTAGGATTGTACATCACCATCCATGTCAGTTTTCTTCTTATAGATCCACCTATTTTTCACCACTTTAGCATTTTTAGGTGCGTCCACAAGAATCCAAACATCATTGATTTCCATGGATTTCATTTCCTCATTCATCGCAACTATCCATTTTGACTTTTCTGGATCAGACATTGCGGATCGATAGTTAGCATGTTCACCAAGATCCCCTACTTCCTCCTCATCATCCTCTATGTATAGACATAGTTTGTCCGGCGCACGTATAGTCCTTTGTGACCTACGTGGAGGAATTAATTCCGGTGGAACACTCAGACTTTCTGGTTCTACAGGAATTTCATCGCTAGTATTTTCAGAAGGCAATGTATCTTCTTGAATTTCTTCAAGATCATAATTTCTCCCACTGAATTCTTGATTTACAAGATCATTTTCAAGGAAGTTTCCATACCGAGCCACAACTATCTTGTTCTCAGCTGGATAATAAAAGTAGTAACCCATAGTTTCCTTAGGGTAACCTACAAAGATACATTTTACTGAGCGTTGTTGGAGTTTATCTCCAGAGTCACGTTTCACATACGCCTCACAACCCCAGACTTTCAAATAAGACAAATATGGCTTCTTGCCATACCATAGTTCATATGGTGTCTTATCAACCTTCTTTGTGGGAACCATATTCAGAATACGAACAGCAGTTTCAAGAGCATAATCCCAAAAAGATAATGGTAAAGTTGTAAGATTAAACATAGATCGTACCATATCCAATAATGTACGATTTCTCCTTTCAGATACACCATTTTGTTGTGGAGTATACGGAGAAGTAAGTTTCTGAACAATTCCATTCTCACTTAAATAATCTTTAAACTCTTGACTTAAATATTCACCACCACGGTCAGAACGAAGAGCTTTAATCTTCTTTCCCAGTTGTAACTCTACTTCGGCTTTAAATATTTTGAATGTTTCAAATACCTCATGTTTATGCTTAAGTAAATGAACATAACCATAACGGCTATAATCATCCGTAAACGTCAAGAAGTAGCTAGCACCTTTCCTTGACACATGTCTAAGTGGTCCACACACATCAGTATGTATCAAACCAAGTAGTTCAGTAGCCCTTTCAATATTGCTATTAAAAGGTTTCTTGGTCATCTTCCCAGAGATACAAGATTCACATTTATCAAATGATTCATCATTGATATTTTCCAAAAGCCCATCACGTTGAAGCTTTTGTATGCGAGTCTTCCCAATGTGGGCAAGTCTACAATGCCAAAGATAAGAAGAGTTCTTGTCTAACTTACTCTTCTTATTCATGCTAAAAACAGAATTATTTTTCCTCTTGGGATTTATATCATGCATGTTAATTTCAAAAACACCATTCACAGAAATTGCATCAAAATAGAATAAACCATCTTTGAAAACAGAAATTCTATTATTATCAATCGTGTGAGTAAATCCAAGATCCAACATACTAGAAAAGGAAATAACACCCCTAACAATTGTAGGTGCATAATGACAATTATTTAAAGACAGTACTAAACCCGAAGGTAAAACTAATTTAAATATTCCTATAGCTTCAACTGCTGCTTGTGCGCCATTGCCCACTTGCAGAAATTGTTCCCCATAGGTAAGTCTCCTCTTCAACTCAAATCCCTGCAGGGTATTACAAATATTAATACCACATCCCGTATCATATACCCAGGAGTTTGATTTGTATGAAAGATTAAATAACTCTATCATAAATAAGTTACCAGAAGATGGTGCTGCAGCAGCTTGCTCAGCCTTCTTCTTGTGTTCTGCCATTTCATGGAGATAGAGAGAGCAATTCCTCTTCCAGTGTCCAGTCATCTTGCAGTGGTGACAAGTCTCATCTTTCAGAGATTTCTTAGCAAAGTTTTGCTTAGGTTTTGATGTAGTCGCAACTTGCTTGCTCTTATCAACCTTGCCTTTGCCTTTCTGCTTCTTATTCCCTTGCGGTTTTGGTTTCGACACTCTACCCTTTTGTACATAAAGTACTTGAGGAGTAGCAGTGGGTGCCTTATCTTTCAAACCCTTTTCAAAGTCAATGAGCATTGCATGCAAATCATTCACTGTCTTCCCCGTGCAATGCATATTATAGTTACGAACAAAATCACCAAAGTCCTTGTTAAGGGACCTATTGATCAAGTTAATAGCCATATTATGATCGAAGGGTTGTCCTAGTGCGATGAGTTGTTCCATATAACCCCTCATCTCCATGTAATGTGCACTTACGGACTTTCCAGGAGCTTGCTTGCAACTATGTAGAGCATCAACCAGATCATAGATCTCTACAGCTTGTGGCGTTTCATACACTGCCTTGAGTTCATCAAGCATCTGCTTAGGATGAAATAGCTCATACTTCCTTTGAAGTGATGGAGCCATTCTCCCTAACATTACAGCAGCCACCTCATGGTGCTTCTTAATGTTAGCAGCGTGTTGAAGCCTTTCCGCATCAGTTGCTCCTTCAGCAAGATCCTCCGGAAAAGGAGTTTCCAAGATATTGATGGTACCCGCTGCTCTCAGAACAATTCTTAGTGAGCGGTACCAATCATTGAAATTAGGGCCAGTAAGTTCAGGCCGTTCAAAAAATGCTTTGAACGCCGAGCTTATTGTCAGATTGTTTTCGGGTTGAGCCATTTCTACAGAAATAAGTTCAAACATTAGTATTTTCGATAATAAAATTCAAGAAAATAAAATTACCCCGGTAATAAAACCATAGTATTTCCTTGAAAAACTAGAATCCATATTGACATAGATTTATCACATCAGTTGATCTGCTAGTGACAAATGTATTCAACATAGTAACTTGTCGAACAATAATTGCCAAATCATATTGCAATTTCTAGATATGTCAGGGATTTACATTGCCAAAACTTTTGCATTGTAAACATGTTTTATCCCTTCTTTATGCCTTAAGTTTCCAGTTCTCACTGAGTAACTCAATTAAGTCGACTAATCTAAAGAACGTAAAACCTTCATGTGCAATCTTATTCAGTCATGAAGTTTTCTCTCCATTACAACATCGTCCGATATCTTATATGACGACAATTGTAACTTCAAGTGTTCGTCAATTAGAGGGCATATGACTTAAATTTTTAGGGTATAGATTTTGGTGTCAAAATCATGTATGGAGAAGCATGCATACATCTCCATAGCATAAGTTTAATAAAACGTTTAGTAAACTTTTTGGTGAGACTAAAAGTTCATCATATATTTGCAAGTTGAGGTATTGGTTAAACCAAACAACCTTAAAGAATTATACCAATAACAACCGTAGGTAATTCCAATTTTGACGCACAGGCGAGCCGGGAATTTGGTCAGCGTAAAAGCATAGCACCTCCTTCCTTAACCGGGTACTTGACCAGCGGTGCGTTATACCCACTTTATAGTTTGTCAAAATTGAGTAGGTCGTTAAGTTGTTATTGCAATTCTAATCAACACAAATCATATGTAATTTAGGTCTCAAAACAATTCATTAATTTTGATAAGATTTAGTCCATATTATTTTTCTTAAAAAAAAATTACCCTTGTTTACAACATAAAAAAAACGCATGAAAACAAGTAGTACAAAAAAAAACTAAATCAAAAAGCCACATGCAAACAATTTATTCAAAGAACATCAAATCTAGGGTTTTTATGAACATAAAAGGTCTTCCCTAATTTTAAAACTTTGAATCAAATGAAGCAAATAGCAATCAAAATTATATGATCCGTAAAAACATGCATGTTTATTACGGATCTTCCATATTCTCTTAACAATTAAAACTAGTACGGATCGTAACCACACATGACATATCAATTAATTCATGCATAAATCTAAAGTTAATTACCATGTAATTTTAGGGTTTACAAAAAAAAAAATTTTTTATATATAAAAAAAACGGCAAAGCCATTTTTAAACAATAAAAAACAAAACCCCTAATTTTTATAAAACCTAAAAACAACATGTAATTTTAACACAAATCAATATTAGTTAAAAAAACTTTAGATCTTGATAATTATAATCATGTTAAAACGGCTCTCGATGCCACTGATGGTTTATGATTATCATAACAATTATAAAAACCCTAACATAGATCAAAGAGCATACAGCGGAAGCAGATTAACAAGATCTTTAAATAACACAATTATAATTAATCAAGGCTAGGGTTACATACCTTTTCCTTAGCAGAACGATCACCGGTAAAAATAGATCAAGAACACCACCAGGATGTAATCTAAAATAAGATCACACCACGATCTTGTACACACGTGATACGATGAGCTAATCGTGAGTCTAGCACGAACAGAACCGAGCCTTCCAAGTCTATGGAAGATCTACCCAACAACCCTAGAGAGGGGCTAGGACTAGATCTAAAATAGCTTATAGAAAATCAAAGAAGAACCCTAATAAGGGTGTGTTTGGCCGGCGGTTAGAGCAAAGAAAAGAGAGAATGGGATGAAAAATTATGAAGCCTTAGGTGTGTTTATATAGCCCTTGGAAAACTTCTCTTCCAAGGTTAAACAAGATAAAACAACAAAATCTTTTCCCTTCTCTCTTGTCTCCTCTATTTAGGCCGGATATATTATGTGCTAAAAGGGGGTTTCCAGAACTTTCTGACACCTTCTTTTAGCTTCTTTAATATTCTATAACGATCGTTTAAAACTTAACCTTTAATTACTTAACGGTCATTAGCTGCAGTTTGATTTAATAAATATAATAAATATATTTAATAAATAAATTAACTCTTCACGTAATGTGTGCAATCCCGTGATCTCGAGTTCGATCCTATCACACGACTATCGATTTAACGTCCATAAACTTTCATATCTCCAATATCTTTGTGCCTATAACAGCAATATATGTCTCAAAACTAAAACTAAAACCGCATGGATGCATCGCGAACTATAAATTAGCTAATAGTTAAGAAGTTCATTAATTACCATATACGAATCTTATAAGATCTTATTATCTATAATATGCCTCTTCCACCAAACTCGTGAATCTGTGCAATGCGATCATTTGCGCAGAGTAAAATGGTTGTAGCCAAAGATAAACCGACTACTCCACCTACCCAACCAAGAAGGACTGTGACTACACCCAAATATCCAATCACATATATATGCCCTGTTGATACCAGTCGTAAGAATCAAACCGACTTGAAAGCATGAGAAATCTGGTAAAAACAATAGTATTGACGATATCAAAACAAAATATAAAAGGTGTACAAATCGATTTGAAATCCTTAAAAACAATGTAAATGGTATAAAAGTTAGCATATAAATGGTGTGCAAATCATCATTTGAAAGCTGTAACTATCAGCAATAAAAAAATTTGTAAAAGGCAGGTTTTATAATGTGTAAAAAGTATCATATAAACTTTTAACTTACAAGCTGGTGTGCCCCGTAATTCAAAGAGAATAAGTAAGTTGAGGTGCAAAAAATAAGAAAGTTAACGTAATCACATACATCCCTCTTTAGTTGTAGTCACATTTACATGTTACCACATCTTTCGTTGTAGTCAATAAAGACGGGACACTACAAAGATCAACGAAAACGTGTCAGTAATATAAGGGTTATCTGGATTATGAATATTTAGTACAACACCATTTAATCAACTCTAGAATGTAATTCCAAACACACCAAAACGACGAATATAAAATCTAAAACAAAATACTTACTGATCTCTAAATTACAAATATTCATCCAAATGTTTTATAGCACAAAATCAAATAAAAATAAACTATTAAAAATGCCATACCTCATGAAGAACTAATAATAACACCTCAACAAGCGCATTGCATTACCACATTTATGTACGTAAAAGGTTTCTCGCATGCAATATCAGTTGATCATTAAGTTTAGACCTTCATTCATACTAAAATGTAAGTCTAACCTGGTTGACACGATAACAGTAAACGACAGCAAGCAAACACCCCTTAAAGACATTTATTAGTTGTGGGTGAGTTGATTAGAGCCTGAGCAAACTGTTTGTAACGCTTCTTTCTACAATTAGAACCTTGTATTCTAAAACATATCTTGCTGCACAATTGCTGAAAACACACAAAAACAGAAAAATTAGTCAACTTGCTAAGTATAGGGACTTTGGGAGATAATAAGTATTGTAACAAAAAAAAATTTGGTCTATGACTTCTGGTCCGTGCGAGCTCAAAACTAACTTATTTTCAGGCCACGGTTTTCATCAATGAAGAAGTTCCAAAACATTATATTAAGTAAAGATGCAACTCTAAAATTTCTTCTTAAAACCTACCGAACTACAATATCTTATATTAAATTAAGACCAATAAAACATGACACATTTCGTTCATACAGATAGCATAAAATGAAAACATTGAAGCATCACGGGTATGGCTATCTAATTTATATTAGAAGAAAACTATGGATATTAGTTTACAATACCACTACAACACAAACATCACAACCAATAATTCATCGCTGCAAAAAGACAAGCTTTCAGGGGGGGGACAATAAGTATATTTGCCATGCTACAAATTTGATGAATATGTTAGTAACCTAAGCAGCAGACCCACTGTATAGAAACACAAGAAACTGCAACTTACATGCTTTTACTGATTATAACTTCTCGTCAACTATAGGAGTATTGTTCCTTAGATAATCCCCATACTTGTTGATGCCGGGTTTAAGCTTCAATCTTCCACTATATAAATAGAAAGAAAAGTTTAGTTTTGCAAATCAATTGATGATGTATTTGCTTTGTTACAGGTCAAAGTTCAGACATTAGTTGGACATGTGATAGCAAAGGCTTCTTCTAAAGCCGCTACACTTCTCCAAAGTGCTAAGTGACATCTTATACTGTTTTTTATTTAACATGCTCAATTTTACTGTAAATTGATGTCAGTTATAATTCCCAAACAATATTTTTGGGTTAAGCGTTTGCTTGTTGTCCCTTTAAAAAGACTGAAATTGAAATTTATCGAAACATGTGTAACATATAAGCTTGATGGTTACTATATCTTTTCTTAAATATTAATAGATTATAACGTGCAAATGGGAAAATTGATAGGGAAGGTGAGAATTTGAATGCTGGTACAAAGATAAATTAAACCGAACCTTGATCATCAGCTCTACTATCATTTTGGGTACAGATCAATCTAAGGATATTTGATGTTGGGAGAACCCTAATAATCCACAATATACACTTGGATCATCCCTAACTAAGGATGGAAAGGTAGCAATCTACATATTTAAAATGTAGGTGGCTAATATTCTTTATGTCACATTTTGTCATTTTTTAAGCATCAAATTAGTAACTTTAGATAGTAGTTAAAATTAATTTCTTTTAAAAACTATATGACTGATGATAATATAAACTATATGACCAATTTTATCTTAATTTAATTTATCCCATAATAACTTTTCAATTCCAAAAGAGTTAAAATATTCTCATTCAACCTGTAATTATACTTATTGCATAACTGTGTTAATTGTGTATATTTAAAATTACTTAACTAAAAGAACGTACATTATGTTCATAATTTTTTTTCTTTTCATATTTGTGACAGATCATGACTTCTTGTTTCATACCTTGATATGCTACTACACATGCGGGTTAATCAGCAAATAGCGTCCCTCATTCGAGTAGTTTACCCATGATGGTTGCTTCAACTTCATTGTCTGTAATCTAAAAATTTAACTAAAGACAAATTATTCGTGGCCAATATAGGAGACAATCAACTGCGAGTTGACCAGGGATGTGAGTGAGTACCATATGGTTAGGCATATAATCATAGACTATAAGCCTTTCATATCCATCTACATATAATGCTTTTAGTCCCTAAAAATTTTTGTGTCTAACTCACCCCAAGATCTCCACCTCCACCGTGAATTCCATTTCTGATTTTACATTTATGGACTTTAGCCTCTTAACTACCAATTGCAATAAGGAAAATCAAAAAGCAAAATTAAATTTTATAAGCCCTATACTAAACTCGTAGCATGCTTATAACTTAAACCACAAATAAATGATATAATATGGGATTAGAGATTACCTCAACACCATTGCTTGTTCGCCGCCAATAAAGACTCCCAGGCCATCCTTCACCTATCTTCTTATCATTATGAAAATTATTTGTAGCATTCACAAGTTCTTTGAGTGTAGATAGTCCATGGGAAACCCCTTCTGCTGAGGACTGCGAAAGAAACAAAAAATTCAAGTATGGATCAATAAGATTCATAATTGCAAAAGATTGGAAAAAAATTATGTATACCTTGTTTTTGGTTCTTGATCATCATGGAAACTGCAACAAAAATAACATAAAAACAAAACATCAGATACTTTTGGATGGATATGGTTCACCCCTAAAGCTTATTCTAAAACTATACTACTATATTAGTTTCTACAACACATATTCTACATTCATACCATTCAATATCATATCTACATTCATACCATTCAATTCCAGAGAGTACAAAGATTCTGCTTTTTATATATAGATTTACCATTTCTCGTTACCCGTAAAAGATCCTTCTTACACTCAAGTGCACACTCCTTTGCATAATATTTTGGTGATAGTCCAGATGAAAATCACAGCTTTAAGTAAGCAGTCCAGCAATACACAAACTTGTGGCTCAAATAGCATGCGTGTTCACAATGACACGCTTGATATGAGGCAATTCACTGTAATGCTGCAAAAAGCAAAACATCGTACAGTACCTATCATGATTATGACACACATGTAAGAGATTCCATAACATAATTATAATGCAATTGATCACATGTCACTACAACACAACAGGCCTATACCGACAGCCATTTCTGTCGGAAATCCGTCAGTAAAAGCCTTTACCGACAAATTTGTGATGAAAACTGTTTGTCGGTGAATTCATGGTCGGTAATTCCTATCTGTCGGAAATCAGTTGGAAATAGTGACAGAAAAAAGCGTCAGAATTCCGTCGGTAATATGCCCGTCGGAAGTCAGTCGGAAAATTTTCGTCAGAAATCCATCAGTAATTGTAGTTGGTACAGAGTCACAAATCTGTAGGAAATTGTCATAAAATATCATTAGAATAAGCCAAACAATTGTGCTTATTAATGTAAACCTGTATTCTATTTTAGCTTAAATAAAACTCATAAAAAAGATATCATATTTTATTTATTACCAAATTCCATCATTCACAAAAGAAAATCTGCACTCAGACATACTACATAAAATGAGTACCAAATCCAAAATATTCATATTGGTCACAATATCTAGTTTAACTACTCAGGGGGACGATAGTTAAATATTCATATTGGTATCACAATTCATGCAATTTATGTAGTTTATCTTTCGTTGCCACTACATTTCGCGAGTTTATTCACGAGCATTAGCCTCCAATACTCGTTCTTGCAAGTGTTCCGGTACTTGGCATTCCACTTCTCGTTGTACCTGCACTTGGATCTCTACTTCATTTCTTGATCTGATTTGGCCGTTATCTGCTAGCAACTTTCTTATCGTCTCTTCCAACGTTGGCACCTACATTGTATCAAGTCACATCCAAAACCTTAGCACTTATAGAATGACATTGTTAAACAAAATTGCTTGCTGGAAATCACTTATATAAGTTGGACTATTTTCTATTTTCTGTATCATACAGTCAAACTACTTGTCTGCAACAGAAAAAGGTAATAGGTTGGGCTATTTGTTGTACCCAAACCCTTAGCAAGTAACATTATAACAGAGCCTATCAACATTCTAACAGAGCCTACCAACAGTATAACTGTATTTCAGACCCAAAAGCATTAACAAAAGAAGTAGACCCATCCTTTTCAACTACCTAAACTGCCATTTTGTAACGGAAAAATCCAACTTAGTTCAAATAAAGTGAATATATAGGCTTCATTCATGCTTTAAGATTCACTTAAAATAGGAGCAATAAAAGCGGGTCAACATTCAATTTCTTGAGGTGATTAGGTAGTATGCAAAAAAAAAGGCACAAGGGAGGAGCAAACCTATAAGAGGCAATTGCAGTTACGCTATCCTTGAGCTTCTTTTCTTGTTCATCCATTAAATATAGTTTTGCCTCTAACACGAATCTGGTCATCATATAAAAGAACATATGTAAGGGGCAGTGACATATAACAAAAAAGTCACAAGAAAAGAACAGAGAGAATATAAGACACTAAATAATTTTCTTTTACTCCAAACTTTGCAATCTTGCATATTACTAACATCATGAACAAGCTTTTTATTTCCGCGCTTCGCTGCAGCGCGTTCTGTGGAGCTTTTTCAAAATATTCATGACGGACAAATAAACTTGTAACATAGATTCATCAGAAAAACAAAGATAAGAACCATCACTTGTTGACTACACTACTCATACCGGCGATATCGAAGGTTCTACACGCAACTGCAATTTTGATCTGTTACTGATATAATATAATGGAGAAGCTCAACTTTAACCAAAAATATTGTTACAATTATGATAATCATAAAAGGTACATGTGCTCAGTTAGCAGTTTTAGTTGACAAACCCAAACAATCCATAACATTGTAGTCCTACACAACCTTCAACAGTTTTAGTTGATAGTCCCAAACAGCCACTTTTAAACAACATTTAACAGTTTCATTATCCAATCCGTAGACTTTCACACATGCTTAATGAACATTATGCATGTTGTGTCGCAAACACAATTCTAAATGATATATTAGGACATGTTACGGCGGATAAAGTGGGTTCTCAATTTTCCCACTATCCCATGGATGGCCAATTAAACTGATCATAAAGTAAATATGTAGAAAAAGGAGGTTTGCTTAATTACCTGATAATTTTCCGGGTTTACATCCTGCCTTGGATATCGAGAATTGGTTCCGTACTAGGATTTTATTTGTATCTACAGAATTAATTCCCGAGCTGTAGCTGTAGCCATATACAGAGAGGCGTGGGTATGATTTTAGTTGCAGATGGCATATGTACTATGTAAAATTTTTATAGTACGGTTACTACCTACATATATCGTGACCAGACATGAAGTTGCAATTACAACGGGTTTTTCATTGCTTCATAAACCTGGATACATACTAAATTTCGTGGCCATGTCGTTCCACATAATTGAGCCTATGGTGTCACCGCTGAGGAAGATTAAATTTTTTCGTCAACATTAAGGTTTTTATGTTGAGATTATAGGATGCGTAGTTTAACTTACTCAGGGTTTTGAATGTCGATGGTCCTCCTTAAGGTACGTTTTCTCGTTGCGTCTACTGAGACCATGAGTTCGCTATGCCTGCCAAGACCATGACACTACTACAAAAAATGCCATGAAAACCGGTTAGAATGGATCATGAAGAGTGGTTTTGAAACCACTTTCTAAAGGGGGGTATCTCTATAACCGAGACAAATAGATACCGGTTCTATAACCAGTTTCTATATTAAGTATCGAGACTTGTTTTTGCTATGAACCTATCTCTAATGTAAAGCAAACAAGTTACCTATTCCAGAGAAAATACACTGGTTGTTAATTTAAAACCAGTCTTTTTCTAGATTTATTTTTCAAAAAAAAAATGTTTTTAAAAATTCGAAAATTCTGAATTATTTTGAAATTTCTGAAAGTGCAACATGTGAATTAATGAATAAACAAACTACATCAACACACTACATCAGTGCGTATCAAAACCAAATTCGCTTGTCGTGAAAATAAATCAACAAACTTAGAACAAGGACATTCGAATTCAGCATATACGAACATAAATGTATCATCTTTCTATATGACTTTATTTCACTGAGTGAGTTCGGTCTTAGAGCAAATTCCTCAACTTCGCTATACAAGAAACATCATATTGTAAAAAACATGCCCAATAAGTATTTTTGTAAGACGGGTATAATTAATTAAAAATGATATCAAAACAAATGGCTACCCCAAATGTCATTATTGTCAGTACCAAAAGATTTGACGCAACATTGTCCATATAGGATTCCTGGCTTTTTATAGTCTGTTTCTTCAACTCCAAGCAATGCGTTGTGCATTTTTATCATGTTTCAACAGACGGATAGCCTTCAAAAAACATCTTCTGGTGAAGGAAGTAACAATATCTCACTATTAATATAACTTCAAACGTGATTTTAATAAGAAAAAAATTATATATACATAATAAGTATACATACCGCATCTTCTGCATAGAAATATGCACAAATTCTGGCCGTATGATCTTCAAGGGTCAACCTAGTTCTGTATGTACCACAAGAAGAAGACCAAAAGTCTTCAGGACGATATGGTAATGTTGATACTAACCAAACTACAGACCTGAATTTGGTTGTTGCGCCTGCAATAATATATACCCAGACACATTACAATGTTGTCCTAACTATCTATATTGAATAACAAAACGATACTTTAAACTAACAGAAAATGAGAGATGCAATACCCCTCGACTGGAGAGCATGTCCATAAGTGTAAGAAAAGGTGCATCCTCGTGGTCATGGTTCGTATCTGCAAATAAAAGTTAAATTGTTAAACATGTACAATAACAAGGGTGTTTGGAAAAAAGGATGCTCTGTGTAAGATGTACACAAAGCGTACACTTGTTTTTTTATGTGCAGGCACTTAGTTGTATACTATGGTAGCGTTTTACATGGTGAATAACAGACTATAGTGTGACAGTATTGGGCTCGAATTTCTTTAAGACTTTATCTACACACACAGTTAGCATGTACGTCTGACCAACATAAATGAAAACAGCACTCACTTTTTGTGAATATTCATCTGTGGAGCATCAGTTCCATCACATACAAAAAGCATCCACTCGCCCAGTTTGACTTCACATAAATGAATAACCTGCATATAACAAACGCAAAGCAGAAAATAAATATCAAACTATGTACGGAGTATTGATAAACAAAAATAACAATCCCGTCTATCACATAAAAATATTTATTGCGGACTGTATCTAAAATTGTCAAAGTGATACATTTTTTGTGTTTGAAGTGGCTCCAATGCAGTTAAGTATTAAAAAAAAACTTTGTGCTCCTATCACCAAGGCATCGACTAATCAATGTTCTACACATTTATTAGCTGAATAATAATTTACTCTGAAAATAAGCGGCTAAATAATTTCATTCAACCACTCAAAGCTGCTTATCTTTCGTATATACTAATGGTGGTGTTTGGATTGGCTAATTTTGTTGTCTTACCTGAAAAGGTATGATAGATTTAACATGTATTGGTCATGATGCACTTGCATCTATAATCTAGGAAGCCAATTATTTTGCACTATTGCATTGCTTTTGATGCAACACAGTATCATAAAGATTAGGTACTATACTCTAACATATCATTGTTGTGATGGCCATGATCTTTGGAACTTTTTTGACAAAGAGTGCTAGCATTTATATAATACGTTGGCCTTTTCAAGAGAATAAATTCTCGATGTGGGATAGAGACGAGACGCGCATGTTGGGTTAGAGATCAGAGTAGGTTGTGGTACAAAAAGACCAAGGTTCGGGTTCACCCAGCCGAAATTCAAGCATTATTAAAAAATAATTAGTGTCATATGTGACCAAAAATATTAATTATGATATTCCAGTCATAATCAAATTTTTATTAAATGATTTAGGATGTTCATGCACTCTATTACACTTGGGTGAATTTTGTAGCGTTCGATGCATTTTTCAGCCAACTATTTTTACCCATTCTGTTGGTAATGAAAATGAAAAGAAACTAATTCAATTCAATAATAAAGTATAACTCCCTCCTCTTCTAATACGTTATTATGGTCGCAAAATAATTGGGTTGAATAGAAATTATAATAGGTTCGAGTAAAAAGCAACTTATAAGAAGTTTCTGATAATGCTTTTAATTTTAATTTTATTAACCGTTAACTGAGCCAATCTATCAGGTCTCGGGACTATTATCATAACTTCCTAATACACGACACACAATATTGACCAGATCTGCAACGCATAAGAAGAACCCATCCAATCACAAAGTACATTCTAGATATTATATTTATAGCTTACTTGTGACTGCCTCTTGCATAAAACCGATTGTAAATTCAGCCTCACACTGACTAGTGAGCATAACATCATGCTTAAATAGACATTTGGATGGTGATTAATCATGTGGCCTGTGTGTTATGCTACATATCCTCATCGTCACGTAATCACGTAAAGGGTAGTTAATATATATATTTTAGGTTCCGCACACACAAAGAGATTAACAATAGTACTGTTCCATCATCGGTCATCAGCAGTTACAAGAAAATGTCATTTAAATATGCATCGACACAAATTACAGTTACGGTATTTTATTTTTAAAAAGTCAATAAGCTCATTTGCTTAAAGTTTTAATAGAAAAATGCTAAAATTTCAATAAAAAATCAGGGCATCACAACTACTATAATGCCTGGCGATGATGTGCTAACATCATTACCTAGTGTACTAATCTTTATACATAAAATGAAAGGCTATAATCAGAATAAAAAAACTGAACTTCTCAAACCAATACCTGCAATCTAATTCTTGGTGGTCGGGACAACATTTTCAAATGATCTGCTCCATTGTCAACCTATGATATAAAAAAAGAACCAAATTACAACTTGTTGTAGCACTTAATTTCTACAAGATCTCTTTTTGTATAATATTTGATCTATGAAATCAAGTGTTGAGCTCTGATAGGATTTGGTGGTTTTAGGGTTTTTTGGGGGCGGGATTTTGGTTATAGAATGATTGGGTAAAATTAAATTAGAGATTGAATTGGGGAGGGTGTGTTTGGGGAAACCGAGTATGTAGGCTTTTTACGCAAGATGAAATCGTAATGGGTTTCAATTTTTTTTCATGAAAAAGATGGAGGGAGGAATTCCCGCTTGTTAACATTTAGTGCAAGGGGAAATTTTTTGAGGTTAAATTATGAAAAAAATTGAAGGGAAAAGAGAGATCCATCATTTTAGAAGAACTAGTTTTTTGAAAGATCGCATAAAGATATGTTTATATAACAGAACTAGTTTTTTAATCTGTTTTGTGTTATAAAGACTGGTATTTTAACAAAACTGGCACTTATGCTTCTTACCTTTCTATTTTTTGTACAATAGGAACTAGTTTTTTCAAAACCAGTTTCTATTAGGAGGTGTTTATGGCCTTTTGTGTAGTAGTGTGAGGTCGTTTATTCTTACAATGCGTTTAATGTAGTCTGCTATCATGACACTTAATTATTTTACCACGTATCTTGTGCAAAGTTTATGAAATAGTTTAGCGTACCTGTGAGTACACCCGTTTTTATTCCAAGAGACTTTCGATTATCAACAGTTTGTTCCCATTTCTAGTCTCCTGGCAACTGGACATTTCATTATGTTCAGATTAGCAGAAAGAAGGTCAAACATACCTCTTTGCATATGTATGTCACAAATCATTCCTAAACTATCTAGTAAAATATATAGCAGCACGAGAACATATCAACATACCTCCCAAAAATGTTCAGGAGAAACGTCATCATATCCTAAAGGATCAGATAAAGAACAACCCACTATCCATCTCCAACATGCACAAAGGAGCACACTTGACCCTGCAAGTCTTCGTGGTGAGACCTGATCCAAAACTTCAAAGGATAACCAGGCTCCCATGCTAGCAGCTTCACATCTTTGACATGAGTATCAGGTTGACAATTACCATTAAACATCGACATATAACCACTACCTAAACTAACCAAAACTAAGTACTTATCCCTGCAAGTACCATGCAAACAATTACCATCAAACATCGACATATAACCACTAAAAAATAAGCAGGTTAAATAAGCAAAACAAGTACTAAGAAATACACTTAAGTGGAAAACCATACTCAAAAGAAATCTTATAGAAAAAAGGAACAAACTTAATTTTCACTATATACTCTATTATTCTGTATAGCGTGCCTCGAATTCGAGAAAGAAGTATAACAAACTTAATTATAACAATGTAAGTAGATACTGGTAATAAAATAGTAGACAAAAGAGAGTATATGAATTTTGGTGTGTATTATGTGGTCCATTTATTTTGATATGAACTGTGAAAAAATCTGACTGTTTTTCACTCTTTTTTATTGCTATCAATCTGCACACACTGAAGAAGAGGTAGTGGTAACTTTTTCAAAACAATCATATGTAATATAGTACAAACACTATGCCCTTATCACACAACTGCTACATATTCAATGCCCACATCTCTTCTTTGTAATTCAAGTATAAAAAATCATTATGTTCATAATTATATTTACCTTGCGTTGTTAGCGAAACTCTTCGATAGCAATCTATCTAGTAACATATGAGGATATATCAGGCTGTCTGGTTCTCGCTGTCCGATCTTTGATGCATTAATCAGTGCACACATTAATCTGGGCCCTTTGGCGTTTCTGAAATGAAGTGACATTCCATCCAAACCCCGCCAAAGGGCCGGTTTAATTCTTATCAACTTATCGTGCACCATTTTGTACACAATATCTATCTTTTTTCCTATACGCTAAAACCATCGTGCAGACGGGGAAACCTTCTTAAGGTGACAAAAATCACATTTTACACATTTTTCACACTCCTCAATTCTTAACTCTATCGATGACTATTCAAAAATGATATGCTTCATTATGCATTTACTTGTTCATTTTAGTTAACTCCTTTTTTCTAAAACCTAAAATTCTTAACATACTAGCTAGTCAAGAGGAATTAGAACCCTGTTAATGCTTTAGGTGGCAAGATTAATTAGGTAACACTTTACATCATGTTAGGTTGGGAATTGGGATATTAATCAAAACAAGTTAATTATAAAATCAAATCCTTCCTACTGTATCAAATCACAATCAAATCACTAATCCTTCCTACTGTATCAAATCACTAATCCTTCCTATTGTATAAACCCACAAAACAAGCTAATTATCTCATAACCTCACCATATTCTCTAAACATCAAACTTTAAATCTCAAACCACTAAACATATCAGTACACTTAGCAATAAGCTAAAATAATCAAATCATTTAGCAATAAGCTCATATAATCAAATCCTAACTGCATTAAATAAGTTTATCTAATACAATCAAATCATTTAGCAATAACTGAATCAAATCATTTAGCAATAACTGAATCAGATCACTTAAATTAGGGCAAATTAAAATCGATTTCGACCTTCGATTAGGGTAATCGACGGCGGGCGATGGTTGGAGACGATGACGATCAATGGCGGGAGGCAGCGATAGTCGGAGACAATGGCGGTTGGAGATGTGTGTGAAATGAAAATGCTATGGAGATGTAAAAAGTGTGTGTAAGTAAGTAACGAAAATTTTATATAAGTTTTTTTTGTTTTTTTTTTAAAAGTGACTTTATGCAACAAAAAAATTATATGTTTAAAAAAGTGATTTTATAAATGTATTTTGATAACTAGAATGGTACCCGCGCAATGCGACGTTGAGTACCTAATAACGAATTTTGAGACTAACAAATATTAATCTCTTACTCATTGTAAAGTTATAAAAAATCGAATTAAAAAACCAACTAAAATTGAAAAAGACTAAAAATTAATAAAAATATATCAAAATGGATATCGAATTAAAAAGCACAAATTTTTTAAAAATATAATGAAATTAGATTATAAAAATAATAAATAAATAAAAAGACTTTTCAATTTAAAAAAATATTATTTTAAAATGTTGTTATAAAAGTTTGTTAAAAAAGGTTTTTTGAAAAATGTTATAATATATAATGTTAGATGAAAATATCAACAACTTGCTTTATTTAGTAGTTAAAAAAGTCTGAATTTTCAGCGTTACTATTTTAAGAAAGTCTCAAATGCTTTATAATGTAAAATATAGATAAATAATTTTAATAATAAAAAATGTATTTTATTTAAGTTGAATATATTTTCAGTATAATTTAGATAAGTTGGGCTTTATATAAAAACAATATCAAATAAGAAGTTTAACAATATTTCATGGAAGTTAACAAAACTTTACTTTACCAGGATTTATTTTCCAACAACTTACCGACTGAAAATTCAAACATAGCGAATATTTCACAATTTCCGACCGAATAGCGACGGATAAACAAAGACGTCGGTAGTCCATCGGAAATTGGACGCAAAATAAACTATTTACCGACAGATTTCCGTCGATATTATCATCCCTCGGAAATCCGTCGGAAATCTGACGAAAAAGCGTTGCAAAAAGATGATCCCAAAATCACTCACTAATATGTCGGAATTTCGTCGGAAATTTGCGACGGAAATATAACAGTCGGAAATTCCGTCGCTGTTGCTCAATTTTCTAGTAGTGTGTTTAATAACCTTATTTTGAGGTATAACTCCAGCATAACAAAGCTTCATAGCATCATACCTATCATGATTGTGTTGTTGTTACCGCCAAGAGAGTCTTGTGCCATGTGAGTTAGCTTGTCCATGTAGAGGGCATGCCATGCCTTCTTTCATCTGTCAAAAGCATTTGATACTTGTGAGTAAAAAAGTTCCCAGATTTACCAAGACATCAATGATTTCATCAACAATGTCATGACTAAAACATTTATCAACCTTTTCCATCCTACACAAATAAAGATAAATGATCAGCTGAATAATAATTATTAATCAAGATGCAATAGATTTTGACGTGGCGTCAAGGCTGATAACATCTCAGATACAGAAGGACATCCAAGTTAGTAACCCAATCCAACTTATAAAAAAGCCAAGTGATTAACTTAGAACTGGAGAATTATGAGATAGCATGTCATCATAGACCCCCAAAATACCCTATATATACCTAATCAAAAACGGTTTCCAGAACCCCCCTGTGCCATCGAGTGGAAGAAACGGATGGAGACATTACAAAAAATAACATCAAATTTTGACTCAATTATTGTTCACGCCATATACCTGAGGTTTAAAGTATCATGAATGAATGTTATTAGGGTTAGAATATATTCTCAATACAATGTTATTTGGGTTTCACTGTGGAGTCTCGTTTTCTTCATTAGTGTTGATGGCAAGATCAAATTACACTAGAAAGCTGTAGCAACTTCTAAGGCATCCTCAATAATTCCTTGTGATTCCAAAAAGTGAGCAACACTATCAGAGGAGCCATACATTAGATATACAATGAACAAACAAAAGGTGTAAATAAGAAAAAAACTTATCATTAATCTTTAAATTAGCTGTGAAACTGTTTTTTGAGGAACTAAAAATATAGGTCTTTAAAAGAATAAAATACACAATAAACATATAGAAGATGTATTGTGTTTGCCGATGGTGTTGATTATGTTAGATAAACAACAATGGTGGCGGCGTTTTTAACAAAAATGACGATTTAATAATGACTCCATGTTGTAGCCATCTACCATTCAGTCCTTAAACGCTACAGGCTATAATCAAGCATACCAATTCAGTGTTTCAGGTTATAAATTTTCACCACTAACACAACATATATAAGAGCTTACATTTTTATCTGCAATTAGTTATTCATTAACCCTTCATTATCATTAGCCCTTACTACATTAGCCTGGGATTTAAACGTGCATTACCACATTAGGGACTCGTGGCAGTTTTAAAGTGATGTAAAGAAGTTGCATAAACATATAAATTAATTCTTGTGGATTCCAAAGTACTCCATCCTATAAGAGGAGTGTAAAGATAGTCAAGTGCTTGTCTACTATGGCTGAAGTGGCTTCTTCATGTCCAAGAAACTGACAGAAATATTGTTTGAGGCATGGTAACGCCAAAAAGAGCAGTAAATGTTCTCCCGGTGAACTTTTTGAAGAGTTGAATTACTCGGTCGTTCATACTCTCAGATAATTTCATTAGAAACGAAGATATTAGCAACCTTCAAAATCCCCTAGTGATTGTTAATGTCATTAGAAACGAAAATATTAGCAACCTTCAAAATCCAAATCTGACCCAGATCCAAACATATCCTACTGCAAGTTGCGGCGATATCCAAACAACCCTTGTTGTTGTTACCCTTCCAAATTTACTGAAAATCATTAATAGAATGATTATACATAAATTTATTGCACTATAGTTTACTTCAGACGTAATCATAAGATGTAAAAACTATAAACCTTATATCGATCCCTACCACCTCCATGTTGCTATGACTAAAATATTAGGTAAATGTTCAAATACTGAGATAGTTGAAAAATGAATAGTATGCAAACCAAAACCTGTGATTTAGTTGTTGTATCTTCACTATCGAAACTTTTTAGCCTTATTTTCTGAACGTAGTCATCTTTGCCTTGGTACTTTTAAGACTACTGCACCTATGCTCCTACACAAACAAATATAAATCACTGACTCCATAATACAATTCTACCATTGAAACATAAGCAAAATAATTAATGATGATGTGAGATACCAATGAATGAAAAGCGAGAAAAGGGTTAGGGTTTTGTTTATGTGAATACGACGTCATTAGGATTTGTGAGAAGAGCGTATCTTTTTTCTTTCTTGTACAGTTGTACGTGTGTTTTTTGGGTAAAGATCGGGTATTGGTTAAAATATGCATTATATCCCTCGATTAGCATAGATCGCAGGAATACCGCGTTCCTATGTATCACAACAAAATAACAAAAAATACAGATCTAAGATAAGCTTAGGTAAAAAAAAGTGAAACGATTAAATTGTTTTTTAGGCACTATGAATTGTTTCTTACGATTGATTTAATTAGAATAAAAGATGAATGAATATGTGATTAAATCAATAACATATAATAAATTCATATGTACCTATGGATTTTAGGGTTTATTTACTTTGTTTTGCAAACAAATGTCAAAAGTTCAACTGTGGCACAGTGGTAGAGAAGTTGTCTCTATATTCAAAACACCCAAGTTCGAATCTACCCACTATATATATATATATATATATATATATATATATATATATATATATATATATATATATATATATATATATATATATATATATATATATATATATATATATATATATATATATATATATATATATATATATATATATATATATATATATAGGGGAGGAAAAGAAAGAAAAAATAGGGGAGGCTGATATAGTTTGTCGGTTCAAGACTATTGGATTTATTATAACAAAATCGATGAAATTACGTATAACGTTTATCATGTTGAAACTTATTATAATTAAAATTACCATTATCTAAATGTATTCAATCTCTAGTTCTATTTTTAAAGTTTGAACTTTATATTAAAAGTATTCCTTATAATTAACTTGAATAATCATACTAGTTAAAATTATTTCAAAATTGCATAAATAAAAGGCCCAGCATGCTTCCGTACCTGTAATCCTTTTTGACCGAAGTATAGTCGGGTTGCACTACGAGACTTTTACCGAGCGTTCCAGCCCCAACCTGATGATTAAACCAGGTAACTTCCCTGTAGCTCCTTCAACAATACTCAGCACAACCTAGTTATGTTTCCTTCTTTAGGCGTACGGATTACGAATATGGACTTGATGGAGATTTTATTTATGTAATAAAGAGATAATCATAACTATATATGATACTCCAGAGAATTATAAGGAAAATGAAAATTTTATTGATGCATGGTTTTTACAAGCATAGTATTATACATTGAAAGCTAAAGGAACGATGTCCTGTTACTAAAGATTCACTACCTACTTATACATGAAAACAAACATTATTTTATATTACAAGTACCAATCTATTTGGTTTATTATACTTGTGCTTCTTTCATGTCTTCACGTGTCTTCCATTCTTCTCCATTGACCAATTTTAAATTGGTATTTGTAGCTTCTGAGAAGATCTTTGTTATATCACATGTAAGCTAATACTACCATAACTCTTCACATGAGGTATGTCCCCAATATATCGATCATGAAAGATTTTAATCATTGATGATTCATTCTTCCATCTAGCCACGTATCAAATTCATTTATGAGTCATTTTTCTATCCGTGTGTGAATTTTAAGCCTCATCTCCCGAAGATGCTATGTAGACACCTGGATCTTCTTCTGTCTCAATTAGAGGTGAACATGCTGAACATGTACCTTTGTCATGTTGTCTATATTGACAAATCTTCTTTTGTGGGCTTGATTTTATAAGTCCAGTATTTAGCAAAGTTATCTTGTCCTGCATAAAATTTCTGGCCGCATTGGGAGTCATTTTAGCTGGAGAAATCATGATTGATGAGAATCTTTTCTTTCCACTATATGTGTGAAATCCTCTTTTAAAACTTGCCTCCATGCCTTGAAGGACTGTTCTTATACCAATTGCTCTTCTAAAATGCATATCACTTTGGCAATATCTTTGAAACTCTTTTCTTTGTGTTGTAAAAGTTATAGAAAAACTATCCGCCTTTCCTAACTACATAAAATGATAAGATGGATATCTTTTTTCTTCATAAAAATCAGGTCCAGTAGAAAGGAATTTCAAAATCAAAGTATCTTTAGGAGTTATAGTGGGATTTTTGAAATAACAATCTTTAACTCCTTCTCCTACCCAAAATGGTAAAAGTGAAATCTCAGGAAAATATGGAGATGTAAGATATATAGAATTTATAGCTCCAAAATCATACCAGTATATTATCTCCTGAGGAGAGGTTCCTTGTAAATAGTTGACTCTAGGATAAACACTGGTAAAATCAACATATCTATAATCATTGCTAGAAAGACTATATAATTCTTTCATGACTGTTGTTTGTTGTGTAATAAAAGTTTGTGGGATAGGAATATCACACATTATTTTCTTTTCTTTTAAAATCGTTTTTTCTGAATGAGGCCTAAAAGAAAAAGAATCCTCATTCTTATTTGAACTTTCTATCTGTGGTAAAGAAATATCTATGTTTGAAGATGAACCAGTATCCATACCACGTTCCATTTCTTCTTTAATCAGACTTTTTATGAAAGAGCTATCTGATTTATAATTACTAATCCTTGTTCTTATCAACATGCAACTCATTATGAGTAAATCTTTCACTTGCTTTGAATTTTATTCCAAGTAAGCAATATCCATAATATCTGAGAGAATATCGTTGATTATCTCAATCTGTTTTGTCATCCTTGGGAGCAATTTATCAACTTCTTGTACTATCATTTCCATCTCGTGTTAAGAAATCTGCTAGAACATTTTTGTTAGATCTGATAATCTCTATGTCAAAATTATATTCAGATAACAGTGTCTGCCATCTTATCAATATTTTAAACTCAGGTTTTGAAGGAAAATTATTTTTAGTAAAAGCCTTTACCTGGGTATTATCTGTTCTAAGTAAAAAGTTTTTAGGTAATAGAAAGTAATAGAACTTTTGACAACTTTTTACAACAGCTAGCAATTACTTTTCATTTATGTGATATCTTGTTTGAGTGTTAGTGAATGTGCCTGAACAATATCGACATATACTTTCTCCTATCTTTACTTTCTTCGTATTATAATTAATTTTCTTGAGTATTCCGCTCCAGCAATATTCAGAAGCATCAGTTTCAAGAATTAGGTCGTCGTCGTCTTTTGGTAATTGTAGTTTTGGTAAATTCTTACAATTATCTTTTATCTTTTTTACTTGGTTTTCTAAGTTTGTATTAAAACTAAAAATTTTATCTTTTTTAAGTAGAGCTTGAAAAGGTTTTCTTAATAATGCCAAATTTTCAATAAAATCTGAAGCATAGTTAAGTATTCCAAGAAAACTTTGAAAATGCTTTTTATCCTTTAGTTTATCTGGGAAAGCTGTTATTTTTTCTAAAATATGGCTTTGAAGTTCTATCCCTTTACCATCAATTTTCATTCCTAAAAACTCTATTTATTCTTGTAGTAACTTGGTTTTCTTTTCTGTTAGAGCTAATCCATTTTTTATACACAAATTTGAAAAAAATATCCAAGTGTTCTAAATGTGACTCTATATCTTTTGATAAGATTAAAACATCATCAGTATAAACAAATATAAAATCATGATCCTTAAAAATACTATCCATTTTTCTTTGGAATATTTGTGGTGAATTTTTTAATCCAAAAGGCATGACAAGCCATTCGTATTGTCCTTGAGGAGTAGAAAATGTTGTATATGAAATACTATATTGATGCATTTTTACTTGCCAAAATCCACTTTTACAATCAAATTTTGAAAATATCTTTTTATCTCTAGTCCAATTTATTAAACTTTCTTTATGTGGTAAAAAATAACCATCAAATATGGTATTTTCATTTAACTTTTTATAGTTTATAACCATTCTCGCTTTACCTCTAGCCACTTCTGCATGCTTTCTTACCATAAAAGCAGGTGAATGATATGAGTGATTTTACTCATATCATTTGTATCTATAAACAATGAATAAGTGCATAAAATGTATCAATATTGCCTTGTATTTGCATGTTTCTTGTTTTTGTGTGTGTAGGTACCAAGTTCGCGAAAAACGGCAAAACCGATACAAGTTTGAAGAAAAGATCGAGAAGCCAAAGGACAAGTTCGTTTCTTGAGGGATTTAATTGTATAAGAGTATATTGGGCCTTGGTGGGACCCACTTGAGTTAAATGGGCCTAAAAGCCCATATGAATGAGGGACGGATGGAAGTATGTATTTTATTGGGTCAAAGCCCAATAACATTTGCTATAATAAACGAATTGGACTCAAAGTCCAAATCAATATCAAATTGGGAGAAATTTGTAGACGAAGGAAGTGAAGGTTAGGCCTCTAATCCCATTTGGTAAAAAATCAGAATAAATAAACGTTTATTATACACGTTTATTCACCTCGACATTCCCTATGCTTTCACCCACTCTCTCACCAAATAAACTCACACTTATCCATATGACCACACGCTTTTTTCCCTTCCCACACAATAAATAAATTTCGATACTTTCTATGTTATACCTTTCTTTCTCCTTCAACCTTAAAGAAAACCAGACGAAATAAACATTGTTCCCACAAAACCTAATTCAATAAATAGTTCAAATAAAATGGGGCTTTTTGGCACACAAGTGATTCACACTTGGGGGAATTAAATCCCCCAAGTTTTCGAAAGGCAGAAGATGGAGAGGCTAGGGTACGTGGCATCACATTACTGGCCAAGACAACACATTATTCTCAATCAGCCAATCATTAGAAGTCAAATCAGCATCAAACTAACACAACTAGCACAAACGGATGCCACGTTGGCAATCCGTGTGCTAGTTGTGTATTTACAGCCATCCGATCAAAACAAGAAAGAGAGAAATCCAAGATTCGGAATGAAGGGACGAGATTGAGTTATCATCACCAACAACCTCACCTCAACATCTCTCGTGAGGCTATAAATAGCTCTATTTTTCTGTGTAATGTTCATCCCATTTTTATTCTTTAAAGTTATTATGCTAAATTAGATCTAGGGTAATTTGTAATCTTTTTCTTCTCGGTTTTGTAATGAAGCTTGATTATTAATAAAAGTTTGGTTTTAATTCGAATATTACTCTGTTGTACTTTCTGTTAAAGTTAATATTGCAATTTTTACTTTAGTCTACTTTGATATAATAATGATTAAAATATTTGGTTAAGCTTAATCTTATATCTTATATTGAATATTAAAAGAATAAGTTTAGGGATAAACTTTCCCTACTGGAAAGTTTTAAAAATCAGTCCGAATAGTATTTTTATGATAATGGTTCGTGATGATGATGTTCGGTTCGAATGGAGGTGTCAAATGGTGTTTTCATTTCTGTTCTAAGTTAGCACAGCGCTAACCTTCTGCCCAACGGGATCTACAAAAGGTTTTGAACTCTTTTAAATTTATGTTTAATTTTATATGTTTTGATCAATTTGCTCGTATGAATCAGTTTAACTGTTCTTAGATGTTGGTTTGAATAAGTTGAATTGAATCTGTTATTGCATAGCTCTTTAATGTGTGTACTTTTTCTTTGATATCAGTTTCTGATTAATGTTGTTAGGCTGCTTTTACAAGATAAGTTTTAATACAAGCATGGAAAAGTTAAACTGCTTATTGCTTTAACGTTTTGGTTTCATTTAACTAATATGTGAAGATGATGGTTAAAACAGAAGTCTGAGTAGTCTGTATTTAAAGGGTTTGGTTTTAACTTTTAATCTGCTGATATCTTGGGATGATTTTAATAGAATGGCTAGGAGTTACATAGTAGGTTTTATAATTCACCTTTTAGAAATTTTCTTAATCACTGCTTATCTGTGAGTGTTGGATTTAGTCTGCTTCGTTTTAACTGTGATAAGTTGTGATTGTCCTGTGAACTTTTGTTTCTAACTGATAAGTTTAGTTTCTTAGTTTGCTGAATATTTTTGTGATGTTTGTCATGATCTTGAAACCTGCCAGTTAATGGTTTATAATAATCTGCTTTAGTTATACTTTGTGATGTCAGTTTTTGCTTTGTGATTTAGTCTGATTTTATATTGTTTGTTGATAAATTGTTGGTCTGTTGAATTTTAAAGATTAACAGATCCATTTGATCTGTTAAACTTCACTACTGATTACTATCAGTTTCCAGTAATAGTATCACAAAATACTTAAATAAGTCATTCCTGTGACTTATTTCTTTTTATTGTTCAAAAAGAATTTTATCCACCAAAAATCCACTCCTGTGGATTCGAACCCGAGACCTCTCGGATGCACAACCAGAGTGATTACCAACTGAGCTTGGAGCTCTTTTGTGTTTAATTTCCGTTTCGTTAGTTAATATAGTTATTAGTATTATTGCTGACAGATTTTGTCATATACTTAATCTTTGTTTTAATTTCATTTTTAATAGTTATATTACTTTTATAAATTTCAGTTTTAATAATAATTAAAATAAAAAAAATCAAAATGTTTTATTAATTTTAAAAGTTTAAGTAGTTTTTAAATAATAAGATTTTTATTGTTTTAGATTTAAATTAAAAAAAATTGTTTTAAAAATTAGATGTGGTTTAAGTAATTTTAAATAAATTTAATTAGTTTAAAAAGCTTGATTAGATTACTAAAAATAGTTTAAAAATTGTTTTTTTAAATATATTAATTTTTATAGATTGTTAAATAGTTTATTTTTTAAATAGTTTTAAATTTAAAGTAATTGTTTTTAGATTTAAATAATTTGGGGGTTTACGATTCATGCACTTTAGGATAAAATTAAATAGTTTAAAATTTGTAGATTTAATTTTTAGTTTAAAAACCGAAAACCAATTCAAATCGATTGTCCAAATCAAAGCAAAAATGTCTCAAATTCATAAGATCTTCGTGTACAACGAACTTGGTTCATCACGTGTTTAATTGAGTTCGTCTTTGGTAATTTTAGTCTATTACTTTTTCCTAAAGGTAATTTTCTAATTTACCCTATAACGTATCTTAATTATCACTATACTATCACGATCACATCAAAAATTTTGGCGCCGCTGCCGGGGATCTTGTGTACGATTCGTTTTCGTTGAGATTTGTTGATCGTTGATATGAAGACCCTTTCCGTCCTCGGAAAATTTTGTTATTTTTCTATTATATAGTATGTATCGTTTTTCTCGTTTTTTGTGATTAATATATTGTATTACGTAGAACATAAAATTTACATACTTTTCAAATAAGGCCTTAGTTGGGATTTCATCACCTAGCTATTGTAGTCGAATCCAAAACAAAAATAAAAGGCAAAATAGATAAATACTAATAAGAAGTTTGAACTCGATTTATACAAATTATAAGGTGGGTATAAGGCGACGAGCTATAAAAGGCCGTCTAAGGAAAAAGGTTTTTAAGTGCTTTGTGCCACCTCGTTTCCCCGCTTGCTTGTGCGTATATTGAGAGGGACGACCTATTATTGGTTTGCCGACTCAAGTAGTATTAAATCTTATTTTTGTAGTTTACTTATTGAACCTCGAGACGTTTAGGTTTTCACCTATCGTTTTAAAGTCGACCAAGGGTAATTTACTTCCATAGTAGTTATCCTTATTCCTTGTTTTTTATCGATCATTTTTTATTGAGCAATACCAAATAAAATACCAAAAATAATCTTCTTCTTGTCTAATTTCTTTTCTTCAATCCTCTAAATTCTCGTCTTTGTAGTGTATGCAATTACGTTCTTCTCGTCTTGTGATTGATTTTAATAGGCTTGAAAATATTCCTCGTAGAAATAGAAATCGTCAACAACGAATAGTGGAACCCGAGCTTCCACCTATTGTTGTAGAGATGGCCGATAACCGAACAATGGAGGAATTGCTCCGTGCACCCACCGAAGGGTATGGGGAAGCAATCGTTGTGCCGGCTATTTTGGTAGATCATTTTGAGATTAAGACGGGTCTTTTATCACTCATTCGTGCCGACCAATTTCGTGGCAATGAGACCGATAGCCCGCACTCTCACATTCGGAATTTTCTTCGTATTACCTCGACTCTCGAGTTTAGAGATGTGTCGAATGACGCGATTAAGCTTATGCTTTTTCTGCACTCGCTCGAGGGTAATGCTAAGCTTTGGTATGATAAAGAACCACCGGGTTCGATCTTAACATGGGATGATTTAGTGTCTAAGTTTATGGATTACTTCTTTCCACCATCTAAGACAACACATTTTAAGAACGAGACCACTAAATTTGAACAAAAATTGCATGAATCGTTTGGGGTTGCTTGGGAAAGATTTAAAGATTTGTTAAGACAATGTCCACACCACGGTTTCTCGGAATTGCATCAAATAAATACTTTTTATAATGGGCTTAATATGATTGAACAAGATTCTTTAAATGCCGCCGCGGGTGGTAATATTTTAAGAAAAACTCCGAGAGACGCGTGGAGAATAATTGAGGATAAGTCTAGAGCACAATATTCACGAAACACACCGGGTGTTTCCAATGTGAATTCATTAAATCCCGAGATTGCTAGATTGGACTCTAAGATTGATAGTGGATTCACGACTTTGTTGAATGAGATTAGGAAGAATCCTCATGGATCCATTAATATGGTTGAGAATGTTTGTGTATCATGTGGTGGAGCACATCCTAATCATGCTTGTTTAACCACGGGGTTTGATCAAGCTAGTGCTTTTGCCGCGACGGGAACTTATGGCTCCAATGGTCAAGTTCCCCGTCAAAATCATGTTGCTCCACCGGGTTTTCCACCGGTTCAAAATAGGTACAACAATGGGAACAATGGGAATAATTTTAACCGTGGTAACCAAGGGAATTTCAATCAAGGAAATGGGTTTAATGCTAATCAAAACAATCAAGGTTTTCAAAGCAATAACCAAAATGATTTGTCAAGCTACATTAAAACGAATGAGGCAAATTTGAAAGATTTTCAAAATAACATTCAAGGACAAATGGCAACTTTAAAAAATGAGTTTCAAAATACGATTAAAGGGCAAAACAATAAGATTGAGCTTAATCAACAAAGACTTGAACAAAACCAAAACCGTTTTGAGCAAAGATTAGAGCAAAGTCAAAATCGGATGCAACAAAGTTTGGAACAAGGTCAAAATAAATTGCTTTCGATGTTTGAATCGTTTATGACCAAACCTTCCTCGTCTTCGGTGGCTTACCTAGCAACACCATTCCAAACCCGAAGGGTCAGATGAAAGCTATAACCACACGTGGTGGGAAAGCTTTAGACGGACCTTTGCTTCCACATGTGAGTACCTCTCTGGTGAGGGAAGTGGAGCAAGAACCCGAGGTGGTTAAAGAAAAGGAAATTCCTATTCCACCAAAGGTAGACCAATTGCCTATTCCGGAACCCGAGCTTCCAAAGACTAAACCTACACTACCTTACCCTTCGAGACTTAACCAAGAGAAGCTCCACGAAAAGTCCAATGCTCAAATGACTACTTTTTTTAGAGATGTTTAAGAATCTTCATATTAATCTTAGTTTCGCGGATGCATTGCTTCACATGCCTAAGTTTGCTTTGACTATTAAGAGATTGAGGAACGATAAAGGGAAATTGGTTGAAATGTCTACATCTTTAGATGCTAATTGTTCCGCGGTTCTTACACAAAAGCTTCCCAAAAAGCTTGGAGACCCGGGCAATTTTTTGATACCATGTGAGTTCCCTAATATGGAAGAATGCTTAGCATTAGCTGATCTTGGCGCTAGCATTAATTTGATGACTCTTTCCATGTGGAAAAGGTTATCACTTCCCGAGCTTACACCTACTAAGATGACTCTCGAGCTAGCGAATCGATCGATCGCCTTACCAAAAGGTATAGCCGAGGACGTGTTTGTCAAGGTAGGGAAACTCGTCTTTCCAACGGACTTTGTAGTTTGCGATTATCCCGAAGATTCTCGTGTACCACTTATTCTGGGAAGACCGTTTTTAATGTCGGCTAGTTCTATAGTTGACATGAGAGCGGGGAAGTTGACTTTACGTTTTGATGATGAAAGTGTTACACTTGATGTTGGTAATAACACTAAATATTTTTCCAAGTATTACGAGGAATCAATTAATCAAATCGATGTGATTGATGTTACTTGTGAAGAATATTCTCAAGAAGTGCTTGGATTCTCGGCTTTTTCTAAAAGTGGCAATCCCACTTCATCGAATCCTATTATCTCTTTGGCTAAACCTCCACTCGCTCCATTTGAGGGAGGTGACTTCGTTCTTGAAGAGCTTGAGAATAATGGTTATTCAAAAATCGAAAATGAAATTGATGATTACCTTAGCACACCATTTGATCCTAGTGAGTTTGATTGTGAGAATTTTGATCCCGAGGGAGATATTACGTTGATTGAAAAATTGTTGAATATGGATCCTTTTGAATCACCACCTATGGAATTAAAAGTTATGAGTGAAAATGAAACTAAAGTAAAAACATCTATTGAGGAAGCACCTGAATTAGAACTTAAGGAATTACCCACTCATTTGGAGTATGCTTTTCTTGAGGAAACGGATAAGTTACCGGTGATTATTACTAAGGGATTAAAGGAACATGAAAAGGATGAACTTATCAAAGTGCTTAAGAAACATAAACGGGCCATTGCATGGAAAATCTCCGACATTAAGGGTATAGATGCAAAATTTTGTACTCATAAAATTCTAATGGAGGATGATTATAAACCCGCTATCCAAAATCAAAGAAGGGTCAATCCAAAGATTCATGAAGTGATCAAAAAGGAAGTCACTAAGCTTCTAGACGCCGGAATGATCTACCCTATCTCGGATATTCCATGGGTTAGCCCCGTGCATTGTGTTCCAAAGAAAGGAGGAATGACGGTTGTTACTAATGAGGATAATGAATTGATTCCTACTAGACTTGTGACCGGTTGGCGTGTTTGTATTGACTATAGGAAACTTAATGATGCCACTAGGAAAGATCATTTTCCATTACCTTTTATGGATCAAATGTTAGAGAGACTAGCGGGGAATGAATTCTATTGCTTTTTGGATGGATTTTCCGGCTATTTCCAAATCCCCATTGACCCTCGTGATCAAGAAAAGACCACATTCACTTGTCCTTATGGAACATTCGCTTATTGTCGCATGCCTTTTGGACTATGCAATGCTCCGGGGACGTTCCAAAGGTGTATGATGGCCATTTTCCATGATATGATCGAGAAAACCATGGAAGTCTTCATGGATGACTTTTCAGTTTTTGGGGAATCTTTCACTTCATGTCTCTCTAACCTTGAAAGAATGTTGCAACGTTGTGAGGAAACGAATCTTGTGCTTAATTATGAAAAATGTCAATTCATGTGCAAAGAGGGAATTGTGTTAGGACATAAGATCTCTAAGGCCGGTATTGAGGTTGATAGGGCTAAAATCGACGTGATTGCCAAATTACCTCCACCCACCACCGTTAAGGGATTGAGGAGTTTTCTCGGCCATGCCGACTTCTATCGACGTTTTATACAAGACTTCTCTAAGATAGCTCGGCCTATGACCCATCTTTTGGAAAAAGAGACTCCTTTCATCTTTTCGGATGAGTGTATTCAAGCCTTTGAGATGCTTAAAAGGAAATTAACCGAATCTCCAATCTTGGTTGCTCCGGATTGGGACCTACCTTTCGAAATTATGTGTGATGCTAGTGATTACGCGGTAGGTGCGGTTTTGGGGCAACATAAATCAAAACATTTCTTGCCTATACACTATGCAAGTAAGACTATGACGGATGCTCAAACAAAGTACACTACAACGGAAAAGGAGTTACTTGCCGTTGTGTATGCTTTTGAAAATTTTAGACCATATCTCGTCTTGTCTTAAACCATAGTGTATACGGACCACTCGGCTATCAAATATCTTCTTAATAAACAAGATGCTAAGCCAAGGTTGCTCTAGTGGATTCTCCTCCTTCAAGAATTTAATGTCAAAATTCTAGACAAAAAGGGAGCCGAAAATCTCGCGGCCGATCATTTATCTCGACTTGAGAATCCTCACCAAAGCGATCGAGAGAACAAGGAAATTAATGAAACATTTCCTCTCGAGACGCTTGGTATGATTTCTTTTCGTGGTGATGATAGTACCCTGATAGGTGTGAAAACACCCATCCTTTTTACCACTTAATTGCAATAATAACCGAGCCAAAACGTGTATTTTATGTCATTTATGTCGGAATTATGCGTGGTTTGTGTTTTTGTTGTAATTTAGGACGAAAAGGTGAAAAGTGGAGAAAACACAACATTTACGGGCTTTTATCGAAGAAAACGACAAAAGACGAAGTCAAGAGATCAAGAGTGGAAAAAGAACGGAAGTCCAAGACCAATTCTGAAGATTTATCGAAGAACAAGTCAAAAGACGGAAGTTTACTAAAAAGCCGAAGAACTCGAGTCTAATAAATAAACAAATTATAAGACGAGTTTTAATTAATCCCGAGACAAAGTCGAAAAAGTCGAAGAACTTTAAAGACGAAGAGACGTGAAGAAAGAAAGAAAGAAAAGAAGAAGTCACCAACCACTTCCCTTTCCTATATATACCCTTCATATCACCACATGAAAGGAGTTAGTCATTTTTTTAGTTTTAGTTAGGAGTAGGAGTAGTTTAGTTTAGAGAGAGAAAGTGACAGTTTCTCTCTCTAGAACTTAAATCTTTCATCTTTTATCTTTCTTGTTTTTGAATCAAACCTTTACTTTTAAGTTTAATCTTGTCTTAATCTTCATGTTATTAATCTTTCTTGTTAATCTTAATCTTGTTTTCATCATCTTTTTCATCAAGTTCTTATTTAAAGTTTTGATCTTTAAACTTTCGTTACCTTTAAAGTTTGTTTATTTTATGTTTGATAAGTTGTTACTTGTGCTTATTGGTCCCGTTTCAGTTTTAATCCGTTTAAGTTTTGGGTTTGAGCTTAATCTAATAAGCTCATAACCTTGCCTTTATTTTCGGATCACAAGAACAAATCGGAAAGGGAAAACCCCTTTCTGATCATACTTTCCGATTGGCACTCCCTTTTTCCGATTGGCAAATCGGAAAAGGGTTTAGCTATTCCGATTGGCTTCAATTTTCTCCATATTCCGATTGTATTGCTTTTTAGTTATTCCGATTGCTTCTTTTCAAGTTATTCCGATTGGAGGACTAGTGTGATATTCCGATTGAGTTGTTCTTTTGTTTATTCCGATTGGGTCCTTGCCCCACATTCCGATTGTCCCTATTTCATGGATATTCCGATCATGCTCATGCTCATTCCGATCGGGTACATTCCGATCGGATCCTTATGGATTCCGATCGGGTGTATTCCGATGGAGTGTGTTGTTTTGTTTTAGTATTTTGTTTAAGTGTCTATTGCTCTCGTTTTATTTTCAGTTCATTTTAATTTCGTTTATGCATTTTTATTTAATTGTCAATTTACTTTTCGCTAAGATTTAATTTTACGTCCTTTAATTTCGCGTAATTTACTTTTAACGTTTTAAATATTGCACCGTTTTACATTTTAACTAGTTTTACTTTTAATTTCCCGTCCTTTATTATTAAGTCTTGCACATTTATTTTACCAAAACCAAAAATATTGTTTTCACCAAGAACAACTAATCTCACACAATTAACTGGAAATCAATTCGAAGAGACACCGAGAAAACGAACTTTCACAAAGTTTCCTAGTGTTAGTTTTTATTAAGTGTTCATTTGTTTTCCTCGCATAATCTTTAAAGTTTTCAACGTTAATCATTTAAATCTTTTACTTTACTCTTCGACGTTTAATTAATTGCATTTAGTTTTAAACAGATAAACAAACCAACCAATTTTTATTAACCAAGAACAAATCATTCCACTTAAGACCGAGATCAATTCGAGAGGATATCGAGAGTAAAATTGAACCTAGCATAATCACTATATCAAATGGCGCCGCTGCCGGCTCCTCTCGTTAGTATCAAAAGTTTTTTGTGAGAATTTGGATTTTGGGATCCGTTCCCCGTGAACGTTACTTTTTCATAAAAATTTACAAAAACACTAAAAAATATAAAATTTTCAAAAATCCTAAAAAGTAAAAAAAATAAAAACCAAAAATATTTTTGCTTTGTTTTTCTTTGTTCGTTCTTTTGCAGGTGTATGCGCACTCGATCCACGTCCTATCAAGAGCCCGAGCCTCTCGATAACTTAGACATGGCTGGTGTACAAAACAACAATAACATACCACCTCCGAACAACAATAATAACAACAACAATCCGCCTTTCAACAACATGAACAATAACAACAACAATGAGCACCTTCCGGATAATCGGCCAATGATTGAATTGCTGCAAGCTCATGTTGATGGCAACACGGATCCAATTGTCATCCCTCCAATTGCCGCCAACAATTTCGAGCTCAAGTCAGGCTTTATCCAGATGGTCTCAGCTCAACCGTTCTTGGGACGAACCATTGATGACCCACACGACCATATCAAGAGATTTCTACAACTCACCAACACGGTCAAGTTCAATGGAGTTCCACAGGAAGTTATAAGGTTACAACTTTTTCCCTTTTCTTTAGAGGGACAAGCCCGGCATTGGCTTGCTAAGGAACCGCCACAAAGTATTCTCTCGTGGACGGATTTGGAAACAAAGTTTATCAACTACTTTTTTCCATCCTCTCGTACTACCGCTTTGCGGAATGAGATTATAAACTTTGAACAAAAGTACGATGAGTCATTCAGTGAATCTTGGGATCGTTTTAAAGATCTTTTAAGAAAATGCCCACAACATGGTTTTACCAAAGTACATCAAATTAATACTTTTTACAATGGTTTAAGCATGAGTGACCAAGATTCACTGAATAGTGCCTCGGGGGGTAATTTATTGGCTAAGACTTCCAATGCTGCTTGGGACATCATTGAGAACAAATCTCGTGTGCAAACCAAGAGTGTTAGGACCAATGTTGTTAGTGCTAGCACTAATGACAGCGACAAGCGATTAGACAAAATCACTACGCTTCTTGAATCGCTTGTCACACATACCGTCACCAACAACAACAGCAACAACGCCAAACACGCTCAAGTGAACGCTGTCAGCCAACCTTGTGAGATATGCGGTGGTCCCCACTCTTACACATCTTGTACCGCCACTCAAGATTACCCTGCTGAGAATGTGAATGCGGCATATGGCACCTATCAACAACCTGCTTATCAAGCAAAACCCCAAGGTGACCGTAACTTGCTTAGCTACCGCAACAACAACTATCTTTCACCACCTGGTTTTCCTCCCACCAACCCAAACCAACAACAAAACCTTAACCGTCCTCCTCAACAACAACAACAACCTCGACAACCTTACATCCCACCTCACAAGCAGCAACAACCACCTCAACGTAACAATCAAGTCTACCAACAACCTGCTTACCAACCACCTGCATACAATGCTCCTCCTACCCAAACCAACACTGCATTACACCAAGAGGTTGCAACCTACATGAGGACCAATGATGTGATTGTGGGAAATCTCCAAGAGGAAGTGCGCAATTTGAAGGCAGATTTGGTTAAGCAAGGAAATGATTTGAGAGCCGATATGAGAACTACGTTGGATAGCCAGACGAATGACTTAAGGAACATGATGGCTAGTTTCTTCCAAAGTAGTCAACCCTCTTCTTCGGGTACTCTTCCGAGTAACACCGTTGCGAACCCAAGAGGGGAGATGAAAGCAATCACTACTCGAAGTGGCAAAGGTACCAAGGAACCCGAGCTTCCTATACCTCCACCGGTGGTTGTGACTAAGGAGAACGAGTCACCTGCTCCTATTCCTCATCCTTCTCCTTCCCCAATTTCTCCACCTTTTCATTCTACCCCTCCTCCACCCAAGGATGTGACTGATCCTATTATTCCAACGCCTTCCTCTTCTTCCAATATACCTTATCCATCTAGGTTGAGGAAAGAGAAGCTCAAAAGCAAGGATGATATTCAGGTTTCGAACTTCCTTAAAATGTTCAAACAATTGAATTTCAATATCTCCTTCGCTGAGGCTCTCGCTCACATGCCTAAATATGCTAAAATGTTTAAAGATCTTCTGAGCGACAAGGAAAAGCTCCTCGATCTCGCAAACACCCAACTTAATGAGAACTGCTCTGCAGTGCTCTTAAGGAAATTGCCAATCAAGCTTGGTGATCCGGGTCGTTTTCTTATCCCTTGCAATTTCCCGGGAGTAGAGAATTGCATGGCCCTAGCCGATCTAGGTGCCAGTATTAATCTCATGCCTCTAAGTGTTTGGAAGCAATTATCTCTCCCAGAGCTAGTCCCCACTAAAATGACTTTGGAATTGGCCAACCGTACGGTTGCTTATCCAGTGGGGATAGCCGAAGACGTTATTGTAGGAGTCGACAAATTCACCTTCCCTGCTGATTTTGTTGTCGTCGACTACGAGATGGACCCCCGTGTACCACTGTTTGTTGGTCGTCCATTCCTTAGGACCGGTCGCACTCTCATTGATGTTGAAGCCTGTGAGCTTATCATGAGAGTGGGTGACGATAAAGTAGTCTTCAACATGGGAAAGTTGTCTAAACAACCTTATTCCAACGAGAGTGTTAATTGTATTGACGTTCTGGATGAGGCTTGTGAAGCACACTTTATTGATGCTTGCAAAAGTATTCCTACCTCTCTTCCCACTGTTGAGACCGTGTCCTCCATTGATTCATCGATGTCTCTATTTGGAGATAGTGATTTATTTTGGAACAATCTTGAAGATACCATGGGAGATGCGAATTTAGCTACTAATGATTCTCCTATCGATGGGGATGAAGATATGAACTTCTTTGACAATCTTCTCACCGAAGACAATCCTTCTCCTCCATCTCCCACGGTTATTGCTATCGATGCCACGACTTTGAAAACGCCTCCCGTCGAAAATCCTCCGGATTTAGAACTTAAGGAGTTGCCGCCTCATCTCGAGTATGCGTTTCTTGACGCAGAGAAGAAGTCACCCGTCATCATCGCTAAGGAATTGCAAGAAGAAGAGAAAACTCGTCTCATCGCTGTGCTTAAAGCTCATAAGAAGGCAATAGCTTGGAAAATTTCCGATATCCGCGAAATTGATCCGAACTTTTGTACTCACAAGATTCTCATGGAAGATGACTTCAAACCCACAATCCAGAGCCAAAGAAGGGTTAATCCTAAAATTCATGACGTCATCAAACAAGAGGTTATCAAACTTCTAGATGCCGGCTTGATCTACCCTATTTCGGATTCGCCGTGGGTAAGTCCCGTCCATTGTGTGCCCAAGAAAGGCGGAATAACCGTTGTTCCCAATGAACACAACGAGTTGATTCCCACTCGTCTCGTTACTGGGTGGAGAGTTTGTATTGATTATCGCAAGCTCAATGATGCCACGAGAAAAGACCATTTTCCTCTTCCCTTCATGGATCAAATGCTCGAGCGTCTAGCTGGTAATGACTATTACTGCTTCTTAGACGGTTTCTCCGGGTATTTTCAAATTCCCATCGATCCCAAGGACCAAGAAAAGACCACATTCACTTGTCCCTATGGAACATTTGCTTACAAACGCATGCCTTTTGGTTTATGTAATGCTCCTGGGACATTCCAAAGGTGTATGATGGCGATCTTCCATGACATGGTGGAAGACACTATGGAAGTATTCATGGATGATTTCTCGGTCTATGGCGATTCATTCTCTGCGTGCCTTGCCAATTTGGAACGTATGCTCAAGCGGTGCGAAGACACTCGCCTAGTTCTGAATTGGGAAAAATGCCATTTTATGGTAAAAGAAGGCATCGTCCTAGGACACAAGATCTCGAAAGCCGGTCTTGAAGTAGACCGTGCTAAAGTCGATGTTATCGCTAAGTTACCTCCACCTTCAACCGTGAAGGGTGTGAGAAGTTTTCTGGGTCATGCGGGCTTCTACCGTCGATTCATCAAAGATTTTTCTCAAATCGCTCGCCCGATGACCCACCTCTTGGAAAAAGATACTCCTTTTATCTTCTCCAAAGAGTGTCTTGAAGCCTTTGACTCACTTAAGGATAAGCTTACTAAGGCACCCGTCTTAGTTACCCCTAATTGGGAGCTGCCTTTTGAGTTGATGTGCGATGCTAGTGATTTTGCTATTGGAGCGGTTCTTGGACAAAGAGTGAACAAACACTTCCAACCAATCCATTACGCTAGCAAGACAATGACAGGGGCACAATTGCATTATACGACAACCGAAAAAGAGCTTTTAGCTGTTGTCTATGCTTTTGAAAAATTCCGCCCCTATCTTGTCCTTTCTACCACCATTGTGTACACCGATCATTCCGCGCTGAAGTACTTGTTGACAAAGCAAGATTCCAAACCAAGACTTCTTCGCTGGGTTTTGCTGCTCCAGGAATTTAAAATCGAAATTCGCGATAAAAAAGGAGCAGAAAACCTAGCCGCGGATCATCTCAGTAGACTTGAGGATCCTTACCAGGGGGCTCATCCGAACAAAGAAATCAATGATTCTTTTCCCCTGGAGACCTTAATGTCTATCAACTCAACTGTTGACGAAACCCCGTGGTTCGCAGACATTGCAAACTACTTAGCGGGTGGAATCCTCGTTGACGGGTTAACATCCCAGCAAAAGAAGAAGTTCTTCAAAGACATAAAGACTTACTTCTGGGATGACCCGTATCTTTTCAAACAATGTGCTGACTTGATTATTCGCCGATGTGTTGATGGACCGGCAGCTTTCGAAATCCTTGATGCTTGCCACAAAGGACCCACTGGTGGTCACTTTGGTCCCAACTACACCGCCAAAAAAGTGTTTGATTCAGGATTTTATTGGCCCTCCATTTATCGTGACGCTCACGATATGGTTAAAAAATGTGATGCTTGCCAGAAACAAGGCACGATCACACATAAAGACGAGATGCCTCAGAATTTCATTCAAGAGTGTGAAATCTTTGATGTTTGGGGTATCGACTTTATGGGGCCATTTCCTTCATCTAAAGGAAACAAATACATCCTTGTTGCCGTTGACTACGTCTCCAAGTGGGTTGAAGCCAAAGCTTTACCTACTAATGATGCAAGGGTGGTTTGTAACTTTTTGAAATCGCTGTTCTCTCGATTCGGCGTTCCTCGTGCTATTATCAGTGACCGCGGGACTCATTTTTGCAACGATCAATTTGCAAGAGTCATGGCCAAGTATGGTGTCAATCACCGTCTTTCCACCGCTTATCATCCCCAAACCAATGGGCAAGCCGAGATATCCAACCGTGGATTGAAGCGAATTTTGGAGCGCACTGTGGGAGAGCATCGTGCCGCGTGGGCCGATAAGTTAGATGATGCTCTGTGGGCTTTCCGTACTGCTTACAAGACCCCGATCGGTTGTACACCTTATCGTCTTGTGTACGGGAAAGCATGCCACCTTCCCATCGAGCTGGAGCATAAGGCGCACTGGGCCTTAAAGTGGGCTAACTTCGACATCAACAAAGCCGGTGATCATCGCAAGATTCAACTCAACGAGCTCAATGAACTGAGAAATGAAGCCTATGAGAACTCGCTGATCTACAAAGAGAAGACAAAGATCCTCCATGACGCAAAAATCAAGAACCGAGAGTTCCATATTGGTGATCAAGTCTTACTTTTCAACTCTCGGTTGAAGATCTTCTCTGGCAAGTTGAAGAGCCGCTGGTCTGGTCCATTCACCGTCGCCAACATCTTTCCGTATGGGACCATTGAGCTTTCTCAGCCAAATGGGCCCAATTTCAAGGTGAATGGCCAGCGTCTGAAGCTGTACTTTGGTGAGGACATCTCTCAGGAGATGATTCCATCCCTCACCACGTTTCCCATGAACTAATATTGGGTCGAGTCAGGCTCGTGACTCGGTCATAAAAAACAAGCGCTCCTCGGGAGGCAGCCCGAGTATCTATCCTTTTACGTTCTAACCTCCTAAGTGTAGGGGGGCCTGCATAGGTGTTTGTATTTGTGTGGTGATGTGATTACAGGGATAAGTGCACTCTTGGAAACTTTGAAGAACCGTGCTCCCGTGTTATCCGAAATCCGGTTCTATTTCTCAACTATCGTGATTCAATTTTCTTCATACTCACATTTGAAATTGATCACTTTAGTCGTCTCTTCCTTAGCTTGAGTTAACCAACGTGCACAATGTCATAAGTGTAGGGGAAACTTTTCCCACATGCTTAAACATTGAGGACAATGTTTATCTTAAGTGTAGGGGGGACTTCTATCGAAGTTTTAAGTGGACTTTTCCATGAAAATGCCTTCAATTAACCGGAAAATCATCTTTTTCAACATTTTTCAAATTTTTAATTAACTTTGGCCATTTAGTCGTAATTTTTAAAATTTTTATCGTTACTTTCATATGTATATATTCCGCAATAAAGTCAAAAATATTAATAAGTGGTGTAGCTAGTTTAGAAATCTTTGACATATTAGGCCCGTTGCGTTTATTTTGACTCAACCCGAATAGACTTATCCAAGTTTATTCTAGCTAGTATCCTTAACCATGTAGACCTTAATTGGTTTATTAGGCTAAGTGTCCACGAGTCTCATTACTTGAGATTTTAAATTGTGGAGGACGAGAAATGATAGAGTCAATTATAAGTCCGTATTCTTGCGCAAGCTCACTTGGTGTAATTATTTGCCTATTCTCCCATCACTTGCTAAAAATCTATCTGCAATAAGTAAGGTCGTACGATTTGAAAAGTTACTTAGCTTCTAGCCCAAGATCGTTTAAAAGTTGCTCGGTAATGACGAGAGTTCATAGCCAAGGCATAACTTATGAAGCGGGGCGCGAAGATTGGCGAGTCCGAAAAGGCCCTAACAAGGCATGAGGATTCAATATTATTGCTGAAGATCCAAAGTGATGTGAAAAGCATTATTCCTAAAGTCAATATGAAGGATCAAGACTCACGACGAAAAGCAATCAACTCCCATAAAGATCATGGAGAAGTCTATCCGAAAAGACCCTAACAAGGTATGAGGATAAATAGATCCAAATCCGAAAAAGAGGCGGATCGTTGTATCTCAAAATCCCAATTAGAGATTGAAGAAATAATCATGAAGTCGTGGTCAACAAAGTTGGAGTACCCCTCAAAAGTCTCCAAGTGAAGAAACTCTATTACAATGAGAAGACCATTATCTCAAGAACGTCTCTCAAGATATGAAGTATGAAGTACATGCCAAATATCGGCCCGAGAAAGGTCTCAAATCGTGAACCAAGTTATGCCAAGATATGAACTTTTTGATATCCCGAGAAGCAGTTTTAAGAGATCTTGTCCTTTAGCTAACTATTGATCAAATCGTCCTACTTTGCTTTCAGCCCTAAATAACTATCGAAATAAGTCCAAAAATGCATCTTCATGATCATTCTAAGACAAAAATAAAATATAAGAGATACACCTAGGAATAAGGGAGTCTAAGCATTTAATTAAGCCATGTGTGTAAGTGTTTGAATTACTAACTTATAATAACAATGATCTCGTTTTTAAGCTTAGTTTGGGGAACGTGAAACTTGAGGGTGATAAATCTCCGCAGCACCAAAGCCCTAATGTAAGTCCTCGATCTCTTTGCAAGTTATTTCCATCCTTTTGTTTGCTTTAAAATTATAAATCTCTCCTAGTATTTTAATTTTCGTTTAGTAGTATATTAATAAGGCCAAGGTTGATTGATTATGAGGAAAGTGTAAATGTGCTTTGTCACTAAGCATTGCATGAGGGCATGGCAATGGTTAAGTGTAGGGGATTTGATAAGTGTGAAAACACTCATCCTTTTACCACTTAAATCGGGCTAAAACAAGACCAAAACACGTATTTAATATCATTTGTTTGGAATTATGCGTGGTTTTTGTGTTTATTATGTTTTCAGAGTCGACCGGATGAATATTAAAGAAAACATGGGATTGCACGGGTTTTATCGTGGAAAAAGACTCAAGACGAAGTCTATTATCCAAGAGATGCAGAAGATTTGAAGTTATTGTGCCTATTTGAAGATTTATCGAAGAATAGAGCCAAAGATGGAATATTCATATATGTCGAAGAACTCGAGTCTATAAAACAATAGATTATAAGACGAGTTGGAATAATTCACCGACACTTCTCAAATCCAAGTCGGCAACGTTTATTTAAAAGACGCATGAAGACTTAAGAAGAAAGAAGAAAAAGAAGCCCAATCAAAAGCCCATCACTACCATGTACACGCCTATATAAAGGCCCTTACTTCACAAAAATTCACACTTAGTTTTTTTAGGTAGTTTCTAGTTTTAGAGAGAGAAAGTTCTAAACTTTCTCTCACTAGATTTCATCTCTTTTCTCTTTCAAATTCAAACTTTTGTATTATCTTTAATTAATCAAGTTCTATTTTTAAGCTTTTATCTCTTAATCTCATTCTACTTTTCTTGATTTAAGATTGATTTTGGTGTGATTATCATGTGATCCGTGTTGTTCTAATTGATTTCATGCTAAAAAGTTAATCTTTTGATCATTTTATATGTTTTCATTTAATTAAGCTTTAAGACTTTTGTGCTTATTGGCTTATTTTTATGATTATCTTACTTTTCTTATTTAAAAGTTTTATTAAAAAGTTTATATCTTTATTTTTTGATCTAAAAAGTTGCTTGATTTCGAGTTAGATAAGTTGATTAAAGTGCTTATTTGATTCGGTTTTGTTGATTCGATTTAGTTTTGGGAATAAGCTCAACTTAATAGCTTATTTTCTAGCTTTTAGCTTGAATCCCTTAGATTTCGGAAAGGGTTTTAATCCCCTTTCCGATTGGTTCTTCCGACCGAGAGCAACATCTAACCAATTCCCTTGATTTTCGGAAAGGTTGTTTATCTCCCCTTTCCGATTGGTGCTTATTCCGACGGGTAGGTCTTTGCCCCGCTTTCCGATTGGGATTATTTCCATATTCAGATTGAGACCTCGAGTTACTTTCCGACGGGCACTTGCCCCTTTCCGATTGGTTCGTTGTTTGAACATATTCCGATTGTTGCTAGCTTCATATTCCGATTGGGGTGTTTTGCACGTATTCCGATCATCCCTTTGCCCCGTATTCCGATTGATACCCACTTTCCCAGTATTCCGATTGAGCTGCTTCACCTCATTCCGATCACCACCAATCGGAATACATTCCGATTGGTGCACATTTTTCCTTTTTATTCCGATTACTTATTTTGCATGGTTCCGTTCTAACTTTCTTGTAGTCTTTTCCCATTAAGTTCTTACCTTTCACAAAGTTTCCTAGTGTTAGTTTTTATTAAGTGTTCATTTGTTTTCCTCGCATAATCTTTAAAGTTTTCAACGTTAATCATCTAAATCTTTTACTTTACTCTTCGACGTTTAATTAATTGCATTTAGTTTTAAATAGATAAACAAACCAACCAATTTTTATTAACCAAGAACAAATCATTCCACTTAAGACCGAGATCAATTCGAGAGGATATCGAGAGTAAAATTGAACCTAGCATAATCACTATATCAAATGAAAAAAAATAAAAAAAAATAAAAAAAAATAAAAGAAAAAAAAAAAAAAAAAAAATAAACGCAACGGGCCTAATATGTCAAAATGAATAATTGGCCCACATGAGTTCGTGTTAGTTTGCTAACTTATAATAACAATGATCTCGTTTCTAAGCTTGGTTTGGAGAAAGTGAAAACTTGAGGATGATGATCATTCACGACATTTTCAAAACCCAAGGTATGTTTTTGATTTCTTTATTTTGTATGTTTATAATCTTCTATTTTCTTTAATAAAGGCCAATGTGGATTGATTATGATGGAAAATGTAATCTTGCTTTGTAACTAATGCATTGCATGAGGACATTGCAATGGTTAAGTGTAGGGGATTTGATAGGTGTGAAAACACCCATCCTTTTTACCACTTAATTGCAATAATAACCGAGCCAAAACGTGTATTTTATGTCATTTATGTCGGAATTATGCGTGGTTTGTGTTTTTGTTGTAATTTAGGACGAAAAGGTGAAAAGTGGAGAAAACACAGCATTTACGGGCTTTTATCGAAGAAAACGACAAAAGACGAAGTCAAGAGATCAAGAGTGGAAAAAGAACGGAAGTCCAAGACCAATTCTGAAGATTTATCGAAGAACAAGTCAAAAGACGGAAGTTTACTAAAAAGCCGAAGAACTCGAGTCTAATAAATAAACAAATTATAAGACGAGTTTTAATTAATCCCGAGACAAAGTCGAAAAAGTCGAAGAACTTTAAAGACGAAGAGACGTGAAGAAAGAAAGAAAGAAAAGAAGAAGTCACCAACCACTTCCCTTTCCTATATATACCCTTCATATCACCACATGAAAGGAGTTAGTCATTTTTTTAGTTTTAGTTAGGAGTAGGAGTAGTTTAGTTTAGAGAGAGAAAGTGACAGTTTCTCTCTCTAGAACTTAAATCTTTCATCTTTTATCTTTCTTGTTTTTGAATCAAACCTTTACTTTTAAGTTTAATCTTGTCTTAATCTTCATGTTATTAATCTTTCTTGTTAATCTTAATCTTGTTTTCATCATCTTTTTCATCAAGTTCTTATTTAAAGTTTTGATCTTTAAACTTTCGTTACCTTTAAAGTTTGTTTATTTTATGTTTGATAAGTTGTTACTTGTGCTTATTGGTCCCGTTTCAGTTTTAATCCGTTTAAGTTTTGGGTTTGAGCTTAATCTAATAAGCTCATAACCTTGCCTTTATTTTCGGATCACAAGAACAAATCGGAAAGGGAAAACCCCTTTCCGATCATACTTTCCGATTGGCACTCCCTTTTTCCGATTGGCAAATCGGAAAAGGGTTTAGCTATTCCGATTGGCTTCAATTATCTCCATATTCCGATTGTATTGCTTTTTAGTTATTCCGATTGCTTCTTTTCAAGTTATTCCGATTGGAGGACTAGTGTGATATTCCGATTGAGTTGTTCTTTTGTTTATTCCGATTGGGTCCTTGCCCCATATTCCGATTGTCCCTATTTCATGGATATTCCGATCATGCTCATGCTCATTCCGATCGGGTACATTCCGATCGGATCCTTATGGATTCCGATCGGGTGTATTCCGATGGAGTGTGTTGTTTTGTTTTAGTATTTTGTTTAAGTGTCTATTGCTCTCGTTTTATTTTAAGTTCATTTTAATTTCGTTTATGCATTTTTATTTAATTGTCAATTTACTTTTCGCTAAGATTTAATTTTACGTCCTTTAATTTCGCGTAATTTACTTTTAACGTTTTAAATATTGCACCGTTTTACATTTTAACTAGTTTTACTTTTAATTTCCCGTCCTTTATTATTAAGTCTTGCACATTTATTTTACCAAAACCAAAAATATTGTTTTCACCAAGAACAACTAATCTCACACAATTAACTGGAAATCAATTCGAAGAGACACCGAGAAAACGAACTTTCAACGAGTAAAATCTCTTACATTAAAATTATTTGATAGGTGTGAAAACACCCATCCTTTTTACCACTTAATTGCAATAATAACCGAGCCAAAACGTGTATTTTATGTCATTTATGTCGGAATTATGCGTGGTTTGTGTTTTTGTTGTAATTTAGGATGAAAAGGTGAAAAGTGGAGAAAACACAGCATTTACGGGCTTTTATCGAAGAAAACGACAAAAGACGAAGTCAAGAGATCAAGAGTGGAAAAAGAACGGAAGTCCAAGACCAATTCTGAAGATTTATCGAAGAACAAGTCAAAAGACGGAAGTTTACTAAAAAGCCGAAGAACTCGAGTCTAATAAATAAACAAATTATAAGACGAGTTTTAATTAATCCCGAGACAAAGTCGAAAAAGTCGAAGAACTTTAAAGACGAAGAGACGTGAAGAAAGAAAGAAAGAAAAGAAGAAGTCACCAACCACTTCCCTTTCCTATATATACCCTTCATATCACCACATGAAAGGAGTTAGTCATTTTTTTAGTTTTAGTTAGGAGTAGGAGTAGTTTAGTTTAGAGAGAGAAAGTGACAGTTTCTCTCTCTAGAACTTAAATCTTTCATCTTTTATCTTTCTTTTTTTTGAATCAAACCTTTACTTTTAAGTTTAATCTTGTCTTAATCTTCATGTTATTAATCTTTCTTGTTAATCTTAATCTTGTTTTCATCATCTTTTTCATCAAGTTCTTATTTAAAGTTTTGATCTTTAAACTTTCGTTACCTTTAAAGTTTGTTTATTTTATGTTTGATAAGTTGTTACTTGTGCTTATTGGTCCCGTTTCAGTTTTAATCCGTTTAAGTTTTGGGTTTGAGCTTAATCTAATAAGCTCATAACCTTGCCTTTATTTTCGGATCACAAGAACAAATCGGAAAGGGAAAACCCCTTTCCGATCATACTTTCCGATTGGCACTCCCTTTTTCCGATTGGCAAATCGGAAAAGGGTTTAGCTATTCCGATTGGCTTCAATTTTCTCCATATTCCGATTGTATTGCTTTTTAGTTATTCCGATTGCTTCTTTTCAAGTTATTCCGATTGGAGGACTAGTGTGATATTCCGATTGAGTTGTTCTTTTGTTTATTCCGATTGGGTCCTTGCCCCACATTCCGATTGTCCCTATTTCATGGATATTCCGATCATGCTCATGCTCATTCCGATCGGGTACATTCCGATCGGATCCTTATGGATTCCGATCGGGTGTATTCCGATGGAGTGTGTTGTTTTGTTTTAGTATTTTGTTTAAGTGTCTATTGCTCTCGTTTTATTTTCAGTTCATTTTAATTTCGTTTATGCATTTTTATTTAATTGTCAATTTACTTTTCGCTAAGATTTAATTTTACGTCCTTTAATTTCGCGTAATTTACTTTTAACGTTTTAAATATTGCACCGTTTTACATTTTAACTAGTTTTACTTTTAATTTCCCGTCCTTTATTATTAAGTCTTGCACATTTATTTTACCAAAACCAAAAATATTGTTTTCACCAAGAACAACTAATCTCACACAATTAACTGGAAATCAATTCGAAGAGACACCGAGAAAACGAACTTTCAACGAGTAAAATCTCTTACATTAAAATGGCGCCGCTGCCGGCTCTTTTCGTGAGGATCGAAAGTTTTTTGTGAGAGAAGCGTTGGCTTTTGGGATCCGTTCACTTGTGAACGTTATTTTTCGTGTCCAAAAATTTTCAAAAATCCAAAAACATTTGAAAAATCATAAAAAGCATTTCTTTTTCAAAGTTTTGCACCAAAAATATTCTTCTTGCTTATCTATCTTTCTTTATGGATTTTTATGTCCATTGCGTCCGGTGTGGGAAACAATTATCTGGGAACAACTCTTGTCAATGGTGTACATGTGAGCGGTGCGGAAACGATATCGACTACACACAATCCGGATATTGTCCTTTGTGCAACTCGACTAATTCGTACTTTTTGAACCTACCTCCTGTTCCCCCGTGCATCTATTGTGGAAGCGATTCTCATTGGCATGTTTCGTGCCCGGTTCAATACCCGTATAGACATGGACAAGAACTGGGGTACAATTATGACAATGATAATAGCTATCAACAAGAGGCACCCAGTTTTTCTCCATACCCATGGTGCTATATTTGTGGGGGCCCTCACGATGCTTCTTTTTGTGATCCGTCGCAAATCTTTGAGAAAGTACCGTGTTATCATCCTAGTGTCTATAACCGTGAGCCCCCACATCACACCCTCAATCATCAATCCAATGAGCAAACTAGTCTTGATCCACAACTCACTTCTTTAAATGACATTCTAGAAAGTCTAGCTCAACTCCGAGCTGACTTGCATCAGGAAAGGCAACCGTTGCTTGATGTGGACGAAACCTTGAAAACCACCGACACCTTTTTGAGCCAATTTAGTCGTTTTCCCTTCTTTTCTACACCAAAATGTTTAATTAAAGCGTGGGATAGAATTGGTGAAATTGAACATACTCGGGGCGATGAACAACAAAAGTTGTTGCATGAGCTTCTTAAAGATGTGGAGGTTATCAAGGAAGAGTTAGCCGACTACGTCACTCCTAACTGGACTCGTCCCATCTATTATGATGATGACGACGACGATGATGTCTACACTTTCAACCAATCTTCTGAAGTTGATGCTCCTACTGTTGATGTTCCTACTGCATCTACGGATCTAGATTCGTTGAATGAGCTTAGTGATGTTGTTCTCGACAAAGTATTGGATGATGAGGTTTGTGACTTACCTGCTATGGAGCCTGAGGACGACGCTACTCTTACGGAAGAGGTCGATCTTAGTGATGACGATTCTTCTTTCTGCTATGAGAATTTCACTTTTGAAATTTCTCAACCTCCACCGGGAGATGCGGGCAATGACGATTTATTCTCTCCGGTTTACGAAAAGTTCACCGATCATCATGATCTTGTGGATGAGGTGGAAGACGTGCTTCTTCGCGATAGATTACGGAAAGTGCACCTTCTTATTGCTCAAATCGAAGAGTTGACTTCTCCTATTTCCAAGCCTTTACCTCCATCCCCTCCTACCGTTGAAGATAATGACCCATTGCTGGAAGAAACTGACATCCACTCCATCCCTCCAGGTATTGATGATTATGACACGGAGGGGGACATTATTTTTGATAATTTGCTACTTGAAGGTATTGTCCCAAGTTCCCCTCCCGAGCACCTTTTATCCTCCCCTTTAGAGACTATCTCGGAGGATGAGTGCTTTGACCCGGGAGGTGACATTGCTTATGCTATAATTGATAACAATACGGCTTTGCCGCTTGCTCAGCATCTATTGTCTTTGGGGGAGGACAATGTGCTCACTTTACCCACCCCACCTCCCGTGGATCTTGAATTCACATACTTCTCGTATGTTGAAAGGACCTTTCTTCCTTTCAAGACTTATCCCCCCGCCTCTCCTTTGTTGATGTCAACCGGGAACGAGGACAAGGTCTTTGATCCCGGTATTACATTCGAGGCGTCCCCATGGACCATTTAATTCGGGGACGAGTCAGGCTCGTGACTCGGTTAATATAAACAAGCGCTCTTTGGGAGGCAACCCAATTATCTATCTATTTTCACCATAAGTGTAGGGGGAGCCCCGTGGTGTTTCTTGCTTTCTTTCTTATCATGTGCAGGGATTAGAGCTTCAAAGCCACACTCTTGATGACTTTTGACAAACCGTGATTCCATGTTCCCTTCTTCCCGGTTCTATCCTAAACTCTTTTCGATTCACTATTTTATATTTCTCAATATGAAAATAGGAATCTCTTTAGTTGTCTTTTCCTTAGCGAGATTTAAACAACGTGCACAATGTCCTACGTGTAGGGGAGTTTACTCCCACATGCTTAAACATTGAGGACAATGTTTATCTTAAGTGTAGGGGGGACTTCTATCGAAGTTAAGTGGTCTTTTCCTTGTATTTGTCCTCATTTTAACCAGAAAATCGATTTTTCGACATTTTTCAAAATTTTTAATCTATTTTTGCCTATTAGTTTTTCCCTTTTTTATAGCTATTTTCTTTCTTTGCTTGAATAAATGTTTAATAAGTGGTTTAATTTTCAAACGTTGTGAATCTTTTGACTCAACCCGAGTTTACTTGCCTAAGTTTACTCTAGCTAGTATCCTTAACGTGTTTAAGTCAAGTTTTGCTAGGCTTTTATATAGGGAGCTATAAAACGCGAAAGTCTTAACTCTCACGGGTTAAGAACAAGAACTTTTCGCAAGTTCCTATAATTGATCCTAGAGAGTCGTTTATCAAGGGAACTTTAAGATGCGATTTCTAAACTTGAAAAAGTCTAAGAATTTGCAAGATCCTATAGGCGACTCGAAAACCCAAAACTTTGATTTAATAGGCTAAGCATCCACGAGTCTCATTCCTTGAGATTTTAAACTGTGGAGAACGAGAGATGATAGAGTCAATTATAAGTTCGGTATTCTTTCGTGAATTTATGTGAGTTAATTATGAGCCTATTCTCCCTCCGCTTATTAATAAATTTATCTGCTAATAAATAAGGTTGTACGATTCAAAAGGTTACTTAGCTTCTAGCCCCAGATCGTTTAAAAGTTGCTCGGTAATGACGAGAGTTCATAGCCAAGGCATAACTTATGAAGCGGGGCGCGAAGATTGGCGAGTCCGAAAAGGCCCTAACAAGGCATGAGGGCTACATTTTGTTGCTAAAGATCCAAAAGTGATGTGAAGAATCATTTATCGAAAATCTATATGAAGGATCGAGACACACGACGAAAAGCAAGAACTCCCCAAAAGTCATGGAGAAGTCTATCCAAAAAGACCCTAACAAGGTATGAGGATAAATAGATCCAAGTCCTAAAAGGAGGCGGATCGTTGTATATCAAAGTCCAAAATAAAGATTGGAGAAAAATGAAGAAGTCGTGGTCCAAAGATGAAGAATCTCTCAAAAACTTCAAGTGAAGAAATTCCTATTATGAAGAGAAGACCATAATTTCAAGAACGTCTCTCGAAGATTCGAAGTATGAAGTCGCTGCCAAATATCGGCCCGAGAAAGGTCTCAAATCGCGAACCAAGTTATGCCAAGATATGAGCTTTCTGATATCCCGAGAAGCAGTTTTAAAAGATTCGGTCCTTTATCTAACTATTGATTAAATCGTTCACCTTATTTTCGGACTAAATAACTATCGAAATAAGTCAAACAATGCATCCTCGTGATCATTCAAGACAAAAATAAAATATAAGAGATACACCTAGGAATAAGGGAGTCTAAGTGAATAATTGGCCCACATGAGTTCGTGTTAGTTTGCTAACTTATAATAACAATGATCTCGTTTCTAAGCTTGGTTTGGAGAAAGTGAAAACTTGAGGATGATGATCATTCACGACATTTTCAAAACCCAAGGTATGTTTTTGATTTCTTTATTTTGTATGTTTATAATCTTCTATTTTCTTTAATAAAGGCCAATGTGGATTGATTATGATGGAAAATGTAATCTTGCTTTGTAACTAATGCATTGCATGAGGACATTGCAATGGTTAAGTGTAGGGGATTTGATAGGTGTGAAAACACCCATCCTTTTTACCACTTAATTGCAATAATAACCGAGCCAAAACGTGTATTTTATGTCATTTATGTCGGAATTATGCGTGGTTTGTGTTTTTGTTGTAATTTAGGACGAAAAGGTGAAAAGTGGAGAAAACACAGCATTTACGGGCTTTTATCGAAGAAAACGACAAAAGACGAAGTCAAGAGATCAAGAGTGGAAAAAGAACGGAAGTCCAAGACCAATTCTGAAGATTTATCGAAGAACAAGTCAAAGACGGAAGTTTACTAAAAAGCCGAAGAACTCGAGTCTAATAAATAAACAAATTATAAGACGAGTTTTAATTAATCCCGAGACAAAGTCGAAAAAGTCGAAGAACTTTAAAGACGAAGAGACGTGAAGAAAGAAAGAAAGAAAAGAAGAAGTCACCAACCACTTCCCTTTCCTATATATACCCTTCATATCACCACATGAAAGGAGTTAGTCATTTTTTTAGTTTTAGTTAGGAGTAGGAGTAGTTTAGTTTAGAGAGAGAAAGTGACAGTTTCTCTCTCTAGAACTTAAATCTTTCATCTTTTATCTTTCTTGTTTTTGAATCAAACCTTTACTTTTAAGTTTAATCTTGTCTTAATCTTCATGTTATTAATCTTTCTTGTTAATCTTAATCTTGTTTTCATCATCTTTTTCATCAAGTTCTTATTTAAAGTTTTGATCTTTAAACTTTCGTTACCTTTAAAGTTTGTTTATTTTATGTTTGATAAGTTGTTACTTGTGCTTATTGGTCCCGTTTCAGTTTTAATCCGTTTAAGTTTTGGGTTTGAGCTTAATCTAATAAGCTCATAACCTTGCCTTTATTTTCGGATCACAAGAACAAATCGGAAAGGGAAAACCCCTTTCCGATCATACTTTCCGATTGGCACTCCCTTTTTCCGATTGGCAAATCGGAAAAGGGTTTAGCTATTCCGATTGGCTTCAATTTTCTCCATATTCCGATTGTATTGCTTTTTAGTTATTCCGATTGCTTCTTTTCAAGTTATTCCGATTGGAGGACTAGTGTGATATTCCGATTGAGTTGTTCTTTTGTTTATTCCGATTGGGTCCTTGCCCCACATTCCGATTGTCCCTATTTCATGGATATTCCGATCATGCTCATGCTCATTCCGATCGGGTACATTCCGATCGGATCCTTATGGATTCCGATCGGGTGTATTCCGATGGAGTGTGTTGTTTTGTTTTAGTATTTTGTTTAAGTGTCTATTGCTCTCGTTTTATTTTCAGTTCATTTTAATTTCGTTTATGCATTTTTATTTAATTGTCAATTTACTTTTCGCTAAGATTTAATTTTACGTCCTTTAATTTCGCGTAATTTACTTTTAACGTTTTAAATATTGCACCGTTTTACATTTTAACTAGTTTTACTTTTAATTTCCCGTCCTTTATTATTAAGTCTTGCACATTTATTTTACCAAAACCAAAAATATTGTTTTCACCAAGAACAACTAATCTCACACAATTAACTGGAAATCAATTCGAAGAGACACCGAGAAAACAAACTTTCAACGAGTAAAATCTCTTACATTATACCCCATGGTTTGCGGACATTGCAAATTACCATGCGGGGAAGTTTGTGATCAAGGGTATGTCGTCCCAACAAAAACGAAAGTTTTTTCAAGGATATCTCCTATTACTTTTAGGACGACCCCTATTTGTTTCGTGTGTGCGCGGATCAAGTTATTCGTAGGTGCGTGTTTGGCAAAGAAGCTCAAGATATCCTTAAATCTTGTCATGAGGGACCCACCGGGGGACATCATGGTGCCAACGCCACCGCAAAGAAAGTCTTTGATGCCGGCTTCTTTTGGCCTTCCATATATCATGATGCCCAAAACTTGATCAAGACTTGTGATGCTTGTCAACGTCAAGGAAAGAACTCACAAAGGGATGAAATGCCTCAAAACATTATTCAAGTTTGTGAAATCTTTGATATGTGGGGGATCGATTTTATGGGGCCATTTCCATCTTCGAAAGGAAATAAATACATTCTCGTAGCCGTGGACTATTTGTCTAAATGGGTTGAAGCTAAGGCTTTGCCTACGAATGATGCTCGAGTTGTGGTGAACTTTTTGAAACAACTCTTTGCTAGGTTTGGAACTCCGCGGGCTATTATAAGTGATCGTGGGACCCATTTTTGTAATGAACAATTTGAAAAAGTTCTAAAGAAATATGGTGTCACTCATCGACTTTCGACGGCTTATCACCCTCAAACAAGTGGTCAAGTGGAAGTTTCAAACCGAGCTCTTAAAGAGATTTTGGAGCATTCTATTGGAGAGAATCGCACTTCATGGTCGGATAAATTGGACGATGCATTGTGGGCTTTCCGTACGGCTTACAAGACGCCAATTGGTTGTACACCATTTAGGTTGGTCTACGGAAAAGCATGCCACTTGCCAATTAAACTCGAACATAAGGCGTATTGGGCTCTTAAGCATTGTAACTTCGATTTGAGGACCGCGGGTGATCATCGCAAGGTTCAATTGAATGAACTAAGTGAATTAAGGGATCAAGCTTATGAAAATTCTTTGATCTATAAAGAGAAGACTAAGAGGATTCATGACTCTAAGATCAAAAACCGCATTTTCAATGTTGGTGATCAAGTCCTCTTATTCAACTCTAGACTTAAGATTTTCTCGGGCAAGCTTAAATCCCGTTGGTCCGGACCATTCACCATTGCACAAGTTTTCCCTTATGGCACCGTTGAGCTAGCTCAAAAAGACGGGCCTAACTTTAAGGTGAATGGTCATCGTGTGAAACATTATTTTGGAGGGGACATACCTACGGAGGTTGTCCCGGATCTTCAAACTTTCCCTAAGGACCAATGAATGCGGGGACCGAGTCGAGCTCATGACTCGGTTAACAAAAACGAGGTACCTTGTGGGGGAGTCCCATACATTCTATCTTCTTTCTATTTTCTAACACTAATAAGGCTGGATCTTTCAAGCTCGTGCTCGTGTTTTGTTGTGTTTTAAATCTTAGGTATGACCCTAATCATTGAAGACTCTCGTGTTCGGTTTTTGCCGGTCCACTTGATCTTCCATTCTTTGAATGCCAAAAAGGGGCACACTCTTTATCCCTTGATTTTTATCGACTAACGTTTTATCTTGAGGCATAATTAACAAACGGCTTATAGATTTGTGTTCTCTTTCCATGTTAGGATTTTGCATTAGTCTCTTTGTGTTTTAGCAAGGGGGTGTTACTCTTGAGCTAAGAAACATTGAGGACAATGTTTGGTTTTAGCATGGGGGAGTCAATCGATATAATCGCTTGCATTTGCTTTTGTCGTGTCTAAACGTTTTGTTTTTCTCATTTTTCATAAAATTTTTAAATTTTTTAGTGTTATTTTAAGTTTTAATAAATAAAATAAGTGCTTTTGACACAAATGTAGGCTTTCCGTTGGTGAAAATAAAAATAGTTTTTGACTCGACTCGGTTTTTACCTTAGCTTTTCCTTAACGTATTTGAATTAAGTTTTGCTAGGCTTTTATATGGGGAGCTTTAAAATGCGAAAGTCTTAATTCATACGGGTTAAGAACAAGAACTTTTCGCAAGTTCCTATAATTGATCCTAGAAAGTCGTTTATCAAGGAAACTTTAAAACGCAAATTCTAAAACTTGAAAAAGTATAAGAAGATGCAAGATCCTATAGATGACTTGAAAACCCAAAACTTTGATTTAATGGGCTAAGTATCCATTGATTTCACATTTTTGGAATTTTACAATATGGAGAACAAGAGACGATAGAGTTCAATCATAAGTTTCCAAGGTTAATTCTTCTTTGTGCAAGTATTTTTGTTTTTGATTTAATCTCCTCGTATTTAGTTTTCACACTTGAATAATAATTTCTTAATAATTGAAGTTTTTAGCGGTTTAGGCTTAATATCTTAACTCGTAACTCCTTCTTTTTTTCCCTTGTAATTAAAGGGAGAACAAATTAAGGGTGTCAGCGTCATGGACTTTTGATCATGGGATTGCGGAAATTTGGCTTACTATAAATATCATATTAAAAAAGAAGAATAAATAAAAACATGTTCTCTAGGAGCCTTCGGGTGGGAGTCATGTAGCACTAACCTTGTCATTAGAGCCTTAGGGTGTATGGCAAGGGGATGTGTTTAATAAAAATTGCTTCATCATCATGAGCCAAGGTAGGATGGTGATGTCAATTCCCTTATTTTTGTCCAAGGAGCCTTCGGGTGTGGATTTTAAATAAGGAGCACAATTGCATCTTAAAGAGAAACAAGGTGTTATGATGTAGTTGTTGCTAACTCCATTAATAAAGTCATAATTGACTTTGGAGGTTTTTATTTGTTGCTTTTAAGTAGCCATATTAGCCAAATTTCGGGTTCGGGGATTTATCCCTAAATCGTGTTAAGTTATCCTTGATGTGGGCTTTCTTTAGTGACAACGGTTTTTGAAGTCGAGGTTAGGTTTTGAGTGTTGAGTTTACACCGTTCTTGCCTTCATTTTTGGACTAATAAATATCAAAATAAGTCAAATGAGCCTTTGGGTGAATGACAAATAAAATCTAGAGATACAATTAGGAATAATAGGAGATTGAGTTTAACACAAATTACTTGTATGAGTTGGTTTACTTTTGGGGCTTATGATTGACAATGATCTTGTTTTTGCACTTGGCATAGAAAAGTGAAAAGTCAGGGACGATGAATCTATTTGAGTTTTATGATCCTAAAATTTATTTTTCAAATAATGAAAGTTTTACATTATGTCTTTGCAAAATAAATGTCAAGAGTTTAATAATGGTGTAGTTAGAGTTTTATTTCATCATTGCGTGAGGACACGGCAATTGCTTAGCAAGGGGGAGTTTTGATATGAGTGATTTTACTCATATCATTTGTATCTATAAACAATGAATAAGTGCATAAAATGTATCTATATTGCCTTGTATTTGCATGTTTCTTGTTTTTGTGTGTGTAGGTACCAAGTTCGCGAAAACTAGCAAAACCGATACAAGTTTGAAGAAAAGATCGAGAAGCCAAAGGACAAGTTCGTTTCTTGAGGGATTTAATTGTATAAGAGTATATTGGGCCTTGATGGGACCCACTTGAGTTAAATGGGCCTAAAAGCCCATATGAATGAGGGACGGATGGAAGTATGTATTTTATTGGGTCAAAGCCCAATAACATTTGCTATAATAAACGAATTGGACTCAAAGTCCAAATCAATATCAAATTGGGAGAAATTTGTAGACGAAGGAAGTGAAGGTTGGGCCTCTAAGCCCATTTGGTCAAAAATCAGAATAAATAAACGTTTATTATACACGTTTATTCACCTCGACATTCCCTATGCTTTCACCCACTCTCTTACCAAATAAACTCACACTTATCCATATGACCACACGTTTTTTTCCTTCCCACACAATAAATAAATTTCGATACTTTCTATGTTATACCTTTCTTTCTCCTTCAACCTTAAAGAAAACCAGACGAAATAAACACTGTTCCCACAAAACCTAATTCAATAAATAGTTCAAATAAAATGGGGCTTTTTGGCACATGAGTGATTCACACTTGGGGGAATTAAATCCCCCAAATTTTCGTAAGGCAGAAGATGGAGAGGCTAGGGTACGTGGCATCACATTACTGGCCAAGACAACACATTATTCTCAATCAGCCAATCATTGGAAGCCAAATCAGCATCAAACTAACACAACTAGCACAAACGGATGCCATGTTGGCAATCCGTGTGCTAGTTGTGTATTTACAGCCATCCGATCAAAACAAGAAAGAGAGAGAAAGCCAAGATTCGGAATGAAGGGACGAGATTGAGTTATCATCACCAACAACCTCACCTCAGCATCTCTCGTGAGGCTATAAATAGCTCTATTTTTCTATGTAATGTTCATCCCATTTTTATTTTTTAAAGTTATTATGCTAAATTAGATCTAGGGTAATTTGTAATCTTTTTCTTCTCAGTTTTGTAACGAAGCTTGATTATTAATAAAAGTTTGGTTTTAATTCGAATATTACTCTGTTTTACTTTTTGTTAAAGTTAATATTGCAATTTTTACTTTAGTCTACTTTGATATAATAATGATTAAAATATTTGGTTAAGCTTAATCTTATAGCTTATATTGAATATTAAAAGAATAAGTTTGGGGATAAACTTTCCCTACTAGAAAGTTTTAAAAATTAGTCCGAATAGTATTTTTATGATAATGGTTCGTGATGATGATGTTCGGTTCGAATGGAGGTGTCAAATGGTGTTTTCATTTCGGTTGTAAGGTAGCACAACGCTAACCTTCTGCCCAACGGGATCTACAAAAGGTTTTGAACTCTTTTAAATTTATGTTCTATTTTATATGTTTTGATCAATTTGCTCGTATGAATCAGTTTAACTGTTCTTAGATGTTGGTTTGAATAAGTTGAATTGAATCTATTATTGCATAGCTCTTTAATGTGTTTATTTTTTCTTTGATATCAGTTTCTGATTAATGTTGTTAGGCTGCTTTTATAAGATAAGTTTTAATACAAGCATGGAAAAGTTAAACTGCTTATTGCTTTAACGTTTTTGTTTCATTTAACTAATATGTGAAGATGATGGTTAAAACGGAAGTCTGAGTAGTCTGTATTTAAAGGGTTTGGTTTTAACTTTTAATCTGCTGATATCTTGGGATGATTTTAATAGAATGGCTAAGAGTTACATAGTAGGTTTTATAATTCACCTTTTAGAATATTTCTTAATCGTTGCTTATCTGTGAGTGTTGGATTTAGTCTGCTTCGTTTTAACTGTGATAAGTTGTGATTGTCCTGCTGAACTTTTGTTTCTAACTGATAAGTTTAGTTTCTTAGTTTGCTGAATATTTTTGTGATGTTTGTCATGATCTTGAAACCTGCCAGTTAATGGTTTATAATAATCTGCTTTAGTTATACTTTGTGATGGAAGTTTTTGCTTTGTGATTTAGTCTGATTTTATATTGTTTGCTGATAAATTGTTGGTCTGTTGAATTTTAAAGATTAACAGATCCATTTGATCTGTTAAACTTCACTACTGATTACTATCAGTTTCCAGTAATAGTATCACAAAATACTGAAATAAGTCATTCCTATGACTTATTTCTTTTTATTGTTCAAAAAGAATTTTGTCCACCAAAAATCCACTCCTTTGGATTCGAACCCGAGACCTCTCGGATGCACAACCAGAGTGATTACCAACTGAGCTTGGAGCTCTTTTGTGTTTAGTTTTCGTTTCATTAGTTAATATAGTTATTAGTATTATTGCTGACAGATTTTGTCACATACTTAATCTTTGTTTTAATTTCATTTTTAATAGTTATATTACTTTTATAAATTTCAGCTTTAATAATAATTAAAATAAAAAAATCAAAATGTTTTATTAATTTTAAAAGTTTAAGTAGTTTTTAAATAATAAGATTTTTATTGTTTTAGATTTAAATTAAAAAAAATAGTTTTAACAATTAAATGTGGTTTAAGTAATTTTCAATAAATTTAATTAGTTTAAAAAGCTTAATTAGATTTCTAAAAATAGTTTAAAAGTTGTTTTTTTAAATAGATTAATTTTATAGATCGTTAAATAGTTTATTTTTTTAAATAGTTTTAAATTTAAAGTAATTGTTTTTAGATTTAAATAATTTGGGGGTTTACGATTCATGCACTTTAGGATAAAATTAAATAGTTTAAAATTTGTAGATTTAATTTTTAGTTTAAAAACTGAAAACCAATTCAAATCGATTGTCCAAATCAAAGCAAAAATGTCTCAAATTCATAAGAGCTTCGTGTACAACGAACTTGGTTCATCACGTGTTTAATTGAATTCGTCTTTGGTAATTTTAGTCTATTACTTTTTCCTAAAGGTAATTTTCTAATTTACCGTATAACGTATCTTAATTATCACTATACTATCACGATCACATCAGTGAACTATGTGGGCTATGACTTAATCTAATTAACTTTTGGTCTAATAATTCTTTTATTTGATTTAAAAATTCTTTTTGATCTTCAGGATTATATCTCATAGGCTTTACTCTTATAATTTTATTTTTATCTTTGATTTCTAACTTAGCAGTTATCTGATTCTTATCCCAAAATTTTAATGGGTTATCTGTATAGCATTTTCTTAACTTATCTTTAATTTTATCTATGTTAGGATCTAATTTTCTTATATTAACTTGGTATTCTAGAATTTCTTCACAATTAAATAAGGGTGTCCCTTTAGCTAAAATGGGTCTTTGTTGGTGTCTATCATCACGTTGGTTTGTACGAGTTTTAAATAATATTGGTCTTGGCTTCATGTAGGCTTTTTTAAGTCTTTTCATATTTATCCAATGATGACATGCTGTCTTAAAACTTATTTGATATGATATCTTATCACATATTAATTTATGAAATAGTTGTAAGAAAATATTTCCTAAAAGAACATCGGATGTTAGATTATAAAAATAAAAAGGAGGGCATCTTATCATGTAAGATCCTAATAGAATTATTGGGTTTTTTTACCCCTCTACTCATTTTAATATTACTATTTATAACTCTTCCTACATATACATCTAGATCTTGGTGATATTCTTCTGGAAAATAGTCTGGCCTGCAAATGCAACAACCTACTCTACAGTCTAAATATGCCGCAAAATATTCTGCTTTATAATCCTTATAAGTAATTCCTATGGGAACATAAATACTAAGGGGACTTGTCATTTAGGAATATATATAAGTTTTACATTAAAAGTTATTTTTAATCCATAAGATGTTATATGATAAGGTTTGACATTTTCTAAAAATGTCAATCCCAACATAATTTCTAATGTATCATTTTCACCTTCGTTTTCTATTAATAATCGTATAGGAATTATCTCTTGTCCAAATCTAAGCATTGTCTTTACCGCCTCCTTTATTTCATGTAATTCACCATTAAAATTCGTATATTGGTGAGGTTCATCTAGAGTGTACTTTTGTAGTTGTGAGCATAATTTATGGCTTATATAATTTGCATTTGCTCCTGTATCTACAAGTATATTTGTAGTAGAGAATCTTGTTCCATTATAATATTCACTTTGAATTTTATAGTTTTTTATACTACCTTCCTTTGTCGTGATCATATTGTCATATCTATTAGAATAATATTCTCTTTTCGTTGGGTTATTATATACCCCTATATTTGTAAAAGATAGCCATGGCATTATTTGATTAGTTAATAAAGGTTTGTCTTGTAAATCTATATTTAGAGGTCTTTACTTAATTTCTTCTATCGTAGGTAGTGTAGGTACTTGTACCTTGCATACTTCATTAAATAAATAAGGAAAATCTATTGTATTTATTATACTAAAACAATCTGAATGATGTGTGTTTGATATAGCATAAGAAATTGCAAAAGTTATCGAATAAGGTTTATTTTCATTTTTAAAGAAACCCTTTCTTTTAATGTCTTTCAAAAGACTTAAAGTTTTATCAAAATATCTATCTTGTATATGATAAGAAATCCTTGGATAAACATTAAATTTTAATTTTCCATATTGCAGGTTTCCTCTAAGGATTCCTAGACATGCTTGTTCTCTATTTCGGATTTTATTGTCCATTATCGCTAGCTCTATTGGAGTATCTATTACTTCTTTGAAGGTTGACTTTATTATTATTTGTATGGCTCCTATATGTATCTATGCTAATTTATTTCTTATTTCTGGCTTTATCTTTTGCAACTTATCTTGTATGTCTTTTCGGCATAACAATGGTATCATAATTTTATTTGAAGTTATAATAATATCTAATGCTCTTTCTTGAATATTTAACTCATAATATAAATGATGATTTCTAGGTCTTATTCCTAACTTTTGTAGAGTATTTAATTTAAATCCAAAGCAGTTAGATAAAGAAAAATTTTCTCTAGTTTCCTCATTTTCGTCATCAATGAGGGAAATATCTATGCTAGAAGAACTAGCTTTCATTATTTGTATATTATTCATCGTTAGATGATGTATATTCTGTGTCTGTTAATATGAATATACTTTCATCAGAATATATATTTTGAAAGCTGTTTATTTGTACAAATTCTCCTTCATTTATCATTCTTTCTACATCTTCATCAATTTAAAATATTTTAACATTCTTATCAAACTTTTTCGGGCATCTATTTGCAAAATGTCCTATCTCTTTGCATATGTAACATCTACATTCTTTTGTTTTTTGCTTTCTTTTATACGTAGGTTTAAACGTATTTTGGAAGCCTTTTCTCTTATAATATCTAGTCTTTCTTTTCTTAAAATATCTCTTGCCATAGTAATAAGTACTATCACACCCAATCATTATAGGCATTTTTGGGTTACTACAACTTAAAAATATTATTTTCTTTAATCCTTTAGTGGTTTTGGCTAGAATTGCATCGGCACACCATTCACTTAATTTATCTCTAACGAATGTTATTCTTCTTCCTAATGTATCGGTGGTTGCTCCTGGGTTATATGTATCTATTAATTTTTTTCCCCAAGGGACAGGTATCTTAGTGAAAAATAGTGGCAAATAGATACTAGTGTCTGGGACTTGGTTATATATATGATAATAATAATCTTGAAAAACGCAAATATATTTATCTATTTCACAAATACCACATAATTGCAATCTTAATAGTACAGTGGTATATTTTTATAGTAGCTGGGTCTCTTACTATATTGCCTTCTCCACAAAATTCTATTTTGATGACCTCTGCAGCTCTAGTTATAGTATTTGCTATTATTTTATCGGTGTCAAATATTATCTTTTTTGTTTCATTATTCATACGTTGCCAAAATCTTAAAGCCCTATTTAATAATGTTCTTTCTAAAAAGCTTTCTATATCACTTAACTCTATTTTGTTTACTTGAACTGCAACTCTAAAGGCTGTTTCCCATATATCAATTGCTTCTTCCGCATTACTAACGCAATCTAAGTCTAAATATATTCAAAAAGGGTTAATAGGTTCATTTTTCATGACTTCACAAGGAACATATTTTTCTTTATTTTTTATTGATGACTGGACAACTGCATATCCTTTAGTTGCTTTATCTTTTCTTATAGGGATTTGTGTACTAATACTAGCCGTATCATTAACGTTAGAGTTCTCATTCTCTTCTTTTGTTGTATTTATATTAACTATTTTCTCATTAATATCCATGTCTCCTATTTGAGTTATCAAATTATCTACATCTGAAGGTTTATAGTCTAATTCCGAATCAGAAGACATATTTAATTTCCACGATATCCTTTGGGTATTTTCATGTTACGTAGTAATTTTACGAAAGGATCTTGAACATTATATATTTATTTATCTATTTTCTTTATTTCTTTACTTTTTTCTTTAGAAATAGCTTTAATTAAACTTGCTAATTTATCCATTTCAAAAATTATTTTATCTCCATAAAAATAATAGTTTTTTGTAATTCTATCAAATCTTTTTCCATCTTTATCATATTATCAAACTCTTGTAATTTTAAAAAACTTTTATTATCAATTAAGACGAATTATAATGCCAATCTGTATCGTCTACTATGTAATCTGAACTTGCCCATTCTACTCTATCGTAAGTAAAATCTTCATCGGATATATAATTTTCATCCTCAAAATCATAGTCATTATTATCGTTAATAATTGTATCCAAGTTATTATTTTCAAAAAGCGTGTTTTCGGTGTCTATAGGATATATCGACAACTCCAATGTTTCGTTTAAATAAAAAATCATATCCATATCAACCCCGAAAAAACTATAGATGGCTCTGATACCAAATATACTTATAGATACAAGAGAAAATGCAAATTATATAAGCCATAAATTATGCTCACAACTACAAAATATATAAAAGGAGAGCACCTTTTACAAATGTATCTGTTGTGCTCCAATACATTTTGTGATAGATAGTCGTGTCGGATTGGGCGTCACCCTGATAGATCTATCCACAGTATTAGCGTTCACTCATACCGAGTAACTAAAATTCATGATAAGTGGGTCCTTGAGGCTATAAGCAAACTTATGTAAATAAATTTTATCTAGCATATAATCGGGTCCCTTGTGTTCTATTTTAAAACAAGCATGTTATCCCTATCGCGGATTTTATAAAACTTGTAAATAAGTTAAAAGTGAGGCTATAGACTCGCCTTAGTATAAGAGTGGTAATGAGACGATCGCCGACGATAAGTGATACCCGTTAAACACGAAAACCATAACCTACCCAATAAGCCGCGCTCGTTAATAATTGACTTAAGTATAAACCATACTTAATAACACAAAACTCAAAATTACAAGACCATGAAAAATCCGAAAGAGTAATAATACAAGTGATATTACTATACCCTTTTACATGTTTACTTTATTAAACTATACTAAAAATCTGCCGGCACATACCAAATGTACAAGGTCATTTACCTTACTTAAACAAATCCGTTTTCGACGAAACTTGGAGACATACTCACACATAACCTGAATAAGACTCATCTTAAATTTCATTCAAAAATATTACTCCTAAGACCTTCTGCCTGACATATCTTTGAATTATAAAAACCGGACAGTATTACGCCTTCGACTTGTAAGACCATTTTGACCTCTCTAAACAACTCCGTGTACAAAACCGACACTTGGGGTTTGAAAATAGACTCACGTCCCTAGGTTTAAATACTTAAAGCAACCCTTGAGTCTTTTTAGAACTCATTCTATAGTCCCCGAGATTCGATCAAAATATCGACAACAACTTCGAATTGTGTCGATACTCGTCTCCCAGTACACGAATAATCAAACTATCATAACTTCTTCCTCGTTTTGAGTTAGAAGCTCTAATTCATATCAAAACGAAGGTAATGAAAATCTCTACAACACTATCCAATTAGTTTAACAATAACTCAAACTTAAGACACCCAAAATCTACCTTAAACTCACTGCCCTAAATCACCTCATAAAAACTCATACCAAAACAATTTTTCAATCCAATCTAACCATTTTTTTTATCAATCCTAATACCCTAATATCACCCATTTTCAATCCTAACACTTGTCTGATTCATAAAAACAAAAACCAAAAATCAAAATTCAACTTTCATCATCAAAATAACATGATCTTATTAAGATCAACACATGCATGATCATAAAAACACCTTCAACAATTCTTATTTTTATCAAAATTTAAAACTTAATGCATGTGTGTAAATTTGGTACCAAAAGAATCACCTTTTTATTTCTAGGATGGGACTTTTGTTAGATTCAAGTGATTCAAGATGGATCAAAAATTACTAGGGTGTTTTGGTTTGTGTTTATGGATGGGAAAGGGAAACAAGGGAGAGAAGTATGTGTTTTTTTTTTATAAAAATGGTATTTAGTGGAAAATGTTAGGTGAAAAATGGTTTATATAGTAGTAGTAGTTGAGGGTAGTTTGTCATTTAGGCATTCTTGTGGACTAAAAAGCAATTACGTAATTTAAAGGGTAGAAAATGATTATTTGTCAATTTTGAAAATATTTACGGGACTCGGGTTTCGTAAAAATACTTTTCAAAATTTAAAACGCACTAAAAATATGATAATATAGTTTCGACAAGACTTAAAACGTAATTAAATCGAAAACGTCGAAAATATTAAATATCGAGACAATCAATAATAAAACGTAAACTTTCGGGCATCCGTCGGTATCGTGATCACTAGTAGTTCTCGTCACTCGTTAAAACGTAAAGCACGAGAAACAAAAATAAATACAATAAATCATTCTTATGATAATTTGAGAATATAATATCGATACCTAACGTATACCTTGCCGGTTTTCATCTAAACGGCATTCTTACACTAAGTTTCAAGCCATAACCTTCTCGGTTAGCCGATAATTTAAAATTCTCATTAAAGTAAACACATTATACGTAATAGTAGAAATTAGAATAACGACCTGAAATTAACGGATTGTCATATCGAGACCCCAAGGTCTCGATGTGGGTTCGGTTTGGGGCTCGGGTATAACCGAAACACACCAAAGGTGTGTTTGGTTAGTTTTGCTAAATTATATTATGTGTATTAATTAATTTTATTAAATGTTACATGGTTTAATTTAATTAATTAAAATCAAGGACTTAAGATATAAATTAATTTGTATAATTATCATGATATTAAACATGGCCATTTTTTTAAAATAAACTATAGGTTGTAATAATTATTAATATAATTATTCATGGTATAATTACATGTCACAATTAATTAATTTAATTAAGAACTTAGTTTAATTAATTAATTATATTTTAATCAAGATTTAATTAAATTAATTCTATACTTTAATTTAATTATACAAGAATCAGATAAGATAAAGTTTAATTAATATAATCATGTTATAATTAATAATTACTTATAAACCATGCATTATATTGTTAATTAATAATTATTATGCTAAGACTAAAGTATTTATTATTAATAAACTTTACTATATATGATATTTTAATAAACAAGACTTATAATATATGATTATTAAACTTTAGCTTATATCATATACTTATTTGATAAGCTTATTACTATTTATGGAAACATGCTAAATATGGAAACCTACTAATTATCGAAACTTTCTATTTTTGGAAACTTACTAGTTATGGAAGCTTTCTATTTTTGAACTTACTATTTATGGAAACTTGCTATTTTTGGAAAGTTACTACATATAGACGAATATCCACCTCATCCCCTCTGCTGATTTTTCCCGTATCCAATGCGTCATTCCATTAGCTGTGCTCTGGGATATCCCTAGCCCCGACATGCTAGGCTCCTCTCTAAATCCACCATTAAGAAATTAAAACAGTAAGAATTAACTCATACAAATTTAATATTTTTTTACAAGTTATATTTTACAAGACTTAAATTAAATTAAAATTAAAAACATGAGCATGATTAATTTAATTTACATGACTTAGGTTATTAATTTTATTATTAATACATGAATTTTAACCTAAGTATTTTTTCCTTTATTTAATTAAACCATGTTATATTTAATTAAATACTTTAACCTATAGTTTATTTAATTCACATGAAATAATTAATAAATATTAATTACATGACTTAGTATATTAAGCAGTAAACATTTAAGCTTATATAATTAGCTTAATAATCCAGCTTATATCTAATTATGGAAACTTTCTATTTTTAGAAACTTATTTAATTAAGGCAGCTAATCTTATTATGAAAACTTTATATTTTTAGAAACTTATTTAATTAAGGCAGCTAATCTATTTATGGAAACTTTCTATTTTTAGAAAATTATTTAAATAAGGCAGCTAATCTATTTATGGAAACTTTCTATTTTTAGAAACTTATTTAATTAAGGCAGCTAATCTATTTATGGAAACTTTCTATTTTTAGAAACTTATCTATTTTAAGCAATGAATCTATTTTCGGAAACTTTCTATTTTTGGAAACTGTCTATTTTGGAAACTTTCTATTTTTGGAAACTTTCTATTTTGGTAACTTTCTATTTTTAGAAACTTTCTATTTTAGGAAACCTGCTATTTTTAGAAAGTTACTTATTATTACTCAACAAGTATAATAATACATGAAATATAAGTATTACTTAATCAAAATAGACAGAATATATGATAAACACAGTATAAAGCTTAAATCAGTAAAACATGACATGAACATATAAAACAAGATATAAAACCAGTTACGTACTCAGTAATCAAATACTTATACACGTATGTATTTATGTAGCATTAGCGATACCGAAGTAGGACTCTCTTCCGTTCGTCTTCTTCGTTCACTAGACACAAGGTACGGATTCTCCGTCCTTTCAGTATGGACATTCTTCCTTATTAGCATTTTCCCGTATGCAGCCAACTGTTTTCCCCATTATATGTTTTATATGTTTTTGAATTGCTTATGATTAATTAGAATACCTAAAGCCATATACATGCATGACCAGATTCACCTAGTTATGGAGGTACCATAACCATAACACTGGAGGCACCAGTGTTATGACTTCACCATGGCGGAGTGATAGCTCGTGGCGTCCCTTTCAGCTTTTGGCCATTTATTTTATTATCAGGTGGGGCGTATGGGTGCATCCTAGTTTACATGTTTTCAGCAGATTATTCAGTGTGAATGTAAAACCCAGTACAGTCGTATCCTTAATTCGAGGACGAATTATTTTTTTAGAGGGGAAGAATTGTAAAACCCGTATTTAAAAATCAGAATATTTAAATACGCAGTTTAATTTTAATAAACTATATAAGTAGTCCACGAACATTAATTACGTACAAGCACAAATTTAATTTAAACGTTACGAATTATTTATTCAGTTAGTAAATGAAAATGTTAATTCAAGTATTACGAAAGTATTAGTCATTCAGGAAATAAATAATTCACGACATAATATTTACGAGGATAAATTTACGAACACGTACGCAATGTTTAAAGTCCACAAATATAAATATCGCGTAGTCTCAGTTTTAATAAGTATCGTGACATAATTTAATTATTCAGGAAATAATTATTAGTGAATAAAGTTACTTACTAGCTATTCCATATTTAGTGTTTATTCATTTTTTTTAAAAAAAAATATAAATAAATAAGGGTGTAAAGGGGCTTTGGGCCGGTTTGGTGTAAAAAAAAAAAAAAAAAAAAGGAACTGGGCTTCAGCCCGTTTGGTTTTAGTTGAGAAAGAAAAGAAACGGGGGGTTTTCCCCTTTACACATACAACGAAGAAAAAAAAAGACGGGAATTAGGGTTTTATCCCAGGGTGGCCGCCGACAAAAAAAAAAAAGATGAAGGCAGCTTTGATCATTCAAGATAATCGAGCTTTTGTTCTTTGTTTAATCACAATCCGAAAAGGTAATCAGTCTTTTTATTTTTGCTTCTATCACGATTTACGTAAATTAAACAAGAAATAAAAAAAAGGGGGGTCGGATTTGGTTGGTATGGTGTACAGCCGAGACCCTCATGGTCTCGGTGGTGCTGTTGCTTTGGCCGGCCGAGGTCAGAAAACCCCAAACAGGGGTGTCGGGTTTTGCTTGAGTAAGGAAACTGAGACCCTAAGGTCTCGGTGTGTTTTCTTTTCAGGACCAGCCGCGACCCTCAAGGGGTGCGCTGGTGGTTTCTGTGATGACTGCAGCGACCAAGGATGACAGCAGGGGGGGCGTTTAGCATTACCCCAACAAAGGGGTGTTTGGCATTACCGTAGAAGCACTAGCAGGGGGAACGAAAATAAGCAGTGGGAACTTTGTAAAAACAGTGGGAACCTATAAAGAAAACAGTGGGAACGTAAAGCAACAGTGGGAAAAATATAGTTGAACCATCAGTGAGAAATTAGGCAGAAAATAATGAGTTTTTTTTTAAGTTTAGCGACAGTTTTATGACACTATTTTCTGTCGCAGAATTATTATATGTGCAGTTTTTTTTTAAAAACTCAGCTTTTAGCGACAGTTTTCTGTCGCTAATTCATAAAGGCAGATTTTATATAGTTTGTTTAATTGTATTAGTGCGACCGAGAAGGGGTATCTCGGTAGGCTCGGAATGTAGTTTAAACATTTAAAATGAAGATTTTAAATTATACCTTTTATTACTTATATTTTTTTTTACAAATGTTTTAATTGTATATTTAAATGAATTAAATTAAAATAGTTTTATAATATTTAAAAGGGTATAATTTTATTATAGAAATGATAAATGATTTTGGAAACATTATAACTAGGAAACTTTATATTATTAACATGATACTATTATAGAAATATTATAACGTCAGAATACGTGTTATACCGTAATTAATAATAGAACATGAATACGTTAATCAGAAATATTAGAACATTCAGATTTATTAATTTAAATATTAATAGTATTACAGGAATAAATAAATTAAACTATGAACATATAAGAATCAGAAACAGTAAACAGTAATCAGACGACTTATTTTCCGTCTATTATTTATGTAGTATTCGTGAAGTCAGAGTCGATCTTTCAGCTTTCATCTTTATTTCATTACTGGACTCGAGGTACGGATTTCCGTCCTTTCAGTAAGGACTTCCTTTCTATGCATGATTAGGATTCCCCGTCTTCAGCCAAATGTTTTCCCCAGTATATATTTAAGTTTATCAGTAATCATGTTAATAACTAAATAAATTGTCTGAGCATATATACAAGCACGGCCAGTTTATGTACTAGTTACGGAGGTACCGTAACCACGGCACTAGAGGCACCGGTGTCGTGACTCACATGCAGGAGAGTGATATCCTGCATCGTCCCACTCAGCTCAGCTTGGCCATTTTATCAGTATTGTTAGTGGGGCGTATGGATGCATCCTAGGCTTATACGTGTTACAAGTTATCAGGGTGAATGTGGTGTGTGCTCTACATCCTTCACATTGGAGCTGATCCCTCCACCCAACACAGTTATTTAGAGGTCACCCCTCTATAGCATGACGAGGTCACCCCTCCAGTTATTCAGGCACGGTTGTTACAGCACGTGACCTATATAAGCTCTGGCAAATAAAATACAGTAAATGCATGTTATACAGATTTAACAGATAACAGTTCAGCTTCATTATTGATAAATCAGACTTTACAGATTGTTTACAGATTTCCACTGCAACTTTACTTATCAGTCTTACAGCTTCAGTATTTATCATCTACTTCATTTCAGTAATTCCTTATCATGCTTCATATCCGTTCACTGAGCGTTATGCTCAGCCGTAGTTCCTTTCATGTTCTAACGGCAGGTACACGGGGACGCTCTTAGGTTTCTGAGAGCACGTGCATTTGGGATGGAAGCTGTCCAGACTTCTTACTTTATGCATTTCTTACATTACTCCGCTTATTTGGACATTGTTTAGTCCTTTCATTCAGTATTTTATTTTTCATGTTTTGGGCTTATGTTTGGATTGCCGATGTTTGATTCCGGTATTTCCTTTATGGTCAGTTAATGTTTTAGGACATTTACCTTATGCTTTGATGACACGCCATAAATACACGTAACGGTCCACTTATCCAAGTGGGGTATTACAGTGAATGTGGTGTGTGCCTTGCATCCTTCACAAGGAGTTGATCCCTCCTACCCAAAACCAATATATTAAATTAGAGGCAACCCCTCTAATTTGCATGACGAGGTCACCCCTACAAGTATTTATGCACGTTGATATTTCATGACCTATATTGGCTAATGGTTAACATGTTAAAAAGTTTTCATAAGATAAACATAAGGCTTTTCAAACTATAAAACCAGTTTTATGAACATGTTCCAGGTTTTCCAGGACTTATACATTTCCGCTCCTATTAGTCTTATTTATGTTTCAGCCTTTCATGCTATGTTGTATATCCGTGCACTGAGCGTTATGCTCAGCCGTTTTCCTTTCATGTTCCCAAAACGGCAGGTACCCAGGACTCGAGCAGTTGGAGGACGTGCATAGGATGGAAGCTGCCATAGACTCCTTCCTTTGCCTTCATATACCTATGCTTGTTTAGTCATTTCTTATTTCCTTTACTTTATTATGTCTTGGGCTCATGTTTGAGAACCGATGTTTGATTCCGGTTTTCCCTATGGTCATGTATGTTTTAGTACATATTACCTTGCATGCTTTGATGACACGCCATAATTACACGTAACGGTCCACTTATCAAAGTGGGGTGTTACAATTACGTTATTAGAGCCAAGGCTTCGACCTGTAGGCTCTATTACGCGTAACGGTCCACTTATCAAAGTGGGGTGTACACCATTTGTGGGTCGTACTCATGATTACCCACACGCTCATATTAAGAGGTTTTTACACTTGGCAAACACCGTGAAATATAATGGGGTGCCACAAGAGGCAATTCGATTGCTACTCTTTCCTTTCTCCCTCGAGGGGTAAGCCTGGATTTGGCTTGACAAGGAACCACCCCAAAGTATCACTACATGGGCGGATTTGAAGACTAAGTTTATTAATTATTTCTTCCCACCCTAACGTACTACCGCTTTGTGGAATGACATCATTAACTTTGAACAAAAGTACGGTGAGACATTTAGTGAATCTTGGGATCGCTTTAAGGAACTTTTATGAAAATGTCCACAACACGGTTTTACCAAAGTTCACCACATTAATACCTTTTACAATGGATCGAGTTAAAATGACCAAGATTCACTAATCTCGGTCGCGGGGGGTAATATTCTTGTTAAAATGATGCAAGTAGCATAGGACATTATTGAAAACAATCTGAGTCGAACTAGGCCTCAAATGGCTAGTGCTAGTGAAGGAGATTATATTAATCACGAGGTTACAAATCAAATTAAAGAACTTGCTTCAATTGTGAAAAATCTTGCTTTAAAAGTTGAAAACCCTCCTACTAGACATGTTCATGCCCTTAGTGAGACTTAAGGTGGACCACATTCGTAATTTAATTGTGACAAGGTTTATAATCGACCCCACGGTGAAGTCTATGCTTACAATAATGATGAAAATGCGAGGGTTCATTTTAAACCAAATGTTGATGTTACCCACTTGTCGTATAAGTATACTAACTATTTGGCTCCCCCTGGGTTTGTAGCTCATCAAAGACCACCCCACCCACCCAAATTACCCAATCCCAAAATAGGAACCAAGGTCCACAAAGGGGTAATTTTCAAGGGAATTCAAACGTAAGGGGTTATAATTCAAATCAAGGGAATCTTCAAGGTCAAAACCAAGGGTTTAATAATCAAAATCTAGGGTTCAATAACCAAGGTTTTCAAAATCAAGGTTTTTAAAACTATAATCAATTTCAAAACCAAGATTTTCGAAATCAAGGGTTCAATATGCCTAATCCTAAAATGGACTTGTTTCTTCAAAAACTTATTGAGCAAGATCAAAAGCTTAAGGATATACAAGAGTCCACGGATAGGAAATTCATGCATATGTTGCAAACCCTTCGTCCCCAAGGTGCTCTCCCTTCTAACACCGAAACCAACCCAATACATTTGCACTGGTACCCCATCCACTAATCACTCACACACACACACACACGCATTCAATATCCGGAGGTCAAATTATGAATCAACCACCCACCCAGCCACAAACAGTACCAAATCTTCAAACCCTGATAAATCAAACCTAAGTGACTGGATGGATATTGATTTTACAGAAGTCCTGATCACTTCTGAGATAACTAATTATGTGATGGACAAGTATGGAACCAATTGGAGATATGATGATCCGATTGCTAACACTATTATTGAAGACTTGATGCAGTTAGAGTTTAAGAAACATACTAAAGGAAAATCAAAACAAGGTTAGGTGTTTTAGTTCACGATAGTATTATTGAAGTTTTGATGATTTGTTTTTGTTTTGATGATGTTTCATGTTATGAAAATACCAATAATTGATTCTGTTTTAATATTTTTTATATAGATGACAAGGCAGATGAGGCTATGAAGGTTGATGAAGCTAGAAAGGTTTATGAAGCTATGAAGGTTGATGAAGCTATGAAGGCACATATTAAAGGTCAATTTTGTGCCATTTTATGTTTATATGTTTGTCAGAAAGGCGTTAGATTGATCAATAGTTAGTGTTTACTATGTAAAGTTTTAAGAGTAGTGAAAATGATAAATGGTTCAAGTATTCTGTTGTTATATGATGATGTAGATACAGGAGATAAGGGGGTGTTTGGTTTAGCTTATATAATAGGCTTATAAGCTTATTAGCTTATATAAGAATATAAGCTCAAACCAAGTGTTTGGCTAAGCTTATATAAGTGAGCATATAAGCTTATATATGGGTGTTATGATAAGCCATAAAAATGTGGCTTTTTAGGAAGGTTTAGGCTTATATAACATATTTACCATTTAACCCTCATGTTAACTTAAGCTTATATAAGCCATGGGCTTATAAGTTTATTAAACATAGGCTTATATAAGCCAAAATGGTTTATATAAGCCCATTATATAAGCTAAAAAAAGACACCATAAATTTTAAAAAAAGGGGTTGGCCATACTTGAAACCTTAAACGTTTGAGTTGAGATTAGGTTTGATTATCTTGATGTGAAAACTTATAGACTTCCTGGCCAACTTTTTTGAATCTAAGATGGCATCGATAGAACAACCTACATCTTTTCATTTACCCTTTTAGATATATAATTATTGGTCATTAATTATGTAGAATCTTGATAACCTATGAATCTATGAAGTGGGTTGATGTTTTCTAGAGAGAGAAACTAGAGAGAGAAAGTGAGAGAAAATGTGTGTCTTCTTTATTAAGTGGAAACAAGAAATGAACAACAACCACCCCTTTCCAAGGAGGAAAGGGGTATTTATACTTCCAAGTCATATGTGGACTTGGGCCGGCCCATGACAAGCCCATGGACCGGTTCTTACTTAACTAAATAAGTAACTATAAACTACGAGCTATTACAACATTAATAATATTGTGGAGTGACCGATACTTCTAATATACATAAAAACGTATTTCTAACAATCTCCCCCTAAGGGAGGTCACTCCACGTTACAAAGTTCTAAACCTAGCATACTATACTAAGTCTTCGTTCTTTAGCTCGTAGTCTTTTCTTCTTTTCTTTCTTTTGTTGTGAATATGTTGGTTTGATCTTTTTGGCTTTGGCTTGAGAGCATTGTTCTTTTGGCCTTTCACGTGCGATCTTTGCCTTCTTATGAATTTTGCCTCCTCGTGACTCCATGTTCCACACACTTATGTCTTTTTGTTGAATTCTCGAAAGTTTCAGAGTTTGGTACAGCGGAAGACTTTATCTTGTACTTTCTTGAATTTTTGCTAAACTTTGATGCAGAAAAACATAAGCATATGGGAACGACTTTTACAGGTACACCGCAACACCACCATCTTCACTGGTACACAGCAATGCCACCGTCTTCAACAGGTACACAGCAACGCCACCGTCTTTAACAGGTACACAGCAACGACACGAATAAAATGGCTTTGAACATTTTATTCTAATTCGGTAGCATTTTACCTCCGGTCGGTGAAGACCGTTGGACGATATCAGATATCGTACCCGTGACGGATAGTTTCAATTAAGTAACTTCCTGACAGGATTTCGCGGGTAAACCCGTTCTCTTTATTCGACCGTCCAAAGCTGACTGCGAACATAAAGAGTGAATCACTTGGATAAATTATCCTTGTGATTTGAAGCCGTCAATTCATGAAACCTGGAACAAGTGAATTTCAATTAAGATTTTCACCATCGTTGCTTTCTAGTTATCACGAGCTCAATTCATAAAGAATCTTGCACGTCACCTACCAAGTGCTGTTTGATGTTAACACTAGAAGGATTTCCACTCGTCACTGTGATCAATAAAGAGTCACTCTGAGTGTTCTGGCAAGATCATATGATAATGCGTAGAGGCCTGGAACGAGTTTAAGTTCAATTAAGAATTAAACCACTGTTTCCTTCCAGTTTTTCACAAGATTGGTTCTAAAAGAACCGCACGTGTAACCTACCATGAGCTTGTTTGATGTTGGCTCAAGCAGGATTTCCATCTTCATTGTAATATTTACGTATTACTCGGATGTTCTGGCAATATTACAGGAATATTGCGTAGGACTCATGAAAATCTCTTACTTTTCACAGTGTGTGAGAAAGCAAGGAATAAATGGAAAGTGTCCTAATGAGACTTTTGTTGATCTCTTGGCTCTAGACTCGATAGTGCGTTTTGATTTAGTGAGTGATGGCTGGAGAGGAGTGCCACCTTTTCAATACCAGTCTATTCGGAGTGAATAAACCAATAGATAACATGTTGATCTCCGTGTGATTAAAACAAATACCTTTTGAGAGATAATTGAGTTAGCTGGGAAGGGTTGTGCATTGCATCACTGGGTCCATGATGTCTTTCTTCAATACCAAGAATCATTAACAAAAATGATCTCAATAGCATATGTATTGACCCGGTTTCTGCCTTAAGTTGTAAGGAGGGCTTCTTTCTTTACACCCTTTATCTTTACAATTCTTTTTCATTCTTCAACCCCTTCAATGCTTACCAATACGTCATCACTAGCACCTTGTTGTGATTGTTCTAGTGCTAGCCTAAGTACTTGGTCGGCATTCAACTACGTTTACATTCTTTCTCCATCTTTCCTAGGACTTCTAATTCTGTCTAGGGAATTGTCCTTGGGAAGATTCCATCGGTTCTGATGAATCATTGGACTAAACCTATTCCTACCACCCTTTTGTCACCACATTCGTCGTGAATTAAGCGTGTTTTGGGAAGGAATTGCCACCATGAAAAATCATTGAAAATCACCTAAAGTACTTGTGATATTGAAATCAAAAGTTTCGTACCTTAGGTGTTTTTGATCATCAAAAACGCTCCCCCTTAATACGTGCTTTACACATATTAAGTTAGATAATCGTTAAGTCTTTTTCATCTTTTAGCCAAGTATCATTTAAATCTCCTTAATCCCATTTTCTCCCCTTATCCAAAATGTTAACCATTAATATTTGGGATATTGAATGGATTAACCGGTCTTTGGGTAAAAATGAAATCGATGTTTGGCCATAGAACATGTTCATGCTCCCCCTTAAGTTAATAAGGGATAGTTGTAGTGTTTTAGTATGATATATTTTGAAAGATTTAGAATCTCGTGAGAAATTCTTGAAAAATTATCACACCTTAACACTACATCAAGCCGCAAAAGCACAATATTCACAAATATACATATTCACAATTGAAAAACCAATATAAAGTGGACCTGAAGTGTACGACCCATTAGATGGATCGTTGCAGTAGCTTGTGGTGCACTAAATATGGTCTACCACCAACGAATCTTTCCAAGCTCCTCATCAATCTACGTTCACGGAGCTTTTGATCAATCTTCTTGATCACGTACTTCGCCATTTGCCGATAACCCGGATGCCAATCCTCCGTCATCTCTGGCAAAGTCCCACCCGAGTTAAGATGCTCCAACTTTCCTCTGACTTGTAGAAGAGTCCCATCGCTGTACTTATAAAGCTCACCCACCCTCATAAACTTCATTAAACCTCGACTGTTCAAGTAGAAAATGCCGCAATTCGGGACAGAAATGCCGGTATAGGGACATCTATCTACGTGTTGAGGTAGAACTTGATTCACTGGACGGGTTAAGTTGAGCTTCCTTTGGTAGCTTTCGACTCCCAACTGAAGATCTTCAACTCGTTTCTTGATAACAACGCTTCGTGTGAACATACAAAGTGCTGTATTCAAGGCAATAAGGTCTTCACGAGGAATATGTGTGAGTTGATCTCGGGTCATCAGAAGCAGCATATCTTCGATATCCTCAAGGCGAATAATAGAAAAATCTCCCTGCTGGATTTTGTATTCTCTGTCATCCTCCCTTTTCAAACGAATCTCCGTCACATGATAATAGCCATTCTTGGCTTCAGTTTTCAGCCCTAAGATGCTGGAGATGCGGATATCGGATCTAACGTTACTTCCTGAATTGACTAGACAGCAACCCCTGTACGCCCTTCGGACTCGTTCGTCCCAATGAGATGCACCTATAACAGCATACATATCATAATTACGAGTTACCCTTGGGACCCAGAGTCGGTTTACCTTTTCCTCGATCCAGGGTATTGTCCCCCAGTTGGCAGCTTTCAGCAAGGTCAAGGAGGTTGCGTACTTTGATGAACCCTTCAGAAGATACTCAAGATCATAGGTGACGAAGAAGTCGAGAGCTATCTGATTATCTTGAGTAGGATCAAGTGGAGGTGGAGCTCTTTCTGATTCATGAAGACCTGGCCGTTGAACGGTATTCAGAGCTTTCAGGATCTCATCGGCATAATACTCGAACTCCATTCGGGTTAACCTGGTTTTGGCGCGAAGTCTTTTATCCTTAAGTGCTTTCTTCACCAAAGACGGAGTAACCGAAGTCTTATACTCATGAGCAAGAAATGCACACAAGTCAATCGGACTACGGATACGGAGATATAGAACATCTCTGTCAGCGTCCGTGATTAGATCATATTGCGCCGCTGCCGTGATCCAAGCCTGTGGCGGTGCAGTCTCGTCAATCTCCAACGTGTCTGCCCAGTCTCGTGTGCTTGGTTCAGGAACCGTAGATTGTTGTGCTTGTTGTAGAGGAGTAGAAACGCGAACATCTGCTGGTTCTGATTCAGGCATCTCGGCGGTGTCATGAACGGGTGAGTGTTGTGCAGCTTCAGGTTCCGTTACTGATTCTGCAATCACAGGAGCAACAACAACAGGACTAATAGGGTTAGTGGTAACAGGTATAGATACAGCAATAGAAGTACCGGGAATCGATGAAGCTGTAGTAGCATTCACATCGTGGCGCCACTTAGATCGTCTTATTTCCGTTGATGTTGATTTGTCCTTCTGCGCTGCATCTTTCTTGGACTTGGTTCCAGACTTAGCAGGTTTCTTGGAGCTGGTAACCTTATCTCCCTCTTTTGGCTGTTTACCCCCATCATCATCCTCATCGTTATCCTCATTGCTCCCCCTGGCACTCTCCTCATTACCATCACCACCATCATCACCATCATTATCATCATCATCATCCTCATCATCATCATCACCATCATCGTCATCGTCATCATCCTTTTCTTCTTCTTCTCCTTCTTCTTCCTCTTCTTGACCAGAACCCTCCTCTTCTTCACTTTCTTCCCTTTCTTCCTCAGGCAGAATGTGGTATGGTACCACACTTCCAAACGTTTTGAATAACCTATCATCCTCCATGATAGCGTCATTCAGGGATTTGTAAAGAGCCCGTTGAATCCTAGATTTATCAAACGATCCAAGTTCCACCATACGAGCTTTGAGGATCTTCTTTAATTCAAAATCCGTTAACTCATAAGCAATTTTGTAGGCGGATTCTGAAGGATTGGATGACTTGATCATCAAATTATCAGCTGCGAGTGTCTTCAACTCATCACGCAGTTTTGGCATAATGGATTCAACAGATTCTTTCATTCTCTCTTCAACCGTTGCTTCAAGTGCTTCTTTCTGCTCCTTGTATTTATCCCTCATCGCTTGAAGTCTGGTTATACGTGCAGCATGCTTATCAGCTTCAGCCTGCTTAACTTGAGATAGTTCTTCTGCATGAGCTTTTCGTGTTAACTCCATCTCTGCAGCGAACTTAGCAAGCATCTCTTCTTGGGCTTTCTTAGATGCTTCTTCACTTTGCACTCTTCGAAGTAGCTCTTGGCGAAGATTATCCATCTCTCTTTTTTGATTATCCGTGTGTTTGTCCAACATTTCTGCCATGACAAATGCAGCCATTGATGATGTTCCAGAGCTACTCTGGGAAGGTTGAAGAGGCTCGGTTGTTACTACTGTACTAAGGATGTGAGTTATCGGTGGTGGAAGAAATGGTGTTGAAACCGGTCTGGTTGGTAAGGGTTGTATTGGTGGAGGTTGAGTTGCTAAAGGTTGAGTTACTAACGGTTGAGTAGACACCATGATAGTAGGAGCACCGGACTCCTTTTCAACACTTGCTGAAACCGGGATGGATGTCTCCTTCGAAGTAGAATACCTTTCAGGTGACCCAAACTCATCAATATCCTCTGGCTCCTCGTACTCTTCTTCAATATTTACCCTTGCACCTGAACCACTACCGCCAGTATCTTTCCTACTCCTTTGAATGGCTATCTTCATCATTTTTCTCTCCGTCTTGTCAAGAGTAGGATCAACAACATCTTCTTCGTCACGTAGAACCATCTTATCAGCCTTACCCTTTCCCTTCTTAACCTCAGTCTTCTTTTTCTTGGTTTCGGGTTCAGGTAACGCAGCTGGTTGCTTGCGTTTACCTTTACTCTTGACCGTAGTAGACGAGTCTTCTCCAGTCTGAAGGTTTGCTTTCAGCTTCTTGATTTCTAGCTGCAGTAGCTTGTAATCAGCAGAACCCTTAATTCTTTCCGTCAGAAGGTAATCGGGAATAGGACCAGGAATAACACCACTAGCTGGTCCTTCATGCCTTAAATCCACAATATGATCAGCTTCTTCAGTGTGATGACGACTTGCTGCACGCCTATCAATTGTAACATCATTCTTCATACAATAGTTAATGATAAGCTTGATAAATCGAGGGTAAGCAAAGAAATTAGTCTTCAGCTTCTTGTTATGAAAGAGTTGAAAGGTGAATTCTTCCCATAACAATAAAGCATAATCTGCATTTGCGCCTTTGTACATCCCATGGAAGATGTTCATTATTGGATTGCGCAAAGCATCATGCCCACTTGTTTTTGGTGTAAGACATCTACTGAGAATACCCAACAATGCTCTCCAAGGTTGTCCTACTTTAGCAGTGGTAAACTCAGACGCAACTCGTATTTCAGGACATCCAATAGCATCAAATAACTCCATGAGTTCGTCTTTAGTAGGATCCCTCGAGAATACCATACCTTTGGGTGAATCCCTAATGTCGAATATCTTACGGAAGTCTGAAACCTTAATTGTCTGCTGCTTGTTGTCGAGAGTGAAGGTGATCTTATTTGAAGTGATTTCCTTGGTAGCCCAAAACTCATACATATAATCATAAGGCACCGAGGCAGTACTCCTTAAGTCATTCTTGAAATGAGATTGATCAAGAATTGCTATGGCGACTTTGAAACCATGGTGAGTGGATTTTGAGACTGGTTTTAGCCGGTGGTTGTTTGGTATGAACTTGAGTGTTCGTGCTTCGGCAATTGCGGTTTCTCTAGAGTCTTGGATTGCTTGTACTGTTGGATTAGTCATTGTATCTGCTTAAGATAAGACATGAAAGGTTGATGCACAAAAAATATATAGATATGTATCATTCTTATATCTAAGCATAACATATTTCAACAACATAATTCAACAAGTACTTATAGCATGCAAATACTATCAATCAAACAACACTTCATCCGGAACTTTACTTCATTCGGAACTTCTTCATCCGGAACATTCCTTCATTCGGAACTTCTTCATTCGGAAGTTCTTCATTCGGAACTTCTTCATTCGGAAGTTCTTCATTCGGAACTTCTTCATTCGGAAGTCCTTCATTCGGAACTTCTTTCATTCAGAAGTTCTTCATTCGGAACTTCTTCATTCGGAAGTCCTTCATTCGGAACTTCATCATTCGGAAGTCCTTCATTCGGAACTTCTTTCATTCGAAAGTTCTTCATTCGGAACTTCTTCATTCGGAAGTCCTTCATTCGGAACTTCTTTCATTCGGAAGTCCTTCATTCGGAACTTCCTTCATTCGGAAGTTCTTCATTCGGAACTTCTTCATTCGGAAGTTCTTCATTCGGAACTTCTTCATTCGGAAGTCCTTCATTCGGAACTTCTTTCATTCGGAAGTTCTTCATTCGGAACTTCTTCATTCGGAAGTCCTTCATTCGGAACTTCTTCATTCGGAAGTCCTTCATTCGGAACTTCTTTCATTCGGAAGTTCTTCATTCGGAACTTCTTCATTCGGAAGTCCTTCATTCAGAACTTCTTTCATTCGGAAGTCCTTCATTCGGAACTTCCTTCATTCGGAAGTTCTTCATTCGGAACTTCCTTCATTCGGAAGTTCATTCGGAACATTCCTTCATTCGGAAGTTTTTTAGAAAATTCCTTCATTCGGAAGTTTTTATCCAAGTTCATCCGGAACATTACAAACACACTTATGAAAGATTTTTCTAATCGCGTTTGTGAGTTCTAAGGTAATCTAAAGGCAACCAATCATAATCTAATGCCATTCCGCATAAAACCCACCAAAAATCCCTAGTTTAATTAACCCTAAATTAATCACAAACCCTAATTTGATTTAAACTGATTAAACGAGTAATTTAACAGAATTAAAGGATGAATAAGGTGAATTATAAGTTAAATATAGATGTTAATTACCTTTTAAATTGAATGAATCGGATGGGATGAATAAACGAGAGGATTTAGAGCTTGTATGTGTGTTTTAACAATGGCGGCAAGGAGAAAATGATACAGTGAAAAGAAAAAGAAAAGGGGGCGGGGGTTTGTATTTGACTTAGGTCAAATTTTTGCAACTTTCACACATTGTCACTTTAATTCCTCTACTTTTCTATACTTTTCCTTTTTGTTTATAACTTATTGTTTCATTTTTTCTTAAGCATTGTTAAATTTCGCCAATACAATTTAAGCATCTCAACCTATTAGCATATCTTCAAGATCTAAAAGCAATGCCTATCACATAGAACGAACACAAGTCGTTTTATAAAGCAATACTACTCAATTATCATTCAGCCAATTAATTTTCCACAAACACTTTTGAAAAGATCGATTTAATGACGAAGATGATTTAATATTTTCTCCCCCTTAAACGATGACCCGTTTTCTATTTAAAGAACTATAGTCATTGTTTAAAGAGTCAAATATTGATGAAAGCATTTCCAATTTATGTCTTGAAAAAATTGATTCGTGGTGTTAATAAGATTTCTCTTAATTTAACAAATTAATGCACTGAGACGTACATCAATTCGTGTTAGACCAAGTTATAAAGTAAACTTGATCCCTTAGCATGATTTGGCTTGTAAATCATGCCCGAGAAAATTAATTCCCGTTCTGAGCCAACGTTTTCCAAGGAAATACGTGACTTTAATATGAAAACCGGGTTGCAGTCTGAAATAACTACAAGCCATAATGGGCATGTTTTAAAAAATGTACAACTTTTATACGGACTCTATTTATGGCACCGTGTCAATATTAATCGACATTTCTAAGGCCGTAAATATTACCGTACTAAAAGACATGCCCGATTTAAAAACGAAAAATATTTTTGGTTTTTCTGGATTTTATAATTTTTATGGTTTTTGTAGGTTTTATATTTTTTATGGTTTTTGTTGGTTTATATATTAACTATAATATACATGATCACGAACAAAGGATACTCTGAATAGTTTACCACGACTATTCAGCTGATTCTTCTGCCAACTCTTTGAGAGTCGCTGGAGTGAATGATTTCATTCCAAGCTTGTCGATCAAAAACTCGATTCGTCCTCAATCTAAGGCTTTGGTGAACATATCCGCCAGCTGGTACTCAGTAGTGACAAAATACAGCTCGATCACTCTGTTCTCCACCTGCTCCTTGATGAAATGGTAGCGAATGTCTATGTGCTTGGCCCGGGAGTGTTGAACATAGTTGCAGCAAAGGGCAATGGCGCTCTTGTTGTCACAATACATCGGGATTTTGTTAAATCCCAAACCGTAGTCAGTTAATTGTGATCTCATCCAAAGGACTTGAGCACAACAACCGGACATGGCGATGTATTCAGCCTCCGTGCTAGAAATTGCAGCGCTTTTCTGCCTTTTTGAAGACCAACTGATCAATCTATCTCCAAGGAGTTGCACAGATCCAGAAGTGCTACGCCTCGTGTCTTGACATCCAGCATGATCGGCATCTGCGTATGATATTAAAGCAATAGAGGAATCTTTCGGATACCACAGACCACGATGAAGTGTTCCTTTTAGATACCGAAAGATCCTTTTCATAACATGTAGGTGCTTTTTGGTAGGCCGAGCCTGATACCGGGCACACATGCATACAGCAAATTGCAAATCAGGCCTGCTAGCAGTCAGATAGAGAAGGGTGCCGATCATTACACGGTAAAGTTTTGGATCGACAATAGTCCCATTCCTATCTTCATCTAACTTGGATTTCTCCACCATTGGAGTGTCCACGGGGTCACAATTATCAAAGTTATATTTCTTTAAAGATTCTAGAGCATATTTGGATTGATTAATAAAGATGCCTCTGGGATTTTAAGAAATCTGTAATCCTAAGAAAAATGAGATTTTTCCCATCATTGACATCTGAAAGTGTGTGGACATTATCTTCTCAAATCGATTTGACAATTCTATGTTAGTGGCAGCAAATATTATATCATCAACATAAATTTGTACCAGTATCATGTCTTTGCCTTCCTTGAGAGTGAATAGAGTGGGGTCCACCTTGCCTTTGGAGAAGCCTTCCGAGATGAGGTATGTTGAAAGGAGATCGTACCAAGCACGTGGAGCTTGTTTAAACCCATAGAGAGCCTTCTTAAGCTTGTACACATGATTAGGAAACACCGTGCTTACGAACCCATCCGGTTGACTAACATAGACTTCTTCCCTTAGTTCACAGTTCAAAAATGCCGTCTTCACATCCATTTGATAGACGATCATGTTCATATGAGCAGCATACGCAAGGAATAGTCTAATGGCCTCCAATCTTGCCACAGGAGCAAAAGATTCTTCAAAGTCTATACCCAAGGCTTGTTTATATCCTCTAGCAACCAATCTAGCCTTATTCTTCAATACCGCACCCATCTCATCAAGTTTAACCTTATAAACCCATAACAAAGTAAGGATGTTAACTTTGTCAGGGAGAGGAACTAATTCCCATACTTCAAGTCGTTGGAATTTATTTAGTTCCTCCTGCATGGCTTCAATCCAAGATGATTGAGTCATAGCCTGCTGCCAATTTTTAGGTTCAACTTCAGAGAGAAATGCATCAAAGTAGCAATAGAGTGCACTCTCTTGTAATTGATGGCGTGTAGAGACTGGTCGATCTAGATCTCCAATGACATTCCTAATTGGGTGATCTTTTGTCCATTTAGTGCTATGGTTTTCAATCCTAGGTGGTCTGGAGTAAACAATAGAAGGAGCTTCTTCTGAGGTAGACGTGGCTGAAGGGTTTTCAGGTATCGCTACACCAAAGAAAGGAAGCTCTTGCAGATGAGCATATTCCAAATCGTGATCAATAGAATCCTCTTCCACATCATTAGGCACAAGTAGGGGTGACGATTCAGGTGTAGTTTGAGAATCACTTGGTGAAGGTGCATCCGGTTCAATGGGAATTGAAGATGCATTAAATAAAGCTTCATTGGCTGGAGCAACAACTTCAGGAATTGGAGCTGTCACTACGGGTGCTGGAACTTCATCATTTGGGGGATCAAAGAATTCGTCAAACAACGGTTGAAACAGTTTATCCCACTCGGGCCTTGATGGTGGTAAAAATGATGTAGAAGTAGGATTATTGGGAACTAATCCGGAACTAATAGCACCGGTTCCCATCTTATGAAGCGCGGGTTCAGAGCTGTGTTGCTCAGAAGCCATCGCTGTCAGCTCATCGAAATCTGCGTCCATAGTTTCTACAATCTTGCCAAGACGACGGTTGTAAATTCGGTATGCTTTCTTGGACGGTGAGTAACCAATGAAAATACCTATATCGGCTTTCGGTTGAAGCTTACCCAAGTTCTCACTGTTAATGTTTGGATAACAAAGAGCACCAAACACATGAAAAAATGAAACATCAGGTTTACGGTCATGTAGAAGCTCATAAGGTGTTTTTCCATGGCGTTTCCAAATGATAGAACGGTTTTGGGTGAAACATGCAGTAGATATAGCCTCTGCCCACAAAAACAATGAAGCGTTCGCATAAATAAGCATAGTCCTAGCAGCTTCCATAAGTGTACGATTCCGTCTTTCAACGACACCGTTTTGTTGTGGAGTGCGTGCAACGGATGTTTCATGTGAGATACCAACTCCTTCATAGTAATCACGAAGAGTCTGGTTGACGAACTCTGTTCCATTGTCTGTACGAATACGGCGGACAGTAGTATTCAAACGTACCTGAATGAATTTCAGAAAAGTGATGATAGCCTTCGGTGCTTCATCCTTTGTACGTAGAAATCTAACCCATGTAAACCTGGAGAAATCATCCACAATAACCAGAATGAATTTCTTACCGCTCACACTTTCAGTTCTCATTGGCCCACAAAGATCCATATGCAAAAGATAAAGTTTTTCTTGATTGGTGTCTTCAGCTTTGGGCTTGTAAGATTTCTTGGTACTTTTCCCCCTTGAACACGCGGAACATAAATGGTCCTCGTAAAATTTAAGCTTTGGAAGACCACGAACTAATTCGTTTTTAGCCAGATGATTAATAGCATCAAAATTAAGATGAGATAATCTGCGATGCCATAACCAAGACTTGGTCTTAGATGCTTTAGAGAGAAGACATACTGGAGAGGCGGCCATCATGTCTTGTAGGGACAAGGTATAAAGATTTGCACCACGAGATCCCTTCAACAAATCTTTTCCTTCCAAGTTGCGGATGAAACAAGTGTGTTGTCGAAAAGCAACCTCAAGGTTGGAATCACAAAACTGTCCTACTGAGAATAAATTATGACCAAGACCTTCTACATAGTATACCCTTGAAATCGTAACGTTTCCTATCTGATATTCACCATACCCCATTATCTTTGCTATATGATCATTCCCGAATTTAACCGTACCAAGAAACTTGCTGACGAAATTTCGGAGCATCGTGCGATCTCCGGTCATATGTTTTGAACAATCGGAGTCCAAATACCACAGGATGATTTGGACCACCTGAAAATATCACCACACGAAGACAATGTAGAGGCATCGGAATCTGAGTGTTCCTTGTTATTAGCAGGTACAGATTTAATAATCTTAGATTTGCTAACTCTAGGTTTCTTAGATTTCCTAGCCTTTTTCTTCCTAGTTGGTGGTGTAGATTCTAGTTGGCTTAAATCCTGAGGTATTTCTTCACTGATAGGCACTATAGTGGGGTCTGACCTAATTAAAGGGCGCTGTTTCCATACTTGAGTGCGAGTGTTCCTAACTAAAGGACGCTCAGACCTAACCTCAATGGATGCATTCCTAGTTAAAGGGCACATTTTTCCATCTAATGTAAAGGTCCTATCAGTGGGACGCCATTGCCAGCCAACTTGGGCACGAGTTCTACCTGTTGGCTTCCATTCAAGACCATTCCTAATGGCATTCATTTCATTCACATGATCAATAAGACACAAATCTTGACGTTGGGAAAACATACATTCATTACAATTCCAACAATTCAAATTAGAATTCATGAATGGTTTAGGCTTCTGCACAGGCGCAGAGCTTTTAGTCTTAACATGATTCTTTTTATTTAAAACTGAACTAGCATTCCTATGGTGAGATTCTACTTTCTTCTTTTTGGTGCTACTAGTGGAGGGCTTGATCTTATCTTTCTTGAGTGGCGATCCTTTAGCCTTAGTAGTCTCTTTTAATCCTGTAGAAGGCAAAGTGGGAACATTAGCAACAGATTTTAAAGGTGCCTTACTTGATAGTGCCAGTGACGGTTTTGCTCCTGGAGTCTTATTGAATGGAGTTACAGCAATGGGCCTATTAGTGAGTAGTGCAGAACCTGGTTTACCTATGTATTGCAAATATGCTAAGCAATATTGAACTCGCTTAATATATTCATGAGCCGAGTAATAGTAACTACTTGAGGGATCTAAGGCATAAAGATCGTCTAAAATATCCCTAACAAGATCTACATGCTTAATGGCATTCCTCATATAATCATCGTAGGTAACCGGGTTTCTCTTATGAAGCGGGTTCTTATAAAGCACTACTGACTTGGTTGTTGGAGCACTAGTGGACGGTGCAGAGTCGGTAGCTAAGTTATCAACAACTTCTTGTCGGGTGAGAAGAAGTGTCTCCTTTAACTCGGCCAAAACCATGTTTTTGTCAATGAGCAGGATGTTTAAGTCATGTAGGTTTTTATATACAAGTCTTAGGAAAGACGAGTATAAATGCGGTAAGTATTAATCGACACGATTTAATGAAAAACCGTGAAGACGAATAAATTCCAAGTTCGTTCTCGAAGGAGGTGTGTGGATTAATGTTCCAATATATAAAATAACAATGTTTAGATTAGTGACGTTTTTAGTTTCAAGAGAGAAAAATAAAAGACGAGCTACGACTACGATTACACTACGATGAATTAACGTAAAACGCGAACGTAAATACGTAAACGTGACGAAATTAAAAATTAAAACCTAAAAATTAATTAAATGATTAAACTAAGTCTTAAATAATATAAATAAGAATAAAAATCCAACAAATATATTTTAAAACCTTTTATTAATTAAATATTCAATTTTTAATGCTAATTAAAGCCCAAAAATTAAATATAATTAACAAAATGTCCAAAATATTAATTTATTGAACTAATAAGTCACTTATATTATTTAAAGACTAAAAACTATTTTTCTTAAATTTTTTTAACTATTTTACTATTTTTTAATCACTAAAAACTATTTTTAAATTAAAATAATCCTAAAAATAATAAAATAATGACAAAATTAATCTAACAACTTTAAAAATCCTAAATTACCCTAATGAACAGTAGAAAATTAAAAAAGTTTGAAAAATGTAAAAATTTTCACTAAAAGACAAAACTATTTAATAATTAAACCCTAATTAAACTATTTTAATTATAAAAAATAATTAAAAAGTGAACAGTGACTAATTTTAAAACTAAAAATCTTAAATTAATTTTCTAAGTATAAGAAAAATTTTAAAAGTGAAAAATATAAGTTTTCTACACTAAATGACAAAAACAGTATTTAAAAAGTTAATTAAAATAGCCAATTAATCTAAAAAATAAAAAATGAACAGTAACTCCAAAATTAACTAAACTGAAAAATCAGAAATTAAAAATAAGAAATAATGGAAAAAGTCTGAAAGTCTAAATCCTAAAAAAGACCACAAAAGACAAAAAAGTTATGAAACTGATAGTGACACTTTTGACACTTTTGGCAGTTAGCTAAGCAGTGGGAAAAAAGGGCCAAGCAGTGGGAACTTGGTTCCCACTGGCAATACAAAAATTGAGGTCTGGGCACAAAAGTGCTTGGATCTTGATGATTACTTGGATTCTTTGGAACAAGAGGCACCCCCACAACCAGTTGGGTTGTGGGGAGTCAGATGAGCGATAAAAACACCAGGTCACTATGCAAATATTTCACAAAATAGGCAGAAATCAGTTGCTGTGATGGTCTATATATGACTGTGCTACAGTGACTAAACTATATGGCAAATAGATGAATTTTAGAGCTCAAATCTTTGCATACAACCCAACCAAATCACTTACAACCTATCAGCAACCCTAGATTATATCAAACTCTAACAGCCTACCAAGATTCAGATCAAAATCACCTAAAACAAAGCCTTACTAATGAACTTTCTGATTTTAGCTATTTTTACCAAGATATGAGCATGTAATTGTTTTTTAAACCTATCAAAACTCAAACCATGCAACCTATTAACCAATACTACCCTACTGGAGTGTGTTTAGGCAGATTACAAGCCAAATATGGGTCAAATACCCAGCCTATCAAGCAGACCCAAACACCCCCTTATAATCAGTAACTAAGAATTATCAAATGAAACCTTTCAAATCTTAGCTAAACTATCTACAACTTATCTAAACATGCATATTATCACTAAATAAGCTTAATCAAACAAGAAAATGAACAATGAAGCAAGTCAAACTCAAAATCACAGACAATCACAAGGTATCACATAAAATCCTATTTCTAGGAGGGTTCAAGCCAGTACCTGGTGTGGTTAACATCCAACCACACAAAGGCCAGCTGAGGCCTTCTCCTATAAGCTGGAGGCTTATGCTGGCTTTTGTGATGAGCTGTTGTAGAGAGATGATGGTATTGGACTTCACAAGTCCAAGTGCCCAATATATCTTCAAGAAGGTGATGAACCTGCTAAGAAACAAGCAAACCAAAGAGAGAAAATGTGACTGATACAAGGCAAATAAGCTATAAAGCTAGCTTATTGATTAAGCTAGCTTATAGCTTATAGCTGAAAATATAAAAAAACTGATAACAACTGATTTCCTTGAAATCTTTTGGAACTAATCAATACTTTTGAAACCAACTGAATAAATAGAACCAAGTTTAACCAAATCAAACCAAGCCTAGGGCTTCCACTTTCACTTCCACCTTATGCTTGATTTGCTTTTGGAAAATCTTAGAACACGTTTTTACCAAACCTTGAAAATTTCTGAAAACTGAAACCTTGTGAAACTTTTAAACTAACTTTTAAAAACAGTAAACTGAATTACACTATGCAAGAAATAGAGATTGGAACACAGAATTATTGCACAAGTTTTAAATATTTCATTATCATTACTTTATAAAAAAGGGTACAATAAAAACTGGAGCAAAGGTTAAGCTACAAGCCAGCTTCCTTTTTATAATGCTAAAAGAACATTCTAGGCTACATAAAACCCTAACAATGAACTTCCTAAACTACCCTCATGAGAATTCGAAATTTGCTGACTTTTCTTGGTCAAAACTCTATCATGTGATCTCTGAGATGTTTGCCAGGCTGTTGGGATGATCTTGTCCGTTAAAATCAATCTTTGGGACCAAGGAATGCGTTTGGAATCGTTAAATAGCTGTAGGATTCCCTTTTTGCCAAATATGGAGGAGCAGGGGACACGTGTGGGGCCCAGTTTGATGAAGGTGATGGTTTGTTTGCTGGTGGGTTGTGATTAACTTGTCATCAATCAACATTCTGGAAATAATCAGCACTTTCCCCTTTGATTTGAGTGAGATAGAGATTTAGGGTTTATGGATAAGTGTGTGTGTTTAGTGTGAGGTTTAATCAGGAAACGAAAATAAGATTTTCAAAAATTATGTTTAGTGGGAAATAATTAGGGGTTGTTGACTGGTTTGACCCAGTTTATTTAATAAACTGGGTAAATGGTGTGGGCCGGGTTGGATGGTGGGTTTGGGTAGGGTAATTGGGTATATGGGTGGGTCGAGCTGAGGTGTCAGGATATAAGTGGTGGAGGGAAGTTTGATGTCTGGTCATGAATGCCCCCTTGACTCTCTTCATTCTTTCATGTAGTAAATAATCAGCAAAAACAAATTTCCTTTGTTAAATACTTTAATAGCTTGGCAATTTCAGTCCTTGTGTTTGGTAAAAAGTATAACCAAGGGCTAAACATGTATTTTCTTCAATCATCAAGGGCCTGAATTGTATATTCATGAAACTTTAGGGACCCCAAAGTATTTCTAAGATAATTGAGGGGTATAAAGTGGCAAATCTTCAAACTTGGAGGACCAATCTTGTCAATCTTCAAAACTTCAAGGGAATTTTTGGAAAATTCATATTTGGGTCCGGTTCTTTGTGCGGCTTCGTTTCCCGTGTTCGTTTTTGCTTGATTCCTTTGATCTTTTGGTGAATTCACGATATCCGTACCTGAAATACACAATGAACAAATACAAGCACATATATGGGTATTTTGATGATATTTTAAGCGTTTTAAGCCCGATTTGGACGATGAGACTATGTATAAATACAGTCTCATCACTCCCCCATACTAAACCATTGTCGTGTCCCCACGCAATGCTAGAATTAAGTATCATAGCACTTCCAAAATTCATTTTATGATGACATTTATTGAAGATTTAAACTTAAATAAGCTACTACATGTGTTTTAGACATAATGTATTGTTTTCATCACGAGAATGTGACTTTTGGGATCATAGAACAAGAACACGTGAATGCTTCGTTAGAAATAATTTCGTCGTCCTCGATTTTCACCCAATTCCATGCTAAGCGTGTAACGAGATCATTGTTATTATAAGTTAGCAACACGAACACATCTCATGAGTGTTAATTACGAACCTAAACTCCCTTATTCCTACTTGGTATCTCTTATATTTTATTATGTCTTAATGATCACGAGGATACATCATTGACTTATGCGTGAATAGAGATTAAGTCTAAAAATAGAAACTTAACGGTGTAACCAAAATCATCAAATCACTAATTCACCCCAATAGACAACGATGTCAAAAAATTAAGTCAACAAGAAGGATCGATAAACACGGTTTTATAACGGTTTTGAACATGAGACTTATTACCAAGACTTTTATACGCCCCCTAACGGAAGGGCCTTATTATCGTTGGTTTACCTCCATCTTTTATTCAACTTCGCCATGAAGCTTTTATTATGACTTCGGTCTTGCCTTGCCTTTTATTATCCGCCTCATCGGTGGTTTTATTAGCCAAAGACGTATATCCTCACGCTAAAGCGAATTTTGGATCTTTAAAGCTTCGAAGATTAAGGCTTGATTCACTTTCAATTTGGGCATAGATTTTTCGGCCTTGTGAGCTTCAAATTTTTGCTTAATTTAGGTGAGCACTTGAAATCTTATTATTAGGTGAAGCTTTCGATTATTCGGGTGCCAATACTTCAAAACCGTGACGCTGGCGATACCTTAATGTTTTCCCAATTTAATTACATGGAAGCTACCAAAACAAATTAGAAACCCAACAATAGTGACTAAACCGCCAAATCAATATTTATTAACAATTTATTATGCAAAAGCGTTGGGAGAATAAGCTAATAACTACTACACATGAGATCGTGAACGATTACGAGACTTATAAATAACTCTATCATTTCTCGTCCTCATTTAAGAGACTTAGCCTAAAAAGTTAAGGAATCGAAGCTAAGTGCTCAACACGCACGGTCGAGTCAAAAATTACTCTTATTCTCACCATCGAAAAACCTACATTCGTGTCTTAAACACTTATGAAAAATAAAAAAAAATTTAAAATTTGGCCATTTTTGGCCTTATTTTGCATAAAACGATAGCAAAAAGATGAAATTTGGATTGCGTGTTGACGTAAGCAAGGTGAAGTATCTACTCACCCCCCATACTAAAACTAAACATTGTCCTCAATGTTTCGAGTCTAGGGGTGTAAACACCCCCATACTAGAGACGAAGTCGAATGCTTAATCTCGAGCATGGAAAGGGTAAAACGAATAACCTATAGCCGTTTATGAATTATGCTAATAAGATAAACGTTAGAACATAAAAGGATATCATCGGATATCGGAATCTCCAAAGGCAACGATCGAAGCTCGAGTGCTATGTAAAACGAACACGAGAGGCTTCAATGGTGACGATGAACCTAATGAATCACAATCACAAACAACCACGAAACAAAGGTAGGAAGAGCACAAGTCCCCTCGTTACGTTAAACTAAGAAAGCAATAATATGTACAAGGATAAGCATGAGAATCCCCCACGAGGCACCTTGTTTTTGATAACCGAGTCAAAAGCTCGACTCGAATCCCCATAAATGTGATTATTTAGGGATAATCTTGGTTTGGTCATTTTTGGTGGGGCTTACATGATAAACAAGGCCCAAAAGTACGTGGAGTACTTTAAAAACCCGATAAACGTATACCGGGGTCAAAAATAGCGTCTTCGTTTTCGGATGAAAGACGAAACAACGCTACTTCAACCGAAGCCGAAACCCCAAAGGGGTAGAAGAAAAGAGATGAGAAGTAGAAAGGTGGGGCAATGGGTAAGTCACTAAAATGAGCTACTCGAGGTAGACTCACACCAAGCAAATAGATACGATTTCCATTTATTGCATCGGTGGAAGACCGAGATTTCCCTTTACAAGCAATTTCGGGATCGTAAATCTCGTCCTCGGTGGAGAAATGGGAGGGAACATTTGGGGCTTCCCCCACACTAGATCCACACCAACCATCGTCAAAAGGAGTAGACGAGGTGGTAGCACTCATAACACGATGTGATGACGGAGTTAAACATGTAGAAAAATCATTTAAAACATTTTTAAAATCCTTTCCTTTTTCATCGTTTAAAAACTCTCTATGAAAACCCGATTTGATAATGTCGAAAATATTTGGCGTGTCAAATTCAAAATTAGTCGCGCTAAAAATCCTCACATTTAAGTCATTGGTGGGAGGGGGTGGCGGATTATATAAGTTCTCAAAACGTTTGTCAATAAAGAACACCGCCCCCTCGGGGTCAACATACTCGTCATCCTCATGAACGTCGATCTCATCGATTTCTTCCTCAAAGATAGGCTTGTCAAACCACGGTTTGTCATTCCCCTCCTTGAGTATCTTAGAAACTCTCTCGAAAAGATCACGATCAAGCACAAAACCATCATTCTTTTGTGGGGATCGTTGATAAGTTAGATCCTCACGAATGTGGTAAACGTCATTCTCAAATGAGGAGTGTTGATAAGGTAACTCCTCGAGAATGGGATTTTTGGTGGTCACATGAGTTGGTTCGTCATCGAAAATAAGACGTTCCAACTCATTAAGTTCATCCTCGATTTTGGAAAGGTCGACCTCACTCGTAGGTGGAAGTGAAGGCATAAGAGCTAGCTCTCGTTCAATAATTTCCTCAGTCTCGGGATCAAACTCGTAATCATCGTACTTCACATGTTTCTTTTTAGGAGAATCAAAAATTGCATGTGGATTTTGAAGTACGTGATCAATCTCGGTAAAATCGCCATCGTCATCGTCAAAGAAAGAGTCGATGTGAGCACTCACAACCATGGTCTTACAAGTCGAATGACTATGCTTAGGTGACTTTTCTAAGACGAGAGGATCGATGTCGATAAACCCTTTAGCCTCAACGGGTGTTGGGCTAGGCAAAGGAGGCACTTTGATGGAGTTAGAAGTTGAAGCCTCAAAGACGTGGTCCTTCGAAGGTGGTGAAGACGAATCCATTTTGGTCATTATCGTGATGGCATTAACGTCGCCCTTCGGAATTGGTGTTTCACTAACATCCCAAAGTGAGTTTTCATCCATAAATTTACACATACCCTTTTGAATTAGGTACACGTATTCTTTGTCATTAAAATCATCATCTTTAAAACCGTTTTTCTTAATTCTTTCAAAACATGCATCAAGCTTCATTCTTTCCGCTAAAGTAAACATTTTGAAATCATTAGAATTTGAATCATTAGGTTTTGAAACCTTAGTTTTTTCATTCTCATTAAATCCTTGGGATTTTCTAGCGAAAAAGTCTATTTTCTCATCCCCATATCTCATAGTAAGTCTCCCATCGTGAACGTCGATTACGGTTCGAGCCGTCGATAAGAATGGTCGGCCTAAAATAATGGGACATTTAGGGTCACACTCGTAATCGGATATAACGAAATCCGCGGGAAAAACAAACTTTCCAATCCTAACATAGACATCCTCGGCTATTCCAATTGGTATTAAAGGTGTACAATTTGCAAGCTCGATTGTCATGTTCGTGGGGGTAAGCGAAGGCAATCTCATCAATTTCCAAAGAGAATGAGGCATGAGATTGATGCTAGCACCTAAATCGGCAAGGGCTAAACATCCCTCAATCTCGGAAAAATCACAAGGTAGTAGAAATTGGCCCGGATCCTTTTCCTTTCTCGGCATACGCCTTTTGGGTTTTTTAAGAAGGATCAAGGCACAAGTTTCTTCAAGGGTTACTTTGGTGAGGTCGACAAAGCTCTCTTTTTGAACCGTGGATGGAATTTGAGGTACACGAGGGTGTGCACTTTTTTCCTTGGTCGCCACGTTCACCCCATCGACTTTAGAACAAGAAGACGTCTTAGAAGTTGAGGGTTGAGAGGGATAAACAACACGGAATCCTTCAAGGTTAGGGGTAATCACACGACCTTTCTCACGAGACGAGGCGGCTTTGCATTGTTCTTTCGGATTAGCAACGGTGTCACTAGGTAGTGAATTTGATGACGAACCCGAGGCTTTGTTCATTATGGCCGAAAACATCTTTTTAATATCAATTTGCCCTTGCTCAATCTTCGTGTTTTGCAATTTCAAAGTATTAGAAAAGTCATTTTTCAAAGTACCAATTTCTCCCTCTAATCGTCTCATATTAGCCTCATTCGTTTTCATGTAACTTTGAAAATCGTTTGACGAACTATTTTGATTAGAATTAAAGTTCCATTGGTTTTGATTGTTTCTTTGAAAATTTCCTTGATTACCACTTGAAAAATTATTTCCTTGATTGTTATCTCTATTTTGCCAAGTTATATTACGACCTTGATTATAACCTCCTTGATTTTGATTCGAAAAATTTCCTTGTTGATTATTTCCTTGAAAACTGTTTCGATTTTGAAAATTGTTGCCTTGGTTATAATTGCCTTGTTGTGATGGACCCGCGCTATTTTGATTTTGAAAATTGTTGTTTTCATTTAACGCACTCACATTCGATGTTTGGCCATCCGTAGCCGCACACTCGTAATAATTATGAGGTCCACCATAAAACGTACACGAAACCTCAACCGCTTTCACCGTAGCGGGAGCGTCTTTCTTTTGCATCTCAATGAGATAAGACGTGAACACATTCGTCAACTTGTCGACTTTTGCATCAACTCTCTCAATGTCGCGATTATAACTACTAACATTGGCGACATTGGCAACACTCAGTGCATTGCGGAGTTGGTAAACCTTGGATCGGTTTTCGATAATTATCAAAGCTTCTCTCGGAGTCTTACACAAAAAGTTGCCACCGGCGGCGGAATTCAACGAGTCTTGTTCGTGAAAATTAAGACCGTTGTAAAACGTATCGATTTGGTGCAACTTGGAAAAACCATGGTGAGGACATTGCCTAAGCAATTCCTTAAAACGATCCCACGCGTCTCTAAAAGATTCATTCGATTTTTGCTCAAATTTTGTAATCTCGTTTTTGAAAAACGTTGTCTTAGACGGTGGGAAAAAATAATTAACGAACTTGGAAACGAGATCCTTCCACGTAGTTATCGAATTAGGTGGCTCTTTCTCGTACCAATCCTTGGCGGCACCATCGAGCGAGTAGGGAAAAAGCATAAGCTTGACGACATCGGTGTCGACGTTCTTAAACTTGCTCGTGGCTAAAAGACGATCAAAATTCCGAATATGGTCGTGAGGATTATCGGCTTCACGACCTCGAAACTTCGTAGCTTGGATCAACGAAAGCATTCCGCTCTTGATCTCAAAATTCTCCGCCTCGATAGCGGGAATTACGATCGCGTCTCCATAACCCTCGGTGGGCGCTTGGAGCAATTCCATCATAGAACGATTATCGGCCATCTCGTCTAAGGTTTCTTCAACAACGATATTAGGAACGTCGGTTTCTAATTCTCGTCTACGTCGTCGATTCCTTCGATTACGATTGCGTCGATTTGAAGCTTCGCTAGAATTGGAATAGTCCTTCGATCGAGTGCGCATGCACTAAGCGTAGAATGGGTGGTAGCAAAGAAGATCCTTTTTGCGGTTTTTTGATTTTTTTCAATTTTTTTGGTTTTTGATTGTTTTTTTTATTTTTTTTTTGGATTTTTGTTGTATTACGTAGACACAAATCTACAAATCTCCCCTCGAATCGACTTTCTCGATTAAAGGAGCCTCAAAGAATGAAAACGATCACGTGGAGTGAACGTTCTCGATGACTTTAGAACGTTGGTGGAACACCAAAACGTTCAAGAGGGTTTAATCTTGAAAACACAAGCAAATATAATATACGTAGATAATACTTGGGCGGCAAACCCTCGATTAGCCCTCTTTCTCAAAACACGCACAAGCAAGCAGAGGAAACGAGGCGGCGCGAAGCACTTAAGAGCCTTTTTCCTTTAGGTCGTGAATTACAACCGCCTTATACCCACCTTATAGTTTGTGTTAATTGAAATTAAGCCTCACGAAAGTATTTATCTATTTTGCCTTTAAACATTTGCTTTAGATTCGAATACAATGATCGAGTGATGAAATCCCGAATCAAGGTTGCGTTTTCACGCTTTTGGAGTACTTGTATATTTATTGTTCTTACGTAGTACAATATAGTAATAATATATTCACAATAAAAACGAAAACCAATATATCTACAATATAGTAAACATTGATTTGTGTTTAATTTAGGAAAACTAAACACGATTTATTTGGATATTATAATATATTAGATAAAAATAACAAAAATGAGTATGTACGATATTCACGCTTTTCAAAAATTGAAAAGCAAAAACGCACTACTCACACAAACACGATACTAATAGTAATGGCACACTAAACACCTCCCCGGCAGCGGCGCCAAAATGATGTAGGTTTTTATATACAAGTCTTAGGAAAGACGAGTATAAATGCGGTAAGTATTAATCGACACGATTTAATGAAAAACCGTGAAGACGAATAAATTCCAAGTTCGTTTTCGAAGGAGGTGTGTGGATTAATGTGCCAATATATAAAATAACAATGTTTGGATTAGTGACGTTTTTAGTTTCAAGAGAGAAAAATAAAAGACGAGCTACGACTACGATTACACTACGACGAATTAACGTAAAACGCGAACGTAAATACGTAAACGTGACGAAATTAAAAATTAAAACCTAAAAATTAATTAAATGATTAAACTAAGTCTTAAATAATATAAATAAGAATAAAAATCCAACAAATATATTTTAAAACCTTTTATTAATTAAATATTCAATTTTTAATGCTAATTAAAGCCCAAAAATTAAATATAACTAACAAAATGTCCAAAATATTAATTTATTGAACTAATAAGTCACTTATATTATTTAAAGACTAAAAACTATTTTTCTTAAATTTTTTTAACTATTTTACTATTTTTTAATCACTAAAAACTATTTTTAAATTAAAATAATCCTAAAAAATAATAAAATAATGACAAAATTAATCTAACAATTTTAAAAATCCTAAATTACCCTAATGAACAGTAGAAAATTAAAAAAGTTTGAAAAATGTAAAAATTTTCACTAAAAGACAAAACTATTTAATAATTAAACCCTAATTAAACTATTTTAATTATAAAAAATAATTAAAAAGTGAACAGTGACTAATTTTAAAACTAAAAATCTTAAATTAATTTTCTAAGTATAAGAAAAATTTTAAAAGTGAAAAATATAAGTTTTCTACACTAAATGACAAAAACAGTATTTAAAAAGTTAATTAAAATAGCCAATTAATTTAAAAAATAAAAAATGAACAGTAACTCCCAAATTAACTAAACTGAAAAATCAGAAATTAAAAATGAGAAATAATGGAAAAAGTCTGAAAGTCTAAATCCTAAAAAAGACCACAAAAGACAAAAAAGTTATGAAACTGATAGTGACACTTTTGACACTTTTGGCAGTTAGCTAAGCATTGGGAAAAAAAGGGCCAAGCAGTGGGAACTTGGTTCCCACTGGCAATACAAAAATTGAGGTCTGGGCACAAAAGTGCTTGGATCTTGATGATTACTTGGATTCTTTGGAACAAGAGGCACCCCCACAACCAGTTGGGTTGTGGGGAGTCAAATGAGCAATAAAAACACCAGGTTACTATGCAAATATTTCACAAAAATAGGCAGAAATCAGTTGCTGTGATGGTCTATATATGACTGTGCTACAGTGACTGAACTATATGGCAAATAGATGAATTTCAGAGCTCAAATCTTTGCATACAACCCAACCAAATCACTTACAACCTATCAGCAACCCTAGATTATATCAAACTCTAACAGCCTACCAAGATTCAGATCAAAATCACCTAAAACAAAGCCCTACTAATGAACTTTCTGATTTTAGCTATTTTTACCAAGATATGAGCATGTAATTGTTTTTTAAACCTATCAAAACTCAAACCATGCAACCTATTAACCAATACTACCCTACTGGAGTGTGTTTAGGCAGATTACAAGCCAAATATGGGTCAAATACCCAGCCTATCAAGCAGACCCAAACACCCCCTTATAATCAGTAACTAAGAATTATCAAATGAAAACCTTTCAAATCTTAGCTAAACTATCTACAACTTATCTAAACATGCATATTATCACTAAATAAGCTTAATCAAACAAGAAAATGAACAATGAAGCAAGTCAAACTCAAAATCACAGACAATCACAAGGTATCACATAAAATCCTATTTCTAGGAGGGTTCAAGCCAGTACCTGGTGTGGTTAACATCCAACCACACAAAGGCCAACTGAGGCCTTCTCCTATAAGCTGGAGGCTTATGCTGGCTTTTGTGATGAGCTGTTGTAGAGAGATGATGGTATTGGACTTCACAAGTCCAAGTGCCTAATATATCTTCAAGAAGGTGATGAACCTGCTAAGAAACAAGCAAACCAAAGAGAGAAAATGTGACTGATACAAGGCAAATAAGCTATAAAGCTAGCTTATTGATTAAGCTAGCTTATAGCTTATAGCTGAAAATATAAAAAAACTGATAACAACTGATTTCCTTGAAATCTTTTGGAACTAATCAATACTTTTGAAACCAACTGAATAAATAGAACCAAGTTTAACCAAATCAAACCAAGCCTAGGGCTTCCACTTTCACTTCCACCTTATGCTTGATTTGCTTTTGGAAAATCTTAGAACACGTTTTTACCAAACCTTGAAAATTTCTGAAAACTGAAACCTTGTGAAACTTTTAAACTAACTTTTAAAAAACAGTAAACTGAATTACACTATGCAAGAAATAGAGATTGGAACACAGAATTATTGCACAAGTTTTAAATATTTCATTATCATTACTTTATAAAAAAGGGTACAATAAAAACTGGAACAAAGGTTAAGCTACAAGCCAGCTTCCTTTTTATAATGCTAAAAGAACATTCTAGGCTACATAAAACCCTAACAATGAACTTCCTAAACTACCCTCATGAGAATTCGAAATTTGCTGACTTTTCTTGGTCAAAACTCTATCATGTGATCTCTGAGATGTTTGCCAGGCTGTTGGGATGATCTTGTCCGTTAAAATCAATCTTTGGGACCAAGGAATGCGTTTGGAATCGTTAAATAGCTGTAGGATTCCCTTTTTGCCAAATATGGAGGAGCAGGGGACACGTGTGGGGCCCAGTTTGATGAAGGTGATGGTTTGTTTGCTGGTGGGTTGTGATTAACTTGTCATCAATCAACATTCTGGAAATAATCAGCACTTTCCCCTTTGATTTGAGTGAGATAGAGATTTAGGGTTTATGGATAAGTGTGTGTGTTTAGTGTGAGGTTTAATCAGGAAAGGAAAATAAGATTTTCAAAAATTATGTTTAGTGGGAAATAATTAGGGGTTGTTGACTGGTTTGACCCAGTTTATTTAATAAACTGGGTAAATGATGTGGGCCGGGTTGGATGGTGGGTTTGGGTAGGGTAATTGGGTATATGGGTGGGTCGAGCTGAGGTGTCAGGATATAAGTGGTGGAGGGAAGTTTGATGTCTGGTCATGAATGCCCCCTTGACTCTCTTCATTCTTTCATGTAGTAAATAATCAGCAAAAACAAATTTCCTTTGTTAAATACTTTAATAGCTTGGCAATTTCAGTCCTTGTGTTTGGTAAAAAGTATAACCAAGGGCTAAACATGTATTTTCTTCAATCATCAAGGGCCTGAATTGTATATTCATGAAACTTTAGGGACCCTAAAGTATTTCTAAGATAATTGAGGGGTATAAAGTGGCAAATCTTCAAACTTGGAGGACCAATCTTGTCAATCTTCAAAACTTCAAGGGAATTTTTGGAAAATTCATATTTGGGTCCGGTTCTTTGTGCGACTTCGTTTCCCGTGTTCGTTTTTGCTTGATTCCTTTGATCTTTTGGTGAATTCACGATATCCGTACCTGAAATACACAATGAACAAATACAAGCACATATATGGGTATTTTGATGATATTTTAAGCGTTTTAAGCCCGATTTGGACGATGAGACTATGTATAAATACAGTCTCATCATTAAGTCAGAGATTTCTTCACACTTTTGGTTCAGTTGTTCAACATAAGATTGTTGATGTGCCGCATTAAAAGCGAAGCGTTCTTCTAGTGAACCATAAAGAGCGGATAGTCCCTGTCTTGTCCGATCCATCTCCCCTAGAACAGACGAAAGTCTAATTTCTAAGACCTGGTTTTTAGACTCTGCAGTCGCTAGTTCCAATTTTAGTGTTTCATTTGATGACACATCTCTCTTCAGTCTCATAATCTCTTCCTCTAATGCCTTAACAATTGCAATCATCTTGTCACTCGTCTCAACACCGTTTTCACAACCATTTGATATCAAAAGATCCTCATTTTGAGTTTGTTGTTTTAATTCTAAAGATATACAATGTTGTTCTAGTTGATTAAAGCGTTTTGAAAGTAAATTGTAAGAATCTTGTAGCTTTAAAAACTCAGCGTTAGATTCGTGACAAGAATGATTATCTACCTCATTTACAGTATCAGCAACATTTACAGAGAGATCACAAACATCATCACAAGTATTCACAGCATCACAATTAATCATAGCGGATGTAAGCTCATTCGAATAATTAACATTTACAGTAGTAAGCACATCACACGAGATTACTGCAAACAAGAATCGGTCATATTCGGTTAAAATCTTTTCTTTTTCAATTAGTTGTAGTTCGTAAGCGGTGTCCATTTCATAAAACACTTTTTGAACTTCACCAATTTCAAACACAAGATTTTCCTTAAGAGATGCAAAACTTCCTTTTAGACTTTCGACAAACGGATTGATCTCATTTTTAAACACCTCGTTCATGTGTTCGAAAGCCCATTCTCTGGTGTTTAGGCCATTTGAAGTCGTACATTCCAAAATGACCTTGTCAAAATTAGTAAAGTATTGATTAATCTCTTGCAAGTTTAACCATACAGTGCTAACAGGTGGAAGATTCTTTGGAATTTCCTTAGGACCTTCCATGTTGACAAGTGTAGGAAATGTACTAGGGTTTTCTTCCTCTAACATGTAGGTTGGTGCTGTGATGAGATCTTTGTCCATATGGAAGCGAATTCTAAAATCCGTTTTTGCAAGCTCCTTATTCATTTTAAAATAATCACACTCGGGATATTTTGCAGAATTGTATGACCGATCCTCATCAACTAGATCCTTACTTGTTCGATCATCGAAAGAATCAATCGGGTCTAAGGCCAATCCTAATTGAGTTGCATTATAAAGTCTTGGACTATGTCTTAAAGCTTGTTTTGCATACCTTGGGTTTGGGGGAAGGCCTTTTTGACGTGATAAGTTAAATTCTCTAAACGAAGCATCAAATAAGTGCACTAGTTGAGAAGCAGCGTATTGTCTTAAAAGCAAATAATCTAGACTTCTTATCTTATTAGTAGCATTAATCTCCATTTCATTCTTCTTAGACTCGAGTGATTCAAAATCCGTTTGAAGTTTTTGAAAATTAGTGACCACTAACTCCTCTTCTTTAAGTTCATTAGACAGATTTGCTCTTAAGTTTTCAATTTCTTGCAAGTGACCCATTTGTTTGTTTCGAAAGTGATCATATTCGGGATTTGTTAGAACACTAGACGAAGGCACTAATTCTAAAGTTTGAACTTTCTCGTTGCTTAAGGCAAGCTCATCAGACAAATTCTTATTCTTAGCTAGGGTTTCTAAGAGCGCAACATTCATTTGGCTAAGTAATGTAGCAGGAACCATGACCAAATCTTGTTGAGCAGGAGTAGGCGTATGCGAAATGGCTCCCGGTTGTGATTCACTCAAAGTCTGGGGACTCACATTGATATTGCTATCATTGTTTGTCTCCTCATTTGAACGACTCACCATCGAAGACTCATTCGAATCAGCACTCTCTTGCACAACTTGATGTGGTTGAATACTAGCATCAGTGGTATTATCGGTGGTATTAATAAGTACCTCAGATCTCTTTTCTGGCCCTAAGCTGGAGATAGTAGCCATGAGAGCAGCCTTTGCAGATTGAAATTCATCACAGTCTGAGTCATACGCATCGAGATCATCTGCTTGGTATGCTGCATTCTGTGTGGTGACAGTGTCTTGTTCAGTAATCCCTGGGTCAGCAAGAAATGCAAGCTCCTCTTCATCAAGTTCCCTTCCTTGTGCCTGAGCATTCACCAGATAGATCTTCTCTGCAAACCATTGACCATCCCTTCTCCTCTTGGGTTTCTTGTAATCCCTGGACATGTGTCCTTCTTCCTTGCAGTTGTAGCATGTAATCATTCTCAACTTGCCTGTGGAATTAGCCCGTGGAGCAGGATTGACCATTGGAGCCTGATTGACCGTGCGAGCATTGGTAGTTGATGTAGTAGGTCTCCCCTGATATGGTTGAATAGGCTGAACCATTACCCTGCCATTCTCAATAGTAGCTTGTTGGCGAGAATTGGATGAATTCCTCAACTGATTGTTGGTAGGAGCTGATCCCCTAAATCCTCGTTTGCTTAAAGTCCTTGTGAGATAAGCAGACATAGTGGTTAACACTTCAACTGGGTCATCACCTTGTTTGAATACAGGAATGGGGACTTCCTCATCATCACAGTACATTGCTTGGTCTTGATGAGCTGCATAATCACTAGTAGGAATACTCATTTGATCAGGGTAGCTTGTTGGATATGCTGCATTCTCTTGATAAGAAGAATATGAAGATTGAGCATACGGTGCAATACTTGCTGGGTGAGGTTGTGTAGCATATTGTGATGAAGGTGCACTAAACCGATATTGTTGCTGATGTGAGGTGGGTGGTTGCGGTAGAATCGAGTATTGGGGAAAGGTTGGTGTCATGTAAGGTGATGGATGATAGGCTTGATGTCCCAAAATATAAGGAGTGTTGTTGTGATACAAGCTTGGTTGATTCGCCATCAAAGCTAATGAATCAGGGTACATACCTCGAGGCGAACGATGCATGATCACATGTTTCTCATGCTGCTGAAGGAAAGCATAGAGTTGATCCAAATTGCACTTATGCAAATCCCTGGTTAACTTAACATCGGTAATATACTCACCCCATTCAGCTTGAGGTAAAGTATTCAAGAATTTGGTGTTAACCTGGAATGGAGCAATCACGAGATTGTATACATTCAGATCATTCATGAGAGTGGTGAACCTGAAGTAATAATCGTGAAGCGTTTCCCCTGGGTTGTACGTGAATCTATCAAACAGATCATACAACTGACATTCCCTTTCCTGTTTGGTGAGAGACGTACCTTGTAACAACACCTTTAGACGTTCCCATAAATCCTTTGCCACCGTATACTGACTTACCATCCTATAGATGTCATGGGGAAGAGCTTGGAGAATGGTTTGAAGAGATTTTTCGTCTGCATCGGCAACAAGTTGTTGAGCTGGTGTAAGTTCTTCAAATTCTCTTGGTCGAGTCACATTGTTAGCCACGATGGTACCATAGTCAAGTGGACCATTTAAAATTAACTTAACCATAAGCCTCCCATAAACCGGTTTTCCCTTAAGGTAAGACATCATCCGACCTTGCCATGCTTCAAAAACTTCTTTGATGAGCATTGGAGGGCGATTATCCGTTCCCGTAATGACGGAAATATCCGTAAGGGATGTCATCTGAGGCATTACTGAATTCGGATTCATTTTGGCAACTTCAAAGAGACAAAGATTATCGGTTGATCGAGCAGTGAAGTAAAGCTTGTGAATTGTGTTGAGTTTTTGTTGTAAGAAACCAAGATTAAATCCTCTAAAAAATCGTCGAAAAAACAAGTAAAATAACCCTTGATTCGGAACTTTTTGTTGATTCGGAAGTTTGATTCGGAAGATTTTGGCTTGGAAATACCTTGATTCGGACTTTTGGTTCGGAAGTCTTGATCCGGAACTTTTCCCTTGATCCGGAACTTTCCCTTGATCCGGAACTTTCCTTGATCCAGAACTTTCTCCTTGATCCGGAACTTTTTCTTGATCCGGAACTTTCCTTGATCCGGAACTTTTCCCTTGATCCGGAACTTTCCTTGATCCGGAACTTTTGGTTCGGAACTTCCTTGATCCGGAACTTTTCGTTCGGAACTTTTGGTTCGGAACTTTTGTTGATCCGGAACTTTTCGTTCGGAACTTTTGATCCGGGAACTTTGGTTGATCCGGAACTTTTTGGTTCGGAAGTTATTGGTTCGGAACTTTATTTGGGAAACAGTAACCTTGTTTCGTATGAACAGTCGACCACAAAAATGAAGATTAAACCCAGATTTTGACCAAATAACCCAAAAAGTTTTGTGATTTCTACAATAATAAGTAACAACTAATACTTATCTACTAATCCCAATCACAAAAACACCAAAAACACCAAGAATCAAGATGGATCTTCTTAAAGAACACTAATACAATCAAAAACTAAAAAACCACACAAATCATTACCTTAAATCACCCCATAGCTCTGATACCAAATGTAGAATCTTGATAACCTATGAATCTATGAAGTGGGTTGATGTTTTCTAGAGAGAGAAACTAGAGAGAGAAAGTGAGAGAAAATGTGTGTCTTCTTTATTAAGTGGAAACAAGAAATGAACAACAACCACCCCTTTCCAAGGAGGAAAGGGGTATTTATACTTCCAAGTCATATGTGGACTTGGGCCGGCCCATGACAAGCCCATGGACCGGTTCTTACTTAACTAAATAAGTAACTATAAACTACGAGCTATTACAACATTAATAATATTGTGGAGTGACCGATACTTCTAATATACGTAAAAACGTATTTCTAACAAATTACATCACATTTGTTGGAGGAGAAAAGCTCATTGAACCTCCAAGAGAGTTGATTAGTAGTTGGACGCGTTCGTCTTT